>JAECUM010000431.1:0-115000 GCA_016617855.1 Megalonaias nervosa | reverse complement strand
TCGAGCACGTACGAACGTATGCATGTATGTATGTACGTATCTAGAACGTACTGTATCAATGCTATATAAATATTATATGTATTAATGTCTTACTACTTATATGCTGATTCTACCTAAATAAAATTATTATTATTATTATTATTATTATTATTATTAATCAGATGCTTTTTTTAAAAACTGGACTCATTCATCAGAAACGAAAGTATTTCTTCAAATGCTAATGCAGAGAAACGCTCAAGTGCTTTATAGAATTCGACCCTAAATAAAAACTTTTAAGCTTAGGGCTCAAAAAAGCGCCAGGATTGTGGTTATATTATGAAGATTTTTTTTTTTTTTCTTCGAATAAAAATTAAAGAATACAAATTTTACTTTTGCACCGGTTTAACCTTGACATTGGAGGCTGACGAAGAAGAGTGTTTACACATATCAATTAATGGTAAACCACGAAAGCTGTGTGTATTTTTTTTGAAACTGGACGTGCATAATTTGATCGATGAATCTGAGAAAAATGTGTGAACAATGAGGCGGAAGCATTAATTAAGCATACGTGGTAATACGCAGTTGTGGTATATGGCTGCACCGCATGGCGATTTTACCGCCAAATGTCAAGTCACATGGGCATCGCCATCTGCATATATAAATTGAGTGGCAATTATCATTATTGCTTGCTACCTATAAGTTTAAGGCTGAAACTTAATAACATGCAGTATGCAAAAAATAATTTTGATTAATCATTGGTTAACCGTAAATTTCAAAGATTTTATTGCATTAGTTCGTCTGGTGGTAAAATCACCAGTATGTTTTGTGTCGGCACACTTTCAAAAAGTATCTCGGTATTCCTTGTCAACCACAGACTTGGAGAGGGTTGATTGAGTGTGGAGGGATTTGTGGTTCAAGCCCTTACCAGTTGGATTGCCACTTGTTTTTAAATACAATTTCCTCTTGGATTTTGAACTAATAGGGGTGGAGGGCAATTGCCCCCCCCCCTTCTTGATTTCACCTTTAAACATGTTTTGGCCTACATCTGTAAAACTTAATAGCTAACCACGTCATATTTGTCCATCCACCCCAAAATAATTCTGGGGGCATTGGCCCTGTCAGAGTCTCAGCTTACCTCATCCAAACCCGTTTTAGAGACGGGGGTAGTTGGGGTATGAGGTTGGTGTGTATTCCCTAATAGAAAACACTGAATTTGCTAAAACTGGGCAGTCATTTTAAATGGGCTTGGAAAATAAAGCAGTATTGTATTCAACTTCACCTGCCTGATATCGATTGGTTATCTTTTCATTCGTAATTTGCAGATTTTAATAGTGTCAACATAATGGATGATGCCATTTTTTTACATCGTATTATCACATAATCCAAATAACACAGCTTGCATCTTTCTTCATGGCAAAGGTCAGTGGATTAGGTGATGGAGAAAGGTCACTTGTGATCAAATACTGATGCAAGATTAAGCAATCATGTGACTAGGCATTGTAGCATGGAAAACTGAACAATTTGTAATTACTGGATAATTGGCTTATTGTTCAGCTTATTAAAGTTGCGAAGTTGTATTAATTGCTGTGTCAGAGAAGATACATATTCTTCTTACTAGTTTCAGTAGGGTTCAATATAATGTTGCTTAAATTTTTTAAAAAACTACCCCATGACACTACTGCTTGCATGGTTTCAGCAAATCCCATGTTTGTTTAGGGAATACACTTTGACCTGACATCCCACCATAACAGTCCAAATATACTGTGACTAGCTAAATATCTAAAATGGGGTGGAAAAGGTCAGAGGAAACCTGGACTAACTTTGACATATTTATGTTTGGAAACTTGATCTCGTCAGCAATGGTTGATCTAGATTGTGTTGTAGAAATATTTTATTACAGCAGTTTGCCAGCAGAAAATAATTAAATTATTTTTACATTGTGGGAAACCTGTGTACACATCTCAACAAATGGTCATATTAATGAAAATTACATTGCTGTCAGACCCCAATTATCTGGAGTTGAAAAGAAAAACCTTCCTCAAGTACGAGACCTGTAACAACTGCATGCTACATTAGTTTCTTAAAAGTCTTGATTATAGTGTAGTACAAGCTGATTTTAATAGATTGTTTTTGTTCAATAGAGTATAGGCTTAATAAATTCTCATTAAACCCCAGTTTGTATCATCTGGGTTATTCTTCCATAAATAGAAGTTTTCAGAAGCTTGCATGTCTTGAAAAAGTTTTTTAAAAAATAGTGCTGTGAATTCAGTGATTTTTGCAGTTATAAATTTTTGTACTTTTGCATAATGACATTTTCATCAGTACTACACTTTATGTATTGGGTAAGAAACACTGTTTTTCAAAAAAAATAATTATTGCATTTCGAAATTTTGTTTTCTTAGCAACCTAAAATACAAAAACAAAATTGATATCCAACAGAGAAAACAATAGGATCTTTAAAATTATCACCAGCTTGGAACCAATAGTATATGCGGATAAATCGTATTTCTAGGATCTGAGCCATGGTTTCTAATCTTTTCAACAAAGTTCAGTTCCTGTAAATAAAGCTGTAGAAAGTTTACCCAAAAGATGGACTCTGGCCTGTTCTCAGGGTACGTAACTCTTCTTGGAGCTTATATGTACAGTATCAATTGATGTACAGTACCTCTCTTTATCTCTCTATAACACTGTCAGACCTGTAATCTGATACATTTACTTTCAGATGAAATGAGATCCATACTGGTGCTAATATTCAGAAAATATGGAATTCAATTTTTGTTTTTAAAGTTCATTTTAATAATTATATTTTGGCTGGAAAAATATATAGGGTCTGCAGGAAAAAAAAAATGGGGTCACTTGGAAACCCATGAATATGATTCTACTGACATTAGGCAAAAAATACCATTTTAAAGACAATGTACTGCACATACCATTTTATTGTTTAAATCTTCCGCTTTTGACATTAATTTTTTTAATAATTGAAAAAAAAAAACAGTATTTTTACATGTTCTGTAAACACATTAGAGAAACCAGTCAAATCGGGTCTACTGGGGACCACTAATGTTCAGCCAGTACAATTACTGCTGCAGTGATGCATGGCAGAACATTAAAATGTTTCAGAACATTAGACGTGCACACCACAAGCTGTTCATTGATATGGGAAGTTTAAAGTCAAATGCAGGATGTATTTTGAGGTATTACAAGTAAGAAAGGAGAACAGAGTGGTCATGATGTCTTTTGAGCCTTTGATGAAAATCGGCCAACCATTGGCTGAAGGGAGACAAGATGGAGAAACCAACCATAATAAATTATTTCTTCGGACACACTAGAGTGAGTATTTTGATTTTTTTGGTCATGTTTTATTGTTATTGTATTGTTGAAATGTTTTAATAGGTTTATTTAGGGGCGTATCTTGCATTTTTTTGCTAAATTCATAGCAAAGTGCCGAAATGTGTTTTCTCTCAGTGCTAAGAAACCACTGACTAAGAAATCTTACAAGTTCAACAGTTCTTGGATATCAGAGTTTAAGCATGTGCAGGTGAGTAGCAGAGGTAAGAACTATGCATTGTTTGTATTTCATGCACATAAATTAAGTTCAGTCCCTTCATATATCAGTTAACAATATGTTACATGATAATTTTAAAGTTGGGATAAATTACATAGAAAAGGATAAGTATATTGTGTATTTTCTTATTGTTTAAGTCTAAATAAATCTTTATTTTTTATATACAGTGGTAAAACTTGCCAACAGATTTTTTTGATTTGAGCCATGAAGAGAAAGAAGCCCTTGAAGATGAGATCTGGAATACACGTCAAGTCCAAGTCAGGAGCTTCCTCCACGGAGTGAACATCACTTGGAGACATTCGGAGAGCAGTCAGCAACCTTACAAATCCAGCAACGGGAAAACTGAAGCTAGAACTTTTTTGCAGGCAGAACATAGTTGTCCTGTCAGTACAACATTCTAATGCCGATACAGAGAAAACATTCTTTGTAAAATACAAAGTGGTTCAGGACCAAAGAACTGTTGAGAGTCTGTTAAAGTGTGCAGCTTAATGATCACAGTGAATGATTTCATTGGTCTCCAGACAATGATCTCGTGAAGGAAACTTAAAATTCTATTGGATGCTGTTAAAAATCTTTGCAATGACAGAAGATAAACAAATCTTCCTTATCACTAATTGACAATATAATAATTAATGTTAATTAATTATTATTGTAACGTTGGTATCAGAATCTAATTCTAATTTATGTTCAAAACTTGCTGTTTTATTCAACTATGAGGAGAATACATATAGCCGGAAAATATGATTATTTTGTTTTCTATCCCCTTTAAAAACATAAAATTTATGCCGATAAAAATCTACTGGCTTAGAAGGCAATCTGTTGATCAGAATTTGTGAAATGACTGGGGTGAGTTTCTGGTTCTGTCACATGTATGGAAATGGGAGGCAAAGGTATTTTTCTTTTAGGCTTTAGAACAAAGCTACTGATGTTAAAAATAACATCATAAATGGTTTTCATTAGGCATGAGCTAAATTAGGTGAAAAAAATGATAATCAGATATTAAAAAAATTAACCCATACCCATGATTGTATTGTAAGAGTGGCTTCTATACAATGAGGGACTTTATAGTGAGGGTCAGTTATTTACATGAAAATTACCATCATATTTAAAATTACCATCATATTTAAAATAGCAGCATGATTTTTGTTTGACCATCCATTTTTAATCACTGTTTTATGTTTTTTTTTTATCTATTTTAATCCATTACTCATGTGAATACCATAGATCTGTTGGCGTAAAGGGCTCTGCAAAAAGTCAATATATCTGTAAAAGGTCAACATCTTTGGTAGTCCAGTTTCTCATTGCTACTAAAAATGTTGGGAGACTATTTGAATTTTATTCTTTATCAGACTAGTGTTAATAAAAATAAAACTCCGAAATGTCAAGAACAATACAAAAATTTAAGAATGACATAAATACAGTCTTGCCTTTTAACTTGCTGCAAGAAACTGTAAAAAAATAAAAATCTCAAACTTCATCGTTCTTTAAGACATAGATGTTTGCATACAAACATAATGGCCATGACTAGATTATGTAATAATTGCCTGCATACATACATAATGGCCATGTGGCTTAATTACAGTGATAGATTACACAAGATCTGATTGCATACAAATGTAATGGCCATGACTAGATTATGCAAGATCAAACTGCGTAAAAACACGGTCATGTGGCCTAATTGCCAATGACTAGATTACACAAAATCTGACTGCATACAAACATAATGGCCATGACTAGATTAGACAAGATCTGATTGCATACAAACATGATGGCCATGACTAGATTACACAAGATCTGATTGTATTCAAACATATTAGCCATGACTAGATTACACAAGATCTTATTGCATACAAACATAATGACCATGACTAGATTACGCAAGATCTAACTGCATACAAACATGATGGTCTTGTTGCTTAATGGCCGTCACTAGATTACACGAGAACTAATTGCATACAAACATAATGGCCTTGTTGCTTAATGGCCATGAGATGATTCCAACAGATCTGATTGCATACAAACAAATTGGCCATGTGGCTTAATGGCCATGACTAAATTACTAGATTACACAGTATCTGACTGCCTGCAAACATAATAGCCATAACTGGCTCTGATTGGTTAATGAGTAGTATAGATGTCTGCCCTTAAAAGATACCACATTTTGCAAGTTGTGACTGACACAGGGGTCAGTTCCTCTGTCTTTTAAACTTGACCTAGTATTAAAATTTACCCTGACAAATGCCCAAACTCTATGGTATTTATCACAGTAAATTTTTTAATGATATGCCAACTTTTAAAGATGGAGCATCAGCTTTTATGCTGTAATTTAAATATCTCGGACTGGAACAGACCGCAAGTTTCAAGGTACTAGCTTTATGGGAACAATTAAAATCTTCTGTGGACTAGTAATATTTCAGCTTTGCATCTGATCAAATTTGGCAGGTGTAGATTAACAAAACATGAAACGTCAGAGAAAAATCGTCAGCAGGCATAGATCGTAGCCATTCACAATCTATTGATTTTAGGATGCACTCGATACAGATTAAATTTCTGCAGAACAAAAATAACGACTCGTAGTAGAACTGTATTTTTCATTACTGAGAATTTCTGTTTGCATTGTTTTAATAACAACTTAGACATGCATATTTGTCAGTGCCCACATGTGGACACAATTTGGGTGAAATAATTGCCAAATTTTGTGTCATTTAACCCAAATACATGGAGAAAACAAGGTTGACTTGGCCTTTTTTCTAGTCGGTGTTATCATCTTCTCTCCCTTTAGACTTTAAATTCAAGTCAATGTTATTACCTTCCCTCCATGTAGACATTAAATTCAAGTCAATGTTGTTACCTTCTCTCCCTTTAGACATTATATTAAGTCAATTTTATTACTTTCTCTCCCTTTAGACATTAAAGTCAAGTCAATGTTATTACCTTCCCTTAATGTAGACATTAAATTCAAGTCAATGTTATGACCTTTTTGCATCGTAGACATTAAATTTGCTCATAATTTGAGAACAATATGGAGTCTTGTATTTTTGTCCTGTTTGAATAACAGCATTACACAGCTTAAACATAGTGTATTTATACTTTTTGATAGACTTTGTGTCAGTTTAATTACTGTTTGTATTTAAATTTATGAGATTCCCACAATCCAGAATGGATCATGATTATTAAATATTGTACCATCATATCATTGTTGGGCATAACTTTTTATTTTGATTGCAAAGTATAAAAACCTGCTTGCAGTTTTTGATTGATATTACTGTTAATTTGCCACAGTTATTTAACTTGCATGGCCATAAGGCCATGTGAGCTTATGGTATGTTTCTTCATCCATTGTATGTCTGTAGTTCATTCACAGTTACTTGCAATTTCTTAAAAACTGCCGAAGAGAAATCGACCAAAATTTGACCGAAATCATGCCTTGTTCAAATGATGCTAATTCACCATCAAATATGGCCAGTGTTGGTAAAATTAGAAAATCCTTTTAAACAACTTCTCAAACACAGTGAAAAAATCTTACTAAATCTGACAGTAGGATCATGAAAGCGTTTTAATTTGTTCAGTGATGTTCCATCATCAGATATGGATGCCATTGCTAAAAAATAGAAAATCCTTTAAGTAACCTCATCACCAAAATCTACATTTCAGAAATAACCAAATTGGACAGAAAACATCCTGTACAGATGTCATTCAGTTTTATGCAGTGGATGCTGCTCTGCCATCAAATACGGCCACTGTTAAAAAAATAGATGGGTTTAAAAATGACTTCTTAAAAAACTGCTCCTCAGAAGTTTACAAAATCTGACAGAAAGCATTCCGATGTGAAGGTCTTTGAAGTAGGTTCAAATAATGCTGATCCACTATCAAACATGACTGCTGTTCCTAAAAATAGAAAAACTTTTAAACAACTTGTCAAAAACTTTTAAATTTGACAAAGAATCCTGTCGTGAAGACCTTTTAAATCTGTACAAATGATGTCAAACTGTCATCTGTACAAATGATGTCAATCTGTCATCTGTACAAATAATGTCAATCTGTCATTATATAAGGCTGCTGTTATTAAACATAGAAAAATCTTTACATGATGATTGCTTCAAATAGATTGATTGAATTGGATGAATCTGATTAGGAAGAAATCTATGATATTGACTATTGCAGTTATGCAGAGTTTTCTCCAGGGATTTACAGATTTTCTAAAAGTCAGCTTGCCCCAGGCAAGCTGACTGGAAAATTGAACTTGCCCTTGGGAAAATGGAACTGGCCCCAAAAATGGTCAGGTAGAAAATGGTTTTGAAATGGCTAGATTTTTAAGTGATAGAGAAAAAGTGAGAGAGAGAGAGAGATAGAGACAAAATTTTAAACAACCAGTAACAGAGCTGCCTTAATTTAATTGTAATCATTTTCTGTAAATCGGGTTTATTTGAGCTAGAAACTTTTAAGTTTTCCTTTTCTTGCCTAAATAAGATAACAGACTCGTTAAAGATAGTCTTTGCAATGATTAATTTGGGGATCTTAGTAGTTTCCAAGTAATGGCCTCAGGGGTATAAAAACACCCAAGAATCCATGCCGAGTGCATAAATTAACCCCCTTGTAGTGTCAACTAAGTGCATATATACTTCATGTGTGCAGCTTTGAACATTGTCCAGTCAAAAGGGAGAATGGATATAAATGGGGGCCAGTGCTGTTTCATAAATAATGGCCTTTTCATGTCAAGAAGTTCTGTTGTATTTTTGATTTTGTTTTTTTTTTTTACATACAATAAAGAATTGCTTTTTTCTGTAAGAAAACATGCATAAATACTTAAATCAGTGTTCCAAAATTCAAACCCAGGAAACCGAACCCATATTTGACTTTTCCACAAGTCATACATCAAAGTAAAAACACTTTATAGGTACATTAAAGAATGAAAACTGACATTACTCTACTTTCTTTGTTTTGTTTATTTCAGTCCTTACTAAACTGACTCAATATGAATAGAGAATACTTTAATGGATTATCCAATGACTTCATATTACAGATTGCTGTCATCTCACCTCGGTCCGCATGAGTTTAGTCTTGCCTTGAACAATGTGAAAAAGCTTGGCAGTAGCTTGGTCATTGTTTCCTCCTGTGTTTATTTCATCCATCAAAAATATACTGGCTACCATGTATAGCCTATCATGTGCTAAAAAATGGCATTAAAGCCCCACAAAACCAAACCAAACCATTTCCATTCTTGAGAAGACGGCACAGATGAAAATGTCCTCTTCAGATAATAGGTCGCAGAAATTGTCCTTTCAGATAATAGTTTGCAGAAGAATATTCTATTTTAAAAAAATAGGTTTTGGACAATGATCTGTTTTGATCACATGAAATTAATACCTGTTTGTGGGAAGAATTACTTCCAGTCTCCTCACAGAATCTTCAGTGGAGCTCCAATTAGATGCCTATGGTAGCCATGGATACATTCAATGCTTGGTCAGTTGAGTGTGACTCTCAAACCACAGTAGTGCTGAGATGGGTCAAAGAAAACTGTTTGATTTTTCTGTTATTAGTATTACCATTCACAGTTGGCTGAGATTGTACTGATCGTTCATCTTTCACAGTTGGCTGAGATTGTACTGAACTGTGTAGTTTGTCTTTCACATATGCTGCACAGGTTCCGAGTAAGATGTGGATATACTTGACTGTGCATACATAAAAATATCCCATAAATCATCATTTGGATTACTGGATGCTAAAACCATTCTTTTTATTTACTAAATACAAAAGACATAGTTTATACCAATCTTACAGTGAACTATTATGATTGTCACTCGAGCTGTAACTGCTGTCCAATCTAACACCATGATGCAATATTAAATTTTTCTCTTATAACAGCAGTCTCAAACATTACAAATCAGTTGTCAAAGTGAAAAGATTCCTGAAAGAAAATAAGTATGATAGACGTACCTCCTTGACTGGAGATTTGTGCTACACTAGAAACTATTTTATATCTGTAAGAACTTAAACTACAAATGAGATACATACTGAAAGCATTAAAGCAAAGGTAAATTGTATTCATTGAAAAAATGAAGTTGCTGAGAACATACAGTTAATTAGGCTTCCAATTCTATTCCACCTTTGGAAATTAATGAAATTTTTAAAGAAAACTAGATTGGTAATAAAGTCGGCATTATATGCATCATATAATGCTAAGACTGTTGTAAAAATGTGTCGATTATTTTTTGTCTCTGACTTACAAGAAAGACAGTGCAACTGTGTAGTGGTAATTTTAAAACTTTGGACAATTCTGCATTGATTTCATCATAAATTGCCTGTGAAACATAGTTGGGTCTAATGCAGAAAAGTGCAGAGTTCTGAATTTTTAAAATTAAAATTATGTGACTGTGAATTCAATAGCTGATAGCTTTATTGAATTTGGGAGGTGACGTCAGACAAAGGCTGTGGTCGAAAGATTTTTTTATAATGTTAATTTATATACTTTCAAAATTATAAACTGTGTGAAAATATGAAAGAATATATTTCTCCTTAAAAAATAAATAGGAAATGCAAAATTTCAGCCCATTGAAATCTTTTAGAATATTTTAAGGGGCCACTTACCCTATATATAGTACTTGGGTCCAACATTGATCCACGAGACTGAAGCAAACACTGGCAATAGAACGGATATGGATTTTAATATTCAAGCATCCATTCTTTATAATGTTTACTTTATCCTTCTCAAAGTTTGATAGACATTTTATATTTTGGAGTGTTGTCAAATTGTACCCAACAGTGAATTTTGATCAACCACACAGGAGTAGATCTAAGAGGCTGGAGTTAATAGAAAAAGTGAACAGTGTGTTGAGTGATAGTATTTGGGGAAGGTAAGCTGGTCATAAAAATGCAAAAAAGTGCCTTTGAGTTGCATCTTTTTAATTTAGAAATTGGATTTAATTTTTTTTTTTAGAGCAGTCTAACAGATGTCCAGCAGAGGTAAACGTAAAAGTGCAATGATGACAGCGGAAGTTATGCCTGGACCTTCATCAGCTGTGGAAGCTGCGATTTCTGGTGGAGAAGGTGATGGACCAAGTTCAACAAAGAAGTCCAAACTTCTGAAAGATGAACCCAGCACATCGATGACTGAGGAGGAAATTAAGAAGTTCATGAACAACACGTTTGATATCCGTCGGAATTTTATTAACTTTGAGGATCCTACAGTTGCCATCATACGAGAGACATACCCATACCTTTTCAAAGAGAGGCAAATCCTTGCAGAATTTGAGCGGATCACTGAGTTTGATTTGGACCAGACTCTGCAGCAGTACTGTGTGAAGAACTCGGGACCGATTATTGAGCTTGCAAAGCACTGCCCAGGCACTGGTGCACTGCTGAAAGCTGCGGACAAGATCAAGCTGGAGCAACCAGATCTGAAGCAATATTGGGACATGGTTACATGCATCTGTCTTCTTCCAACATTGTTGCGAGAAAACCTGGTTGATTGTATTATTGAAGTTGCAGAGGATGCACAGGTGGATGCGAAGGGAAAAATAGTACCAGTGCTCATCTCAAGAGGTTCAGTGTTTAAGAGTGACGAGTTTTTTCTGATCATAGAAGAAGAGGTCGTGCAAGAATATGAAGAGTTTACTATTGCATTTGAGAATTTGTTTGCAGCATATTGGGTGTTCAATATGGAATACCCACAGACTCTTCAGAATACATACACCTTCATTCAGAAAGCCATCTTGAAGATGAAGGACAACATCCCCATTCCTGCACAGTGCAAACAGCTGATGAACAGGCTTAAGCGTTCTGAAGCACAGAAGAAACAGAGGAGTCGATCCAAGCCAGAGTAACACAGGCTAAGAATGTATTTATGCATGAAAAAGAGTAGTCTTAAAACCGAGATACAATGTTCATTTTCTAAATCTCTAGCTACTTAATTGATGCCCTTGTAAGACTTTTCAGAAAGGAACACAATGAAACTTTTTCATATGCGTTATTTAATTTATGAACAACATTTGTTCATTGAATTGCATTTTTGAAAAAAGTTTCTTATTCATTTTTTTAAAAAAATTTGTAAGGAAGAAAATTGTAACACAGCAAATTGTATGATTTTATCGTTGTCCGATGTTTGTGAGGTTGGTGCATATAACATGCTTGAACCATGAAGCTAGTAAGAACTTTATTACCAAATGGAAATGTCAAAACCTGATGTGATTATAAAAAAACATCTTTATTCCAGTGTAATATTTTAAAAGTTAAAATAAAGCATGTCTAGATCAAATATGTCAAACAGGTGGCAGGGATTTTTGGAGCATTCATTTCCACCACATACAGAAGTAGTGCACCAGTAAGTAAAGGGAGATAATTTGTTTCTCTGCTTGGAGTGATAAAAAGTTGTAGGGAGTGATCAGATCTTTCCTTTTTTATTCTTTAGAACATTTGTTTTTAATGAATTATTTGCGGATTAGTTTTTTAGACCAGTAATAATTACTGTTAGTTGCATAGTTAATGTTGTCCTTACAAAGCATTAAGTTGCAACCATAAGAATTTTCATAGTATTTTGTTAAATTTACCTGTTAGCTTAAATTAGAGCTATCGGTAAATGAAATCATTTGAGGTATTAAAAGTGTAATACACAATTTATTTAAAAGAATACTTCAGATTTGGTGATTAAACTTTTCCTAGGCTTGTTCATTTTTTTTGTGGAAAGTCACTGCTGACTGCTAGTGTAATGTACGTTGTTGGCTTTTCTTATGATGAAAGGAACTCGATTTCTTATAAAAACAGGTTTCAGAAATACATAATTGAACATAGAAGAAAAATGTGTTTTAAATAAGATATTTCAGAAAACGGGGTAAATCTGACCTTTAAATGTGTTATTCCTGTATGAATCCTTGTTCAATTTTGCACTGTTGTATCAATTTTTATAGTTGTGGCAAAAAAGATAACATATAGGCTGAAATTTAATTATCGCAGGTTTGTGCCATGTTGGCTGTGTGCAGGTACTTGGGCCTGAGTTGAATTAACTCCCTTTCTCTTTTACATTGTATTAGCACATCTTGCTGGTGTTAAATGTTCATATGTTAATGTTTTTACTCGAGTCTAGCATTGTCAGATTGCTTAAGTGTTTATGTGTTTAATTATATCCTGCCGTTAGGCAGAGCATAGTGTTATAATATCTGTCTGTCCTTTGCTCTGTTGCAGTTTTCATTTTCACAGAATAATTTAATTTCTCCACCATCTATACTTACCAAACTTTGTGAATGGCATGCACCTGGATATGGAAGAATCCTGTTGATTTCAGGATGAAAAGTTCAGCGGTCAGGGTCACTGACTGAAAAAAGAAATATACAGTCTGTACTCTCTTACAATTCGAGTCCAACTGCAAACAGCATAAATACTGATCTGCCATAGCATAATGTGCCCACAGATCAGGGTATGGTTTGTTTGTTCTATTGATTACTTCTTACTGCAAGGGCCCAGATCTGCTGGCACATTATGCGCCTGCAGATCTAGGTCTGTGCAGTTTGCAGCTGGATTCAAAAGTGACTATATACAGTAGATTCTGTACAATAACTCCACACTTTATGCATAGCTGCAGTTTTGGTAAGGAATTAGCCGGTCAATTTTTGGGTCAAAAGTCACGGTCACTGACAAAGAAAAATGATTGTTTCTGCACAGTAAAGTTCTCCATTTACCAAACTTTGTGGATAGTTTGCATTTATGGTAAGGAATAACCCTTTCAATATTTGGGTCAAAAAGACTTAAGTACAGAGTTCTTGAATAAAAGAAAAAAAAAATAGTTTTTGCACGGTAGCTTGAGTTCTTCACCATTTTAATTTACCAAATTTGTGGTAGGCTTGCACTTGTTGTAAGGAAGAAGCCTATCAATTTGATGGTCAGAAAGTCTAAGGTCACTGTGACTGAAAGAATTAAAACAATTTCCACAGTTGGCTTGCTCTTATGGGATGAAATAATCGTAATGATTTTGGGATCAAAAGATCAAAGGCCAAGGTCACTGACAGGAAGAAGAAATATTGTTTCTGCACACAGACATTAGTTCTACATCACAGATCTGGACACATTTTTTTTAATGTACATGGGGTAGGTCTACTAATGTAGGGATCAGAGGTCAAAGGTGAAGTTCACTGAATGAGAAAAAATGGTTTCTGCACAAAGTTTTAGTTATTGGGATAGAGGACTGTTGAACAATGCAAGCATACAGTGTGCCATTCACAGTAGTCTGGTTAAATGTTTTGCACACTATATAAATAAGATATTATTAATTACAACAGATATAAATGTATTTTACATTTTTATAAGCAGTAAATTAAATCTTTAGACATATTTTATATTTAGAAAAATGCGTACAAGATCCACTTGTTAAAATGTTGCAGGTTTTGGCAGCTGATAAGTTATTTATGCATGAAAAATAAGCAAATACTATGAATTCTACATTTCTTTTGTGTTTTATTGGTTGTGTGAGTAGGCCGATGATCTAAAATATTGAATATCTCATTTCACAAACCTGACTGAAAGATTGATCACTGATAGAACATGTCATTTGACTTTATAGTCTTGTCAGACGCTCATCACAACACATTGCATGATTCAGCATTAGTCTGTCTGGTCATATGCTGATCACAGCACATGGCCTTGTTTGACATTATTAGTTTGGTCATATGCTCATCACAGCACATGGCATTGTTTGACATTATTAGTTTGTCTGGTCATATACTGATCACAGCACATGGCATCATTTGACATTATTAGTCTTTCGGGTCATATGCTGATCACAGCACTTTGAATCATCTGAAATTGGTCTGTCTGGTCATAGACTTGTCACAGCACATTGCATCATTTGACATTAATTGCCTGGTCATATGCTCATCACAGCACATTGCATCATTTGACATGAGTTTGTCTTGTCATATTTGTCACAGCACATGGCAAGATTTGACATGAGTTTGCCTTGTCATATGGTCATCACAGCACATGTCATGATTTGACATAATTAGTCTGTCAGGTCATAGGCTTATCACAACACATGGCATCATTGACATTATTAGTATGTCTGGTTATATATATCATCACAGCACATGTCATCATTTGACATTGTTTGACTTGTCATATGCTCATCACAGCACATGGCATCATTTGACATTATTAGTCTGTCAGGTCATAGGCTCATCACAGCACATGGCATCATTTGACATTATTAGTCTGTTTGGTCATAGGCTTATCACAGCACATGGCATCATTTGACATTATTAGTCTGTCAGGTCATAGGCTCATCACAGCACATGTCATAATTTGACATTGTTTGACTTGTCATATGCTTATCACAGCACGTCATGATTTGACATTATTAGTCTTGTCATCTGATTGTCACAGTACACATCATGATTTGACTTTACTAGAGTTGTCATAGGCTCATCACAGCACATGGCAAACTTTACTTTTTAATGATCATAGACATTAACCAGATGAAAACTGGGGCAACCTTTGTTCATTCGTTGTGTTTTTGATCTGCATGTGTTATTGTTGTGATCTTGTAAAATGCCATGATTGTCCATCTGATCAATGTTCACCCCGGAAACGGCTTAGAGCTGAATTTCGACCAAAATCAAGCACAGAAATTTGTTGACAGTTTTCCATTTTGATTAAAGTTACAACTATCCATCCAAATTTATTTTTTGGAACAACACTGACTGGCCCATTTTGTGCAGAACAGTTCGATGACTTTTAGGGTTGTGTCTGCATAATACAATAGGAAATATGGTTGCTTAGTTGCCTAAGTTCTAGTAGGTCTCTTGTACTCTATACAGTTGTAAAAATCACAAAATTGTGTTTTTTCAGGTTTATTCGAGTTTATATTGACCAAGAAATCATCATTTGTTAGTGTTTGAAATATCCATTAAAATTTAATCACCAAATATGTGCAGTCGTAATGATTGCTCCTTACAAACTGCATGGACCCACTAAAAATCATTAATTTTAAACGGTTGTAAACAGTTTTTGTACTCTAAGAATTCAAACTAACTTGTTCTGTTTATCCTAGAGTTTCCTGAAATGTCTCGTTCATAAAATTATCACCCAGAATAAAATATATTGATCATGGTTACATAGTACATTAACAGTTGTGCACAAAGAAAGGATATATTTGTAACAGAAACCCAGAAGGCCGATACAGATAGGATAGCATTCCTTTAAAAGGGTACATACATTCTGCACAGAGGCACTGTACTAAATAAACATGACTGAGCAGTTATAAATGTTTTAAAAATATAATTAGTGTATTTTAAATACACTATTTTAATTGTATTTCATGTACATAATCATACAGGTAGTCTAGGGCTGGAAAAAAATCTCAAATTATTCGACTTGCCAGGAATGGAGATTTTCACGAAATGGTACCCAATTTCTGGTTTTTCATAAGACTTTATGTCTATGGTTACCTGTTTATTGCATTTGGTCTACTGATTCATTTGGTTTGATCTTCTACAGCATATCAACACGAATAGGTTATTTAGTGCTTTGGTGTAAAGTGCCTCTTGCCCAAAGACACCATGGTAGCCAGCCTGTGCTAATCAAGTGGTAGGATTCAAACCTGCACCTTTCAGTTGCAAGTCGGTCATGCTGACCACATTCAGGAGAGTGCGTTTGGTCTATTCTACACTGGGAGTTCCAGTCTACTGAAAAGAAAAAGCATACATCCAGACATACTGTTAGTTAATGACTCGTTTGCTTGAGACTAGTTGTGATGAGCAGCAGGGATCCTTTGTTGCAGGCACAGTGTGTGATTGTAGATCCAAGTCTGTTGCAGGCACATTATGTGATTGTAGATCCAAGTCTGTTGCAGGCACATCATGTGATTGTAGATCCAAGTCTGTTGCAGGCACATCATGTGATTGTAGATCCAAGTCTGTTGCAGGCACATTATGTGATTGTAGATCCAAGTCTGTTGCGGGCACAGTGCGTGATTGTAGATCCAAGTCTGTTGCAGTCACATTATGTGATTGTAGATCCAAGTCTGTTGCAGGCACATTATGTGATTGCAGATCCAAGTCTGTGTTGCAGGCACATTATGTGATTGTAGATCCAAGTGTGTGCTGCTGGCACATTATGTGATTGTAGATCCAAGTCTGTTTTGCCGTCACATTACATGATTGAAGATCCAAGTCCATGCAGCTGGCACATTATATGATTGTAGATCCAAGTCTATGTTGCTGGCACATATGCGATTGTAGATTCAAGTCTGTGTTGCTGTCACGTTTATGTGATTGCAGATCCAAGACTGTGTTGCTGGCACAGTATGTGATTGTAGATCCAAATTTATCTTGTTGGCACATTATGTGAGTGCAGATCCAATTCTGTGTTGCTGCCTAGTTATACAATTCCAGCAGATCCAAGTCAGTGTTTCAGACACATTATGTATTTGTAAATCCAAGTCGGAGTTGCTGGCATATTATGCGATTGCAGATCCAAGACTGTAGCTAGCACATTTTGTGATCGTAGATGCAAGTCTGTGTTGCTGGCACATTTTGTGATTGTAGATACAAGTCTGTGTTGCTGGCACATTATATAATCAAGTCTGTGTTGCTGGCACATTATGCGATTGCAGATCCAAGTCTGTTGCTGGCACATTTTGTGATCGTAGATACAAGTCTTCACTGCTGGCACATTTTGTGTATTGTAGATACGTCTGTGCTGCTGGCACATTATGTAATCAAGTCTGTGTTGCTGGCACATTATGCAGTTGTAGATCCAAGTTTATGCTGCTGGCACATTATGCGATTGCACATCCAAATTTGTGCTGCTGGCACATTATGTGATTGCAGATTCAAGTCTGTGCTGCTGGCACATTATGTGATTGTAGACCTAAGTCTGCTGGCACATTATGCTATGGTTGATCTTCAGTCTTTGCTGCGTCCAGTTGGGTAATTTTTATTTTTAAGAAAATGCAAATACAGCAAAACTCTTTAATGGTAACATCAGTGTTTATATGCTTTTAACATTTTTGATGCCATAAAATGTAGGTATGTATATATATTTTCCTCTCTGTTGGTACAAATTTGTTAGATATAGACAAATTTGATCACTTGCATCAAATTTGTGTCATGCATTCATAAATGTATGCACAAGATTATGTAGTTGTGTTACATTTTGTATATGTGCGCTTTATCTGTACATCATGAAGACGAAGTCGTTCCATGTTGAAGCTACTATAAATATAATATAATTAACATTGCAGTTTCATCATTTAGGTGTACTATAAAACCAGATATATTTTGTGTAAATAAAATTTAGTCAGGAGTAAATGGGCAGTTTCTTGGGGGTAAAAATTCATGGGTTGCACTGTTTACTTCATCACCAAATTTTGACAGAAACCTTTCTTGTTGGACTCTTTGTTTTGGATTTGTTATCCACAAAAAAAATGAAATGAAATCCTCCATAAATATTTCTGATCTTTCACTAGTAAATAGAAATATAAGTTGCACAGGAATGATAGGAATGCACATGAATTTACCTTTCTCACATTCTTTGCTTTTGTAATGTTGTTTAGTCAAGTGTACTTAGGGATTGAAAGTGGATTGACAATGTTACACTCATGCTGTTGTAGGGTGCTGCTAATTGTAGTTATTGACATAATCTTGTAATTCAGGCATTTCTTTCACCTCACCCAGTTACACTCAGCATCCTAGGCACATTTTCTATTCTAGCATCCTAGGCACATTTTCTGTTCTACTCACAATTTGCAGATTACCTTGTGTAATTGATTTTCCCCCAAAAAGGATTCCACATGTGGTAACTCCACCGGTCACATAATTAATTACAGGTTAACACCACATTGCACAGTGTAGCAATGGTCTGACTACATTGATCATACCAAGAGTGTAGTTGGGTGTACATCAGTGGCACTAAGGTGGAAATGGTCAATCCACTTTCTGTGTTATGTGACCAGATGAATATTTATACTGCACTAAAACTTGACACATATAATATTTCTCTCTCTCTCTCTCTCTCTCTCTCTCTCTCTCTCTCTCTCTCTCTGTTTACAAACTATTAGCTCTGTAAGACTTAAATGAGCATTAGCCTTTCTACATGGAATTGGATGTTGTTACACTATGTGAGTACCATGTAATAACCTGAATGTTGTACACTGTCGAAGAGTGCATATCAGTGGCAGCTACAATGCGGGGGGTCAAGCAATGTATTTCCCCCATACTTGTTCAGTATTTTTGACACTACCATCATTGTACAGTAATGCTTTGCTAGTCCTTAGCTTTTTGCAAAGTACTTTGCTTTCTCATTATAAAGCTACTCAAGGGATATAATTAGGCTTAAAGGATTGTTATTCTGACGGTTGTGCCAACAAGCCCATGTTCTAATAATGCATACAAAACACATCAGTAGGGTATTTCATGATGTGAAAACATTTTGCAAGTGTAATTGGTACATATTAGTCAACAACTAAAATAGAGTACAGAAATCTAGTTAAATGGGATCATTACCATGCCAGGCTATCAGCACTGGCAGTATAGTGAGGGGCAGTATAGTGAGGGATCACTGTACAGAAGAACAAATGTTGCATTTAATATTATTGTCTTTTTTGTCATATTGTTGATGAACTTGCACTTGTTAGTGAAAGAACAAAGCATGAATGTACTTTGGTCCCAGGTTAAAACAAACCTTCTATTTACAAGTTCACAAAACGATAGAATGTCTGTTATCCAGATTTGCTGATTTCATGAAGATGGTTCCAACAATCAAGAGTTCTGATAATTGTGTTTGCATAATTTTTCCTCCACTTTTTACACCCAACTACAAAATGTAATTACAGCAGCACAGTGTCGATCGGTCTCTGGTTACATTTGTGTTTAGGTCATTTTTTAGAGACAGTGATGTAGTATTAATATTCCATGAATTTATTTTTTTTAATTTTAAATGATTATGGCATGTATTACATTTTTCAGCCAATTCTACACAGAGATATTTATAATATCTAGATGAGAAGATGGACTTCCCAGTACAAGGACTAAATACCCAGTAGTCGTGATATTTTTTTTTATGGATTGATGATACATGAAAAATAAAAGTATAGGAAGAATCACTGACTGTATGGTATAGGTCTTATAGGTGTTTTGGAAACATGTTGGTTCAGATGTGGCAAAAATTTGGATAATGACCTTTCAGGATAATCCAGGCTTTTCTGTATAATGTTAAAGTTCCATCGAGTACTCACTTACTGTAAGGCCTTCATTTATAACACAGTTCCTGTTATAAGGCTCTTCATTTATAACAGTTCCTGTTGCAAGGCTCTTCATTTATAACACAGTTTCTGTAGGCTCTTCATTTATAACACAGATCCTGTTACAAGGCTCTTCATTTATAACACAGTTCCTGTTGCAAGGCTCTTCATTTATAAACACAGTTCCTGTTATAAGGCACTTCATTTATAACACAGTTCCTGTTGCAAGGCTCTTCATTTATAACACAGTTTCTGTTATAAGGCTCTTCATTTATAACACGGTTCCTGTTGCAAGGCTCTTCATTTATAAATAAAAGGTGGGCTCGATGTAAATGGTATTCTTATTAAGTAGAATTCTGCTCTACAGTTTTTACTTTGCAAAGGGTTTGATTTGTAAGGAAGAACAATATCCTGGTTATTAAAAGAAAGGATCTTGTATATCTTTGGTATTGATAAAAGAACTACCAAATTCCTCTATTTTGGTGTATGATTGATGGGTATCATATGGGTTATAGGGTATACAGCTTGGCCTTACTCCAGATGTGCACCTCTCAGATTGCTAGCACCACTTGGCCATTTTCCCTTTCTGTATTTGAAAGATAAATTGGAAAAATAATGAGCTGATAATTTTATAAACTTTTTTATAATTTATTCATTGCACTTTAAGAAACTGGCATTGCCTATTCTGGAAAAATTCATTTATCCTATTTTAATAACTGCTGAAGTTAATGTACACTGGACTAGTACAGGCTCATTTTTGAGCACAGGGGAGCAGCCCATTTTGATCACCTGTTCTGCTTAGATGGTGCAGTTTCAAATTTCAGTCACAGTACATGAAAGTAGCACAGACGTATGCCAATATTCCATTGTGCTGCTGCCAATACAAAGAACTTCACCCTTTACCAATCCCACTCTTTGAAATTAATAATAACTATAGAGCAGAACTTTAAGGACTAAAAATATGTGTTTTGTTGAATTTGGTTCTATAGTTGAAACATTAAAGTCGCAAGTATATGAACAGTCTTTTCAATAATTAACATGTTTATCTCCCACAGAACAGTGTTCTTTCATAGCAAATCCCATACAAGTACAACCCTGACCTCGACCATGATAAAAATGAGCTGTTTTATAAATGCACATTTTCTCATAGCAACCAGTTTAATACTTAAAGGCTGGAACATGAATTTTGCCACAGATATTCCTGAAATGTTGTGATAAATTTTAGTTTCAGCAGGTGTGGAATAGGTCAGGTTCATAAAGGTAAAAGGGTAAAAGTTTGCTGATTCTTCTAACACTAGTTTATAGAAACAAGTGAATCTGCTTTGTCATAAATTTTTTCCATAATTTTATTACAAATGAATGAAAAGAAACATTTTTTCTGCATTTTTCTTTCACTTAATCCAACTGTTTAAAATTAAACTTGATTTTGCTTCTGTAAGACTTTTAATTTCCCCAAAAATCTAGGTATTTTCACACAATACTGCCACAAGGCAAAAGGGGCATGATGAGCTCATTTTCATATTTGACATAAGTGTACCATTTTATAGAGAAAATCAAAGATGACTTAAAACGTGGCGTGAAAAACAAATGCAGTAGCAGAAAATGTTCATGTTTGTCTAGAAGTTTTGCTGTGCAGTTTTTATAATTTTCCAATTTTGATCAGCTGTCTGCTTTTGGTAGTGTATAGTTTCCACAATAACCACATGTCGAAGAGATTTCAGTAAAGGTAAATTAAAATAACATAGAGGTATGCAAACATTTTGTCCTCATTGCATGTTGCAAATGCAAATGTCACATTATTCCAGTCTCTCTTTCAGAATTACAAACTGTAAAGCAGAACCTACAAGTGGTTCTTACTTTATAAATACACTATCCTTGCATGCTTATAAGTTTAGTCCAACATGCTAATTGCACAGACCCAGATACATAGTTGGATAATATGCCAGCAGATATGGGTATGTGCAATTTGCAGTTGGACTAAGCAAGTAAGTGATATTTGTCCAAGGTATGAAACATACATACATTAAATTTAAAAATCTTCAGCTGTGATGTGACATTCCTTTATATATCAATGAATTTGTACTTCTGTAATCCACAGTTGTGTATTCCAGTTCGATTTGCTTTCATTGTTTTCAAAGATCATGAGATACAAATTAAGATGTTGAAAAATTACAGTATTTATGCCTATACTGTCTGAATAAAGAAGTCAAATGCAGTATTTATGCTTATACTGTCTGGACAAATAATTCAATACAGTGTTTATGTTTATACTGCCTGGACAAATAAGTCAGTACAGTATTTATGTTATACTGTCTGGACAAATAAGTCAATACAGTATTTATGCCTATAATGTCTGAATAAAGAAGTCAAATGCAATATTTCCGCTTATACTGCCTGGACAAATAAGTCAATACAGTATTTAAGCTTATACTGTCTGAACAAATAAGCCAATACAGTATTTAAGCTTATACTGTCTGGACAAATAAGTCAATACAGTATACTGTCTGACTAAACAAGTCAATACAGTATTTAAGCTTGTATTGCCTGGACAAATAAGTCAATACAGTATTTAAGCTTATACTGTCAGGACAAATAAGTCATTACAGTATTTAAGCCAATACTTTTTAAGCCAACATGCTTTGTTTAGGCATTTTTATTATTCAGTGTTCTTTAATAAAGATGTGCTTTACATGTTTGTACATTCTTTTTTTTTATTTGTCTGATTTTAAATACCAAACACTATATGCAAAACTTTTCTTCCCAGGAAATGTTTTGTTTGTACAGGCCATATGCCTATTTTTGAAGAGTTGTGAATTTTTAGGGTTGCAAATGCCATATTTCCTGTCCCTGTAACATTAATGTAATTAATGACTTCACATTCTCGTTAATGTTCTTGATACTTGCTGTAAAAGTTTTAATTGTGACTCACCTGTGTTTTTTTCATATATAATATGAATTATTACTTTCTTAGTTTAGTATGTTCCATTTGTTATTTTAAAATCATTTAATGGTTGCTATTTGTGATGGCATATCAAATTTTTTGTTTGCAGTATATAATCAAACCAGTTATTGGAGGGTCTGACAAATTTCAGAATCAGATGGTTGCCCCTCTGGGCTAACAGGAAATGAAGCGGATAGCCCAACTTAAATTTGTAGCCCAAAGAAAGAACTTTATTATGTTATTGTTAGGTTTTAGACTTTTTCTTTTTGTTTTTTTTATCTTCATTGCTAATTATATGGACCTTTTAAAAGAAAAAATGTTAGTGGTTTTTAAAAATGTGGAATAAATTAAAAGGTGAGTTAATGGAATTTACATATGGTAGCAGAGACCCATTAATCTGATATCTTTTGTCTCCAAGCACAAATTTTGTTGGACCCAGTGTATATTTGGGTTTTTTTTGGTGCTCATATGTAGAATTTATTTTGATTGTATTAGACTTCAATTTGATGAAATTGTAATTCATTCATTCGTTCATTCTTTCTTTCTTCAGCAGAGACTCCTATTTTGAAAAGTCACATGGTACATGCAGTTGACGTGCACCAAAGAACACTGTTAAAAGTATTTTTGAAAGTGTGTAACTATTTTATGAGCAAATTAGCCAGTTTCCTTTTGGGTTCTTTAATTTTAAACTGTCATTGATAGAGGAAAATGTACCAAATAGATACCACAGAGTTTTATATATTATTTTCATTAGGAAACTGTTATCATTTCCACCTATAGTTTTGGTCACTTGGTCCAGAATAATGGTTTGAATCTCATTATTTTGTGAGGTATACAGCATTAGACTTAAATCGGTGTGTTTATAAAATCGAATTGACCTTCATGCCATACGAGAGATATGTTAGAGGCAGATGGTGTTCATCCGTCCAGCCCATTTATGCATTTTTGTCATTTTTCAGGCATTGTGGTAGGGCACTCAAGTTCCACGATTGCATTTCTGGGTTGCTGCTTCTAAATAATCACATGAATTATACCTTTAATAAAGTTTCTTTTATTAATGTCATCATTGGGAATGGACTAAATAATCAGTAGACATTTTGAATCTCTTTGTTTTAATTCTAGTCCATCTTTTTTTTTTTTTGTTTCACAAAATGGTGCTTTTGACCTAGTCCACGATAACACGGAAAAGGAATATTTTATGTTAAATGTAAATAACACTGTTTCATTTATCGAGCGAGATATATGTCTTGCATCATGTTAAAGATTAAAAACAACACAATAAAAATGTAAACCTGGTTTTTGTACTTAATTTTATTACATGCATGTTCCAATTTAATCTTGCATGGTTGAAATAGCATCCAACACAGATGATTATTCTGTTTCTGTATCCACACACCCAGACCAGTATTGTTGAGGTGTTTTCTCTGATGTATGCATGTCAGTTTTCATAGATGTACAAAATCAAACTTATTCATGTCCCATTTTGTTTCAGTTTCATTCCCACTAGATTGCTAAAATCTGTGGAAGCATCAGAAATGGTTGGTGATAAATACAGAATTGTATTTGTGTTTTGTTCTGAGTTTGAAGAAAGAAGTCAGTTGATATGATATGTTAATATGTAGTGGCCAGATGACCTTGTTACGCCATATCAAACTAATTCTTTTCAGCATTTCAGAACAAAAAGATACAGTTCTCTTTATACGAATAATGTGTACCCAAATACAGGAATTAGACCCAGATCTGCCGTTACAACATTATAGATTTCAGATTGGCCATCACAACATTATAGATTTAGATATGCTGTCACAGCGTTATAGATTTAGATATGCTGTCACAGCGTTATACATTTAGATATGCTGTCACAGCGTTATAGATTTAGATATGCTGTCACAGCGTTATAGATTCAGATCTGCCATCACACGATGAACCAGAGGATAAGGGTGTAAACTGTCTTGAAATTATAGAATAAAAACTGCATTGATTGGTCATGCTAGTACATACTGCATTGATTGGTCATGCCAGTACATACTGCAGTGGCAGATCTAAATAGTGCTTTAGGTATACCTTGTGCAGAAGATTAGCAGACTACTATTGGAGGTATGGCTGCATTGCAAACCATAAAATATTGGTCATAATGACCTAGTTTTCATAAAACATTTACATTGCAAGTAATTGACTCGACATGTAGTAATGTTCCTATTGTCATACTCTCTTCCCATCTGGTTTTTGTGGGTTGGTTTTCTTCCAATGTTTGTTATGGCTTCTAACTTCCTTCCAGCTCATTTTAAACAGCAAGTAGTTATTTATCCAGATTGTAAATTAAATTTTTTGTTGTTGTTGTTTTGTTGTTTTCTTTTAATTTAATAGGTTCACCATGCTTTTTTTATTTAATTTTTGCATTTAGTTCTTCCACAACTTGATTTGTGTGAAGATCATTTGCCACATCGCAGATTGAGTTCCAAATGATGAAAATCAATGATTTGTCAATCTGATAATTCAGTACTCATTATAATGCTGTCTATGGGAGCCATGGAGTATATTGTCTTATAGTGAGACTGCCTTATATTGAAGTATATGATACAGTACTCTCTCATTTCAATGCTATCCATGGCAGCCGGAGTATACCCCCTTATAGTGAGATTGTCTTATTGTTGTTTTGGGTTTAACGCCATTTTTCAGCGCAGGATACGCTGTACATGGCAGCCAGTATAACTGGTGTAGGAAGAACTCCAGAAAACCCCAGCAAGAAGCATAGAACCACAGGAAGCTGCTGGCAGGCTTTCTCACAGACCACACTGGTCAATCAAGACTCAAACCCATGTGGACAGAAGTGAGATGGCATTGATCATTAAAGGCAATTGCTTTGTACCACTCAGCCACCTGGAGCTTCTTGAGACTTGTAATGAAGCACAGTGTGCAGTAATCCTTATTATAAAGCTGTGATTGGAAGCCATAGAGCATAACACCTTATAATTAGATGGCTTATACTGAAGTACATAACTCAGTACCCCCTTGTTATAATAATGTACATGGATTACATAGAATATGTCAATTCATAATGAGACTGCATTATAATGAAGTTATTCATATAATTTAACAACTACTGGTACATAATGAAATGGGTCCATGACCAAACAGACTTTATAATGAGTATGGTTGCATAGTGATGGGCCTTATAGTGAGGTAGTGCTGTATTCTATAATGTGTACTACATAAAGATCCCAAATTAAAGTACTTGTGACCATTTTGTGGAAACTGCACCCACTTTACATTAGACTTTATGCATTGTCTTACATTAGACTTTATGCATTGTCTTACATTAGACTATGCATTGTCTTACATTGGACTTTATGCATTGTCTTACATTAGACTGCATTGTCTTTCAGTTTATTAATTTGTAAGATAACTGGTAGAAGTTTTGTAGTGTCTTCATGCTTCACGTAAAAGCTTTGAAGACTGCAAATTGCTTTCTTTGGAGTTATTTTCTCTTGTCTGTTTTAAATTTACTAGATCAGCTCTGTAGTGACTGATAAATGATTTTGTCATGCATGTGAATGAATGTACATGTACACAGCGACCTGCACAAAACTTCATGAGTTTAGGAAATGTTGCATCTTAACTTTGTAACATAAATTTGTTTGCACATAATGATCAATACATACAACTATTCAATATTGTCTGTCATTTTCTGTGTTCTTTTTATTAAGTACTTCTTCAAAGTTTACAACTTACAGGTTATAAAATTTACTACTTTCGGACATAAAATTTAATTTCATTGATACGTAAAATTGGCAAAATTTTACCGATCAGATTCCTTCCATTAAAAATTAGAAGACTGAAAAATATAAAGCGTTTTATGGACTGATGATGTATAACTAGAATGAAAAATGCATGCAGTGCCGTCTTCCATCATGACCTTTATTGGGAAATATATTTCATCAATCAGTTTCTAGGTGGCTTGATACTCATGAACACCAATTCAGTTAACATCACTTTCAAAAATTTGGCTCCCAACTTTTTCTTTAAATTCTAAAACAGCATATTCCATTTCCTATAAGTAGATCCAACATGGTCACTGATATAACAATGGTCCTATTGTACTGACTGAATTATACAACATGCTCCATGATACAACACAGTTTCCATTGTACTGGTTGAATGATATAAAATGGTCCATGGTATAACAGCTATGGTCATGGTTCCCATATAATGACTGAATAAAGCACAAGGCAAAAAATGCAATGAAACATCAGCTGCATGTATAACCCAGGGCAAAACCAGAAATACATGTATCAGTCAGCAGGGGGTAAATAACTTGGCAATGGGTCTGGGGGATGGAACACATAGTGTGGGCCCATAAGGCAAAACCCCATAAAGCTGCCTATTTTAAGCATTTCCAGTGCACAGTTCTAACCATCAGCCTGTAAAAAGACTTAACTTCCACATCTCCACATAATCCCTGATAACATGGCACAGCATTATGGCCCCCAATGTTGTACTGCGGGATTATTGTACTTGCTTTCTTTTTTCCTGCTGATGCCCAGCTGGAATATTCTCATTTACAAAGTGCAGCCAATGGCAGATGATGCAAAAGACATGCTGATTTGTAATATAATGTGTTGGTTGATCAGAGTCTGTTCTATTTGGTTTTTTTAATAATTTTAAATAAAGAGTACAGACTCGGTTATAGCAGCATATTCGCTGTTAGCAGATCTGGGTCTATTCTGTTTAAAGATGGATGCCTGGAATACAGTGGTAAATAAGGTCAATGTGGCATAATTATAACGTGAATCTAAATTGGAGCAACTTTTTCAGGTAGTGACAACAATGACGTTGTTAACAGTTGCATTTGTGTCCTGGTTGTGTGCTTAAGTTTTTTTTTTTAAGTTTTTTTTTCTTTCTAATTTTAAAAGTACAGTACTGTGTTACTGTGGTCAGCTGAAACTATGGGATTATATTTTGTGACATCATTCATGTATACAATGAAACCTCATATATTCAGACTTTGTTTATCTCAATATTTGGGTATCCAAAATGACTGAACAAAAAGAATTTGTGAGCATAAAATTTGAGCAAATTCAACAAGGAAACCAATTTTTACCAGAAGTATATGTAGGACGAGTTTTTGCAATCAGACTGTAATTACGACATAAAATCAAAACACTGACAAGTTTAAACAAGTAAAACTCGTCTCAACCAAGACAAGTCCTCAAGATCATTATAAGAGGAGATTGTTTCTGCTGTTTTCATGGAAAAATTTAACCATCGCATGAAAACACTTACTTGGCCAATCAATATTTGCTCAAATTTTAAGTCGCTAAGTTGCTGAAATAAATTTTGTTTATACAATTTAATGAAGCTGAAATATTGGGATTTTAATATTTAGGATAGATTTCCTCCATGACTTTTTGAAGCAATTCATTAATCCAGATTTTTTTCAATTTTGAACAAATTAGATGTGAACAGGACAGCCTTCATGTATGGCCATAATTTTACAGCACTCCCACCATTTTCAGTGGAATATCTGGTTTACTTGAACATTATCCACAGCCTTGTTTAAAAATTCTCAACTTTGAAATTTCCAGTTGAAATATGTATGTTTAATCACGACAGTGGTATAGCTTGTTACATTACCCCTATCCATCAATCCGTCTGTCCATCCATCACACCTTGGTGAAGTTTTTGTTCAGTTCTGTGTCAGCATGGAACATTCATGTCTCTGAAAACATTTCTAGCTCAAAGTAGAGGTCAGAATATTGTACAAATAAAAGTAATGATGCCTTTTGTTTAAAAAATATTGCCATAAATTAAAGTAATAATGCCCTTTGTCTCAAAATATAGCCATAAATAAAAGCAATAATGCCTTTTGTCTCAAAATTATTGTCATAAATAAAATTAATAATGCCTTTTTGTCTCAGAAATATTGCCATAAATGAAAGTAATAATGCTTCTTGCCTCAAACATTCCCATTAAATAAAAGTAATAATGCCTTTTGTCTCAAAAATATTGCCATAAATAAAAGTAATAATGCCTTTTATCAAAAATATTGCCATAAAAAAGTAATAATGCCTTTTATTTAAAAAAATATTGCCATAAGTAAAAGTAATGTTTATCTCAAAAATATTGCCATTAATAAAAGTAACAAATGCCTTTTGTCTCAAAAATATTGCCATAAATAAAAGTAACTGCCTTTTGTCTCAAAAATATTTCCATAAATAAAAGTAATAATGCCTTTTTTGTTTCAAAAATATATTGCCATAAATAATAAGCATGATTATAAGTGTCAGTCAGATAAAAGATCGCATGGAGTAATACTGAGCAAGTCATTTTTAGTGAAGGGTACTGACATCTCATTTGGTCATTAGCAAGAATGCCAATTAGGATGAAATTAAAAGTTGTCTGTACAAGAAGTAGATTAAAGTACCTATATTAAGTCTATGAAATTTCCATTGTACAGTCTGTACAATAAGCAGATTCAGGTACACTGTACCTGTTTTATATTATGTCTGAAATTGCAAACTCTGTACAATAGTAGATATAGGTATCTACACATGTCAGAATGCCAGCTCTGTACAATAAACACATTTTGGTTTCTGTATTTTGTCTGAAATACCAACACTGTACAAAAAGCTAATTTTGGTACCTGTATTATGTCTGTGACAATTCATACTTTGTTAATGCAACATGTTTTTTTGTATTACAGATCCAAATTTATCCGGTAAAAGACCCTGAAATTGTATTTGGAATCTCGGGGCTATTTTCATGTACAGTAGGTTTCTTAGAATCTCTTAACTATTTTCATGTACAGTAGACTTTTTTGGTTCTCTGATCTTTTTTCGTGTACAGTCGATTTGTTTTGTTTATCATGCTTATTATCAGTGTGAGCAAAAGAGGTGCTTTTGCAGGTATTCAATAATTTGCAATCACTTGGTTTTACATTTTATAAATTTACATCAGTTTATCTACTTTTTAGTTGATATTTTAGTCAATAAATGTTAGACTTGCATATAAAAATGCTCATGTTTTGCAACACAGACTTGTATTATAACCCCATAATCTAATCCCATGTTTTGCAACACAGACTTGTATTATAACCCCATGATCTTCATCCCATGTTTTGCAACACAGACTTGTATTATAACCCCATAATCTAATCCCATGTTTTGCAACACAGACTTGTATTATAACCCCATAATCTAATCCCATGTTTTGCAACACAGACTTGTATTATAACCCCATGATCTTTACCCCATGTTTTGCAGCACAGACTTGTAGTATAACCCCATAATCTAATGCCACGAGAGTAATGCAACAAAACAAATGCAATCTGATAAGAAATGGTACAGCTAAATACAGAATGCCAGGGATGTTAAGATTGCATAAAATTAACGAAAATTAAGTGGCATTGCTGTGGAGGAACTGAAAGGGTTAGAGAGAGAAATCAATAAAAAGTTGCATTTAAAAAAAATGCTTTATATTCATGTGGTAGAGAAAGACTACTAGCTTTTAGTGGTAATTGTTAAAGACCTGTAATGGACCGACTAATAATGGAGGGGGAGGGGGCTGGAATTTGTTTCAATTTTTGGCCCCTAAGGAGCTTGAAAAAATTCTATGATTATTAGATAATTTAAACTCTTGATATCCATTATGCCATACAGAAGAAAAGGAACAATTAGCTTGTGATAAATGAATATAAATTATGTTAATTTTGGAAGGAATTCCAAATTCCTGTCTTAGCCTCCCTTCCAAACAAAATAAATGGTAGGTCGCGAAAAGAGATATGAAAAGCGCTGAAAGAATTTCATATTTATGTGAATGGAACTTATTTTTACGGTGAACATCATTATTCTGGTTTTGGGTAAGAATACATTTCCACAGAAAATATGAAATGTCTTGATGTTTAATTACCATATCTGCTATCAAGACTGGTTCATGCTCCTAACATTGAGTTTAGAGTTTAAAAATGAAAAAATTTTCTCATCTACTTCACTAGTGATGTTCAGATTGGCAAATATATTTGATAATGGAATATCCATTTGCTTCATTAGTGATATTCAGAATGGCAAATATATTTGACAAGGGAATATCCATTTACTGCGTTGGTGATGATGAGATTGGCAAATATATTTGACAAGGGAATATTCATTTACTGCGTTGGTGATGATCAAATTGGCAAATATATTTGACAATGGAATATCCATTTACTGCATTGGTGATGATCAGATTGGCAAATATATTTCACAAGGGAATATCCATTTACTGTGTTGGTGATATCAGATTGGCAAATATATTTGACAGCGGAATATCCATTTACTGCGTTGGTGATGATCAGATTGGCAAATATATTTGACAACGGAATATCTATTTACTGCGTTGGTAATATTCAGATTGGCAAATATATTTGACAGCGGAATATCCATTTACTGTGTTGGTGATGATCAGATTGCCAAGTATATTTGACAATGGAATATCCATTTATTGTGTTGGTGATGATCAGATTGGCAAATATATTTGACAAGGGAATATCCATTTACTGTGTTGGTGATGATCAGATTGGCAAATATATTTGACAACGGAATATTCATTGACTGTGTTGGTGATGATCAGATTGGGAAATATATTTGACAAGGGAATATCCATTTGCTTTGTTAGTGATATTCAGATTGGCAAATATATTTGACAACGGAATATCCATTTACTGTGTTGGTGATGATCAGATTGGCAAGTATATTTGACAAGGGAATATCCATTTACTGTGTTGGTGATGATCAGATTGGCAAATATATTTGACAATGGAATATCCATTTATTGCGTTGGTGATGATCAGATTGGCAAATATATTTGACAACGGAATATCCATTTACTGCGTTGGTGATGATCAGATCGGCAAATAATTTGACAACGGAATATCCATTTACTGCATTGGTGATGATCAGATTGGCAAATATATTTCACAAGGGAGTATCCATTTACTGTGTTGGTGATATCAGATTGGCAAATATATTTGACAACGGAATATCCATTTACTGTGTTGGTGATGATCAGATTGGCAAGTATATTTGACAAGGGAATATCCATTTACTGCGTTGGCGATGATCAGATTGGCAAATATATTTGACAACGGAATATCCATTTACTGCGTTGGTGATCTTCAGATTGGCAAATATATTTGACAACGGAATATCCATTTACTGTGTTGGTGATGATCAGATTGGCAAGTATATTTGACAAGGGAATATCCATTTATTGCGTTGGTGATGATCAGATTGGCAAATATATTTGACAACGGAATATCCATTTACTGCGTTGGTGACTGGCAAGTATATTTGACAACAGAATATCCATTTACTGCGTTGGTGATGATCAGATTGGCAAGTATATTTGACAACAATATCCATTTACTGTGTTGGTGATGATCAGATTGGCAAATATATTTGACAAGGGAATATCCATTTACTGTGTTGGTGATGATCAGATTGGCAAATATATTTGACAACAGAGTATTCATTGACTGTTGGTGATGATCAGATTGGCAAATATGTTTGACAAGGGAATATCCATTTGCTTTGTTAGTGATATTCAGATTGGCAAATATATTTGACAACGGAATATCCATTTACTGCGTTGGTGATGATCAGATTGGCAGGTATATTTGACAGTGGAATATCCATTTGCTTCATTAGTGATATTCAGATTGGCAAATATATTTGACAACGAAATATGCATTTACTGTGTTGGTGATGATCAGATTGGCAAATATATTTCACAAGGGAATATTCATTTACTGTGTTGGTGATGATCAGATTGGCAAATATATTTGACAATGGAATATCCATTTACTGCGTTGGTGATGATCAGATTGGCAAATATATTTGACAATGGAATATCCATTTACTGTGTTGGTGATGATCAGATTGGCAAATATATTTGACAACGGAATATCCATTTGCTATGTTAGTGATGTTCAGATTGGCAAATATATTTGGCAATGGAATATCCATTTACTGCGTTGGTGATGATCAGATTGGCAAATATATTTGACAACGGAATATCCATTTACTGCGTTGGTGATGATCAGATTGGCAAGTATATTTGACAGTGGAATATCCATTTACTATGTTGGTGATGATCAGATTGGCAAATACATTTGACAATGGAATATCCATTTACTGCGTTGGTGATGATCAGATTGGCAAATATATTTGACAGTGGAGTATGCATCTACTACAATGAAGTCCAGATTTTTACATACAACACATTGAATATTTTTTATAATTGCACTTTTAAATTTAATAAACAGATGCAGAAGACAATGTAACATCAACTTTTGGCAAAAGCAGCTAAACCAGGTGGTGTGATTGCCAGCAGCTGATTGTGCATTTAACATAGTATTCTCAGTTAGTTGCATCTGTTTGAAGCTGTCACGTTTCCTTGCAGAATAGAAACCTAAGTGAGTCTGCAATGTCATTACCAAGTCAAGTAATTTTTAATTGTGTCATTATTGGAAAGCTGTTTTTAATCATGTCAGTAATGGGATGCTGTTTTTAATCCTGTCAGTAATGGGAAGCTGTTTTTAATTATGTCAGTAATAGAAAGATGTTTTTAATCATGTCAGTAATGGAAGGCTGTTTTTAATCATGTCAGTAACGGAAAGCTGTTTTTAATTGTGTCAGTGACAGAAAGTTGTTTTTAATCATGTCTGTAACGGAAAGCTGTTTTTAATCATGTCAGTAATGGAAAGCAGTTTTTAATCATGTCAGTAATGGAAAATTGTTTTTAATCCTGTCAGTAACGGGAAGCTGTTTTTAATCATGTCAGTAACGGAAAGCTATTTTTAATCATGTCAGTAACGGAATAAATATGAAAGTTTCATTTGATTTGCACAGATTTTAACATTTCACTGCATTAATGCGGGGGACATGTTAAAGGCTACAGGAAATCCGATGTCGTAGATGACATTTTTTGGGCAAAAGGGAGAATGAAATTACTTTGAAAAGGGTAATTTTATTGGTAAACAAGAAAGACATGGATGTGTATGGATGTGATTTCCGATTAAACTATCGTATGATTGAATTATTTACATGGCAGACAAAGATGAGCTTGCAGGGTGGAGATAGCTTCTTTCTGTAAGATAGACATGGACTTGCAGATGAAGGTATTGCAGATGAACTTAAAATATAATGTCTTGTAATCAGAATATTAGATGTACATATCCAAAACTGAGCATCTAATGCATTGTCCGTTTTGATAGTATCGGACAGCATTTTGTCTATTTCATCAGTATCGGACAGCATGGAAAATACAATAGAGCCATTGACAGCATCAAACACAATGGAAAAGATAACAGAGTCATGGACAAGATCAGACACAACAGAAAAGACAATAAAACCATTGACATTGTGGCAAAATTTCAACAATGCATAACATATTAAAAAGTGAAATTAGACCAAGCTATTTGTAACAGTATCATTCTTGGTGTGGTTGTGAGATGGGTTTTATCGACACAACGAAAATTTACAGAAGTCCAAAGACTCTTTCACACTTGGATTAAACCCAACCAATACAGATTTAACACGGAATAGTATTCTAAAGGATTTATACTCAATCTATAACAGTAATATTGATTCAAATGGTTGCAGGAGTAAGCTGTTACAGTTCATCTTTATAAAATAGGTTACAGACCTCTAATTCTTTCACATTGACGATCTTCACAAATTCACCTACGGCGATGTATTGTAGAAGAAATACCTCATCAGGTTACCGAGCATTTGAAGCTAGATCCTATGTTTATACTTCCGATCAAAAACGCAAACATTAAACCCTCTAACGTGTAAAAGAAGTAAAACAGCATATTCAGCTAGGAAAGAAGGAAATGTCCATGGGATTTTAAAAGCCAGTTTCACACTATCAATAATAATGTGTAAATATAATGCTGCTTGTTTTGTCAACAATAGCAAATAATTATCAATTATTATTTTAAATTTGAATTTATGAAAAATAAACTATTTTTGCCTCCTAATGGGGCAGTACTGCAAGTTATTTATCCCTGCCAACACTTTTACAAAATTTGCTACAGATGGAGCAAAAGCTGATATAGTCATCCCTATTACAGTGACTATAGCAAAAGCTGATATAGTCGTCTCTACTGCAGTGCCTATAGCAAAAGCTGATATAGTCATCTCTATTGCAGTGCCTATGCAAAAGCTGAGATAGTCATCCCTATTACAGTGACTATAGCAAAAGCTGATATAGTCATCCCTATTATAGTGGCTATAGTAAAAGCTGATAGTCATCGCTATTGCAGTGCCTATAGCAAAAGCTGATATAGTCATCCCTATTGCAGTGACTATAGCAAAAGCTGATATAGTCATCCCTATTACAGTGGCTATAGTAAAAGCTGATATAGTCATCCCTATTACAGTGGCTATAGTAAAAGCTGATAGTCATCGCTATTGCAGTGCCTAGCAAAAGCTGATATAGTCATCCCTATTACAGTGACTATAGCAAAAGCTGATATAGTCATCCCTATTACAGTGGTTATAGTAAAAGCTGATTACAGTGGCTATAGTAAAAGCTGATATAGTCATCCCTATTACAGTGACTAGTAAAAGCTGATATAGTCATCTCTATTGCAGTGCCTATAGCAAAAGCTGATATAGTCGTCCCTATTACAGTATCTATAGCAAAAGCTGATATAGTCATCCCTATTGCAGTGGCTATAGTAAAAGCTGATATAGTCATCCCTATTGCAGTGGCTATAGTAAAAGCTGATATAGTAATCCATATTACAGTGGCTATAGCAACTGTGCTTACACCCATTTCTTGAAACGGCTGTTTCATCCATGCTCCAAAAATGAAAATTTTTTATGAACTTTTGCATTGATTTGTTTACAGCATCTTCTTTGAAAACTCTCTTCTAGCTGTGTCAGACGTATAACTAATTGCGCTTTAACTTTCAGTGCTTTCCAGTTGTACGTGTATTTCAGGTTTTTGTTGTATCTCTGTGTTGCTGTCCCTTAAAGAAACAAAACAACCACCAACTTTTAAATCTTTTATTCAAACATTTCCACATCAGAGATATCAAATATTCTTTTTTCAAACTAACACATTATACAGCATTTATAAAACACCTTAATTCTCTTTTCTCTTTAGTATTTTTAACTGTAGATGGAATTGTTCCATGGCATTTGCCAGTTTTAGTCCATCTTCTCTTGTCTGTTTATTAAATGGCTCATTGCTGTCTCTTGTTTGCATCTCTGTGTCCTTGGGTACTATAGCAGAATTCACTTGGCTACACTACCCAGAGTCTCGCTATCTCTTGTTCTTTAGGATGGGTCTTTATAATGGAGCGATACCCTGCTGGAGTCTTTTTTGACTTGATCCTATAGTTATTTTTTCAAATCATATTGTAATTTATGTATTCTCCACCTTCACTTACGTACTTTATGGACAAGTCACGAACTTTTGACGTGAAAAACTAGTACCTTCACTTTCTTGCAACATTATCAAAACTATCTCCACTTGGCACCAGCCATTTTTAGGTTATTCTGGTATGAAAGAAATGGACCAAAACATGGCTGGAACAAGAATAGGGATTTATTGAAGATACAAATATAAATTTTAAAAAACAAATAATTGTCAGGTGTTGTAATTTATCCTGACACTTAGTATCTGGGATTAAAGGAGATATATTTTGCAAGAAAGAAATGGGATTTTTTCTTCTTTTTCTTGGTTGGGGGTGGGTGGGGTGCAGTGGTTTACTAAGGGGTGTGTGAGGGGATGTGGTCCGCCCAGGGTGACAGCTAGAAGGGGGGAGGGTGCCATCGGGAGAGTTGAAATAGAAGTACAAGTTTTCAAACCAAATGAAAACTTCGCAAATTAAAAGTTGTTTCCAATTTGTTTATGACAGTACTGTACTGTTGAGGAAAATTAGCTGTCAAGATGGCTTCCAAGACATTCATATTGTAGGTCTGATATGCTCAATTTTCATTTAAGACTATCATAAAAAGTATTTGTACGATACTTTGGAAGTCAAACCATCCATGTTTTAATTTAGGACCAACTACTATAAGAAATATTTTCATAAAAACTCCACATTGAGATTACCATCCATTTAGGAAAAGGAGCAGTTAGAAGATTTTCAAGCTGGTGACCATGGTGACCACTGTAAGTTTTATTTTATCCTTTTCATTAATGACCAACTACACATTATAAGAAGTCTTTACTTTCAAGCCGTATGTCAGTACAACCATCCATTCAGGAGAAGTAGCAATAACAACTTTTTCAAGATGGCCACCATGATGGCCATACAGAATGTCATATCGGCATCATTTTCATTCAATACCAGTTAGACTCCACAAGAAGTCTTTCAATGAAAAATATATGTTGCTGTGACCATCAGTGTATGAGAATTAGCTATAAAAAGATTTTCAAGATGGTCAGCTAGCGACCATGTTGTTGGCAAGATCGGCATCATTTTTATTTAGTGTCCATGATAAACCCCAAGTCTTTAGTGATACGTCCATTCGTTCAGGAAGAGAGGCAATAACAAAAGGTTCAAGAAGGCAGTCATGTGAACGTTAGATCGGCACGATTCTCGTTTAGGGCTAGACATTGTAAAAAGTCTTTTTGTATTTAAATATGATCATCTGTATAGGAGGAGCGATATTATTTACAAGATGGCTGCTGAGGTGGTAATTTTTTTATGTTAGATCGGCACCATTTTCAATAGGAGCACTACACATCGTAAGAAGTCTTCGAGAGAAAACCCCCAAAATGCAAGTATTTCGAATCTGCATGAATGTAGCTGTTTTAGGATTCGTTTATCAGAACACAGACAGGGTCAGAATACCAAATTTCAGCTAATTTTTATAGTTAAACAGTTGAGAAACCCATCAGTTAGAGAAGTTTTCTTTGCATCACTAGAGATGAAAGAAATCTACGTGTCAGTTTTCACTGCAAAAATTAAACCAAATGCAGACAACATACGATTGAAGAAGTGGTATTTTGTGAAAACGAGTGTAACCTTGAAGACCTACTTTAGGTCGTTGTGACTCTTAATTTTGCTATTTGGGGTAAATATAAGGCAATTAATAGTTGAATAGTAGTAGCTAGATAAAATTTTGAAAAGAGTTGTGTGTCTCCCATTATCACTATATGCCATAATGATAGCGTCATAAAATTGGCACATTATACGCCATAGCAACAGTTATTAAGAAGGTTCTTACCTTGAAATTTTTTATAGATGTCATAATAGGTTTTGCACCTTCTTCTTCTTAAGATACTATAAATGGGTTAAAGTTCAAGGTCAATGGGGACCAAGGGCCATAACAGGAGAACCCATTTTTATGCCAAAATGTTTAGAAAATTTGGGAGCTGTCTCAAACTCTCAGGGTAAATTGATTTATATTAACATCTTTACGACTTTAATTTTGAACACATGGACATTTTATTTTTCATTATCCTATCCTACCATTTACATAACTCCAGGGATGCAAAGAACTCTGGAGTAGATTTATATTGCAAAGCTATCTAAATTCAGCAGAATCATTTAATCACCCAGGGGAGTATCACATTTTGCAGAAATAATAATTATTTGAAAAACATTGTGAATATCATACCTTTCATTAAAAAAGAACAAGAATAAAAAGAGGAGAAAAGGCCAATTAGTTTTAGTTTCGCAGTTCTAAATACAAAACGATTCCCAACATTTGACCTTGGGGATTATATGTTATTTAAAACAGAATTCAAGAACATATGTGTTGGTGTGAATAAGGTTTAAGAATTCAGTGTATACCAGATCATGTGGGTCATATAGCTCAGTACAATTATCATTAGGTTTAAATGCTTTTACCATGCTCAGTACAATTATAATTCAATTCAAATGCAGTTATCATGCTCAGTACAATTAGGTTCGAATGCAATTACCATGCTCAGTACAATTATCATTAGATTTGAATGCAGTTATCATGCTCAGTACAATTATCATTAGGTTTGAATGCAGTTGTCATGCTCAGTACAGTTATCAGGTTCGAATGCAAAATTATGTACTGAAAGTGACTGATTGTCTGGTGTTAAAAGGCAAAACTTGTTATTTTGTGTTTAAGAAACAATAAAATTTCAGATTTTCTTTAAATTTTGCCATGAGAAATTCAAGTAGTTAAATTCCCACATTAGTTACAGGATAATTTGCCAAAACGGAAAAAATATAGAATTTCTGCTGATTTTGCTAGTTCACAAGCTGGATTGAAATGGTTGCAGAATAATTGGGTGAAGTAGCAATAAAGTCTTTGAAAATGGCTGCTACAGTGGTCATACTGAATGTCTGATCAGCACCATTTTCACTTTGATACCAACTAGACATCATAAGAAATAATTTTTATATGACCATCCATTCAGGAAAGTTAGCAGTAAGATTTTCAATAGGACTGATGTGGTGTTCATATTTGCACTGTTTTCATTAAGGACCAACTAAAGATCATAAGGAGTTTTTCAGTGAAAATATCAATATGATCATCCATTAAGGAGTAGTAGCTTTAATATTTTCAAGATGGCCACTATGGTGGCAACACTGGATGTTTGAGGGGCACCATTTTCATTTTGGATCAACCCAATCTGGAGATGAAAACAGTTGTAAAACTTCATGGCAGAACTTCTTAAGCACTGTCTTTTAACCATCCTCCAGTTTCTGTTAGCACAAGTTTGTGATCACCACTCCTTTAAATTCCTTGTCGTAGTTTATGACTGGCAATAACTTGTACTAGTGGACGAAAGATGACAGAAGAAAGGCCGCTGCATAAGCTCTTCTGACCAATGTCCAGAAGAGCTAAAAGTACAGGGAGCCCAGAAAATGAGTTTGCCAAAACCAGCAGTGATTTTTTTTAGCTGTGGCTAACCCCTGTAAAAGACCAGGTAATAATTTTGGGACAGCATGAATTGAAAACAAAGAAATCCATTCTCCTACTGTTTATTTTTTAAGTGTCATAAATACAAAACTGCATTTGTGGATTTCTTTTCTATGGACAAACTGTGTACTAATTAATATACAAGTGAAGAAAACAATATAACTCATAGTAAAAAGAATAATGTAAGTATTAGTAACTGCAACAAAAAGAAAAAACCCCAACATAAATATGTTGTGTTATACCATAAAATGACAAAATTATTTTTTTTAATCAAAGATGAGTAGAGTTTACTAGACCATAACAAAACAATGTTAAGCTAACCACAATACAAAACTTTTGTAAACATGAAATTCATGATAATGGTACAAGTGGATAGTATTATCCTTGTACACAAAGACTCAAAAAGGATTACAGATTATGAGATTAAGCTATGTACACATTTTGAAATGCTTGTTATGCCCTAAGACAAGTATGAAATGGGTATATACTGATACAACTGCTGTTTATACTGTTGTAATCTGTTTTTCTTGTATACGCTGTTGTTTATACTGTTATCATTCATATATCTGTTACACCTCCCTTACCCATTGATACATCTGTCAAACATTAATTAATTAAATTTTGCATCTAGATTAGTTCCTCACATGCTTGTGGCTGCAGGGACATGAGAGGGTGGAGAGGGCACTTGTGTTTTATCATCTCATTTCCAACTTCTGTCCTTCTTACAATACAAAATATATACCATGTCTAAAAGTTTGTTACAGTGTAAGTAGTATTTTGTCAATTATTACCTATATCATTTAGATCGGCTGAAATGATCTTAGCCAGATTTTTTCAAAATTTGCATGAACACCACCGCCACCACCAAGTACCATCATACTGTAAATATGTGTAATAATATACATAACAATTAATGAAGACAACAGATGACAAGGTGTTACCAAAAAAAAGGTTAACTACAACTGTAATCCCCTTCATAATTAGAAACAAAAGAAAAAGTTTTCTGTGCTTTGCAGCAAAACAAAAAGTTTAAATGGAACAATCTGTTATAACAAATCTATGTGAATGTTATCAGAAATATTTTAACATTGACCTCACTCTAATATTCAGCCAATGAGTGAGCAGCAGTGAGACAAGTCTGGTTGCTACAGTTATTTTTTGTTGTTATAGGGTTTAATGCCATTTGTCAGCACAAGATAGGCTATACATGGCGGCCAGCATAACCCAGGAAAACCTCAGAAAGAACCACCAATCCACGAGAAGCTACTGGCAAGCTTTCTCATGTACCCGCATTGGCCAAGCCCGAGACTCGAACCCGTGCAGACAGAGGTGAGATGGCAGTGATCCGTAACGGTGAGTGCTTCAGACCACTTGGGGTTGCTACAGTTGGAATGCCTCCATGGAAGCAGAGTTGTCTGTCCTCATCAATGGCAGGGATGTGTATATGATGTTCTATCAATGCATTCACTCTTTTGAAAGAAAAGAACATGATGCATTATGTGCCACTGAATGAAAAGGGATAGAAAACATGAACTCGAGTTTTAGAAATCCAATCAAAACAATAGGAATGTGGCAAACTATTGCTTGAAAAACAAAACAATATAAGAATTAGTGTTGCATTAATTAGAATAATTTGAATTAATCAGACCACATAAGAACAAGGCCATACCATCAATACCTGTGACATCTTGGCATCGGGTCAACCCATCATACCTGTGTCATCTCACAGTGGCTGGCCAAACCTGGGATATTCTCATGGTGTCAGATCATATCAACATACCTGTGATATCTCACAGTGTTGGGACAAAAATCTAAAACAACATTTGACCATCTCCGAGTCCTGTTCCTGATATTCTGTACCAAAATACCAATTGTCTTTATAATAAGTTCCATATATGAGTAAATCTGTATATTATGAAATAAGAATCACTGTAGTCATTATTGTGCATATATTCCATACAATGGGATTTACTAGGGTCATTGTAGTTATTACTGTTTGTATATTCCATACAATCTGACTTGCTAGGGTTATTGTAGTCAGTACAGTGCATATATTTTATACAATTTGTGACGTATTAGAGTTACTGTAGTCATTGTTGTGTGTATATTCCATACAATCCATGACTTACCAAGGTAACATGAGGCACATCCAAGTCATTACAGTGTGCATGTTCCATAAAATCTGTGACTTACCAAGTCCTTTCAGTGTGTATATTGCATACAATCTGTGACTTATGAATCCAAGGGACAATTTGTTTGCATATTGAATCAATGCAAATGGACGATGTCCAAAAAAATCTAATGTCACAAAATTTGCTCAAATTTTATGGCATATTTTGTCAAACTTAAGTCTAGTAAATTGAAATCCACAGTAGTCAAAGATATTGAAGTTAACTCATTACACTGTATAGTAAACAATTATCACATTCAATACTAACAGAAAAAACAAGAAACTTTCACTGCAAAAAAACAAAACAAAAACCAAACTATGTCATAAAAAAAAAAAATCCAATATTAAACCATGTAATTCATGTCCAAGTTATGGTATGAAAACTCAGTGAAAAAAAAAATACCTCAAAACACATTTGATAGAAATAATAATCACATTTAATACTCACAGAAAAAACAAGAAACTTTCACTGGAAATCAAAAACAAAAACCAAACTATGGCATCAAAAAAAAGACTCCAATATTAAGCCATGTAATTCATGTCCAAGTTAAGGTATGAAAACTCAGTGAAAAGAAAATACCCTCCCCCCCTCCAACTCGGTAAAAAGAAAATACCCCCTCCCCCAAACTCAGTGAAAAGAAAATAAACACCCCACCCCCCCCAACAAGCTGATAGGTATGTCCTGTATGTTTTCTTAGTTATTTTAAATGCTGGTCTAGCTGCACCTACCTGCCTAAAGATGATAAACCTGGCTTGGCATGGTCTAATGTGCCTAGGGTTATTTCATACCATGGCAGGCAGATGGTTTGGCATGGTTTAATGTACCTAGAGTTACTTCATACCATGGCAGGCACATGGCTTGGCATGGTCTAATGTGCCTAGGGTTATTTCATACCATGGCAGACACATGGTTTGACATGGTCTAATGTGCCTAGAGTTACCTCATACCATAGCAGGCAGGTGGCTTGGCATGGTCTAATGTATCTAGGGTTATTTCATACCATGGCAGGCACATGATTTGGCATGATCTAATGTACCTAGAGTTACTTCATACCATGGCAGGCACATGGCATATTTCATATCATGGCAGGCACATGGCAGAGTTATTTTACACCATGGCAGGCACATGGCTTGGCAGGGTCTAATTGCTTAGTTATTTTATACCATGACAGGAACATGGCTTAGCATGGTCTAATTTGATTTATTTTATACCATGGCTAGAACAGAATTTACTAACACATAAAGTTTCATAGCACACAAAACTAGTCATGCAGTACACACACAAATTATATCTGTATACACACGATAAATACATACACACAAAAAATAAGGTTTAGTCCCTAAAACATTTACATAAGAATATAATGCAATGTTATTACACATTCAATTGTCATATTTTAACTTGCATTTGTCCTATTTTATCATGAACTTGTCATATTTAAATATGAATTTGCCATACTTTAACTGTCTTCTTAGGCCATGAAAATATTTTTCCACTCTTTACAAAATTCTGTAAGGAAATGACACCAAACTTTCTGTAATAAATACATTGAAAATCAAAGCTTTGATCAGTCAACTATGATTAAAAGTTGTATTCACATAAAACAGTTCTATACGTAAAAATAAATTTATTTTCAAATCCAGACCTGGCCCTTTTTTTAACCTGGCAATTCTTATAGTCAAGTAATATAAATAATGATGTTGTAGTAAGTAAAAATTAACCTAGGTTAACCATACTTGTATTTTTTTAAGTCATTTCTGACGGCAAAAAAAAGATGGTCAAGAATGTGACCTTTAATTCCGACCATTCAACGGTGCATTTATGGGTTTCTGAACTGCAAGTCCATGAGACTGTAAATCATTTGGGAAACAACAACAACAACAACAAAACCCCACATCAGCAAAAGTGTTCTGTATACTTCAACAACTTCTAATTTAATCAACACCTTTGTACTTAGTTTAATTGTTACATAACAGAAAAAGCAATGCTATTTCATATTTATTTTATAATGATCCCATTCAAGCAAATTTTGCAGATGCCCAATTTCAGAGAATAATTTTCTGAACATTTTTGTACTTAGTTTAATTGTTACATAACAGAAAAAGCAATGCTATTTCATATTTATTTTATAATGATCACATTCATGCAAATTTTGCAGATGCCCAATTTCAGAGAATAATTTTCTGAACATTTTTGAGTCAATAATTTTTAAGCAAGGCTGACTAAAGAGATGCCCAGTTTAAAATGTCACTCATATGAGATACAAGAAAAGGGATAGAGATGTATTGTGATCACAGGAATATATTATAGCTAGGGATGGATGGGTACCTAGCCCAGTCACCGGGACCTGGCCAGGTTTTGCAGTAAGGTAAAAACCAGCCCAGCTGGGTAGTATCCTGCTAGGTACCCAAACCCAGTAAAATTTCCCTTTGTGTTCATCCCTAATTATAGCCAAAGCAATCTGAGATATGCACCACATAAAAATGTTAGAGTATTCTTCCTTGACAAAAAGAAAGCAAAAACAAATGGAACCTGAAGAAATAAACACACAATATAAATGAAAAATAAATAGTTGTATCATTTGTTCTTTATCAGATATATACATTTTATTATGGCTATAATTTTATTACATCTGTTTCTGCTCATATTACTACCATGAGGTCAAAGATATAGTAATTATAGAAATTACATTGTTTTATAAATTAAATTATTTCATGACAGTCAAAGGAATTCGGACAGGTTTTGAAACCATTAAAGTATTAACTAATAATGTAAGTTTAACTGTTTTAATCAGGTTTCCACTTGTAACTTTCATGCAACTGTATTGGCATGGGTTTAGCATAACTAGACTGTAATGGCATGGGTTTAGCATAACTAGACTGTACTGGCATGGGTTTTAGCATAACTAGACTATTGGCACAGTTTTAGTACAACTAGACTAAAATTTTGAGCTGAACATACAGCGATTTTCTGCGGAAGATATATGACTTTCAAATTATTTGATTTGTTTCTACTATTTTCAAAATAAAGAGCAATGTTCAGTTTGCAGAATAGCTTCACTGAATCTTTTGAGCAGAAACAACTGAACCTTAAAGGCATTTTTAAACAAATTTATCTTTCAAAATCAGCAAGCTGAAAATGCATTAATAAAGCATAAGGCATTATTCATTTCTATAAATAAAAGTATACAGTTCTGAGCATACATCATATATAATAATGTAACTATTTACAGGAGAATGAAACTTTGTAGGGAAATGGAATTCTAAGTATTCTGTTATGTATGAACCCATTAGCTATGTACAAAAAGTACTATCTTGAAAGCTTAAATATCAGTCACTTGAATACATGTACATCACATGTATCAAATGACTTAGTATGCATGTAGACCCTTTTCTTCCCTATGAAAACTAAAAAAAAAAACCAGAAAGTTAAACAGAAATTTACTCCATTTACAAGAACTTAAAGTAAAAAAAATTTCTATTTAAATGAACAAAAATATGCAAGAGTGAAACCAATATCTATTTCTGATATTATCTAATCTCCATCTTACTTATTATTGTTATAAACAGACAGAAAGATAAATCAGAAAGATAAATCAATGTGAAAATACTAACTTAATTTAGCAAAGAAATATGTATATTCTTGGATGTACAATTAAGCAGTTCTGTGGCATGTAGTGTCCCACTTCTGAATGGAATTTTGATGATGCAGGTGAAATGCCCAGAATTCTTGTATAACAGTAACAGAGTACAAACTTTAGAAATAAAGTAACATTGTACTTATATTTTAGTTATGATTCACTGGTGTTCCATGGCATATCAACACATTAGGGGTTATAATGTGTTCAGGCAATAGGAATAAAATTCCTTGCCGAGGGTGAACATGATGGTTAACTCTGTCTGGTCTGGGCAGTGTAAATATAACAAGGCTGTAGAAGATATATCTGACTTCAAAAAAAAAATGTAATACAGGACCTTAACATTGTTGAGACACAGGTCCCTAACACTGGTTAATACACATTGATACACAAGCCCTTAACACTACTGATACAAAGGTTCTTATTAATGTTGATACACAGGACCTTAACACTGTTGATACACAAGTCCCTAATAATGTTAATACAAAAATTCTTAATGTTGATACACAGGACCTTAACAATGTAGATACATGACCATAACACTGTTGATACAAAGGACCTTAACAATGTTGATAAACAGAACCTTTTGAACACTGTTGATACACAGGACTTTAACAATGTTGATACACAGGACACTGTTTGGAATTACACTGCTGATACACAGGAATTTAACATTATTATAGACAATGTCACAGTTATCAGCAGAAAAGTTATGTGTATGTTTGATCATACACTGGCAAGACACAAAAACTTGTATATTCCTTAAAGTTTGGACATTTTTCTACTGAATATTTTTTGTCATAATACTTTTGTGCATAGTCTAATGTTAGCTGATGGGGTAGATACATGTACCTATCACACAGTGCTCCATGTAACTTAAAACAAAAATGAAACATAACCCAATGAACTTTCACCAGAAGTTCTCAGCAATATATTATACATAAAATATACATATACATACTTTTTATACAAAATAAGTCATTGAAGCTGATGTGTTATTTGAGAGATATTGTTTGCAGCTACATTTACAAAAATGACAGTATCAAATACTAAATATAATACTAAATATAACAAATGATAATCAGGATCCATTTTATTTAAACCATATTGAAATTAACTCATCGCTGATCACAATCAAGGGGTCTTTAAATTTTGTTGCATACAAGTTGATCCCCTTTATATGGAATTGTCTCCTCCTTTATCTGGAGTTGTCTCCTTAGCCATATGCAGGTTTCACTCTAACAAAGTCGATGATCCTTGAATATTCTTTGATAGTTAATTTAGTTTTGTTTACTCTCTTCAGCAAGGTTATAACTGGAATAAACTCTGTTCAAATAATCAAACATACAATTTTTGGGATGACTTTGGTTTGATTTGGTGCTCTGAAGCACAGCAACACAAGCTATTTATCCCCCCTACTTTTCTATCTTCTGGCAAAACATTCTTTTCATTGAATACTTGCATTGTGTTGGAATTACTTTGTAAGTAAATTGCTTTAGATATGAAAAACAAATAATACTGGAGATATAATAATAAAAAATAAATTCAATGAAAGCTATAGAAAGATCTTAAACAGTTGTAAGTCAAATCTATATGGCAGTTTTATAAAAAAATAATTATAATAGCTGAAAGAAAAGTGTAATTGGATAACTGTCACAAATTTAAAGCTTTAATTGAATAATTGTCACAAATTTAAAGCTTTAATAGGATAATTGCCACAAATTTAAAAATTATAAACTTGCTCTTCTGCTATATGTGTGCAGAGTTGATAAAATGTGATATGTAATTTTTGTTTGCATTACCTAATTTGAAGATGTAAAAAATATAATACAACAGATCTACAAAATATCCAAGCTTTAAATGGAAGCAAAAGGAAACCCAAATTGATGCCTAGAGGATGTTCATGCATAATTCCACTGCCTGCACTTGACCCAGGTGGTCTGTTTCATTCGGAGTTGTACCTAAGTCATTCAATTTGAATTTAATTTTAAAAAAAGTTTACAATTTAGAAATTATACTGACAGATTTGCCAGTTCAGGCTAAACATTTCTATACTTTCTGCAACTTTTTTTTAAATGTATTCCTTGGAAAATAAGACAAGAAGGAACCCAACACCATCTCAGGTTTATGTCTCCAACATTCTTGCAGAAATTTTGTAGTGGCAGTGCCATCTAAGAGAAATGAGAGCAACCTGGAAACAGTTTGTAGGAAACATCAACATTATAACTTTCTTATAATGCCACACCAAATAAATACATGGTTTTTAAAAATTCCAAGCAAAAAATATAGTGCAAGCAAAATTTTTAAAAAATTAGTTTTACAAAATATATTTTGAGAGTTTCAAAAGATTTCCTCCCTCTTGTGCCTGCAATGACTTTGTTTTTTTTAAAAGTTTTCAGTTCTCCTATTGTACTTGAGATGATGATGACAAGATTTTTAAAGTTTTCAGTTTTAATGTTTTAATTTTTTTAGAAACAGCATTTACCCCAAACAACAAATTAATTTAGTTTTGCCTAATGAAAGATACACCACGAGCTGGAAAATATAGAATTATTAACCTGTGACCAAGATAGTAAACTTCGTGATGAATGATATATCCAAGATGCATACTATCAGCCATCTAACTTGTTCTTTGCAATTATTTAACCTGCTATGACAGACCTCTCACTGCAATACCCAGGCAATGAGTGGTCCATAAAATAAAGCAATGAGATAAATAAATAGACGGGATTTACAATGGCATAGAGGGTCAACATGTCCTACATCTAAGCTGAGAACTTCACCAGAAGGTTCATGCTATTTATGACAGGTTTTTACATCCTCATTGTGAACTGAAAATTACAATGGACAGCATGTTCTTTTCTACATTTCTCAAATCTCTGCTGATTTCTCACAGAGATAGGACTGCAATGCTTTGGAATTGCTGAACATACATGCCTGCATCTTATGGTAATGACAATGATGTTCATGCAAACAGTGGAGATAAGGAAAAAGTATTATGAATGGTGCTGCTGAATTACTGCTCTTAGATGCTAAGATAGGAGTCAGGAACTGATATGAGCAAAAAAGCTGGAGAAAGTGGAGATCTTTTTGGAATGGTGTCGCTTTCTCTGTTATGGATTTAGCCCAGCATATCCTGCAAATAAATAAAGGAGAGGGTATGTACCTTATCTGACAAATTATGTACTGTATTTGACAGAGTATGTACTATATTTGACAGTATGTACTGTATTTTGACAGAGTTTGTACTGTATTTAACAAACAAATTGAAGTTGATCAAGCTGGACATCAATGACACTGACAAACTGTTGTTTCAATGAAGGCACTATTTCATCTGGAAACTACAGTATTTATATCAAAGCTGTTAGGATCAATTATACACAGACTTGAAAGATTTTGATTTTATTGTATCTATATTGATCAGCCGACTCTAGAAACCCCACCAAAAGAGACTGATTCTGCCCCACCCCAACACTGACTTTTTTGACACTTTTGCTGGGAATTATTTTCCTTGTCTCTTGGTTTTGGGCATTAAAAAATAGAACATTTTTTTGCCATACTAAAACACAGGGTAAAGACATTATGTAAAAAGAAGTATTTACTGCAAAATAAATACAGCAGGCCTTTCTGTGTAGTTTTGAACAAAACTAAGTGTTACCACATATTTGTGGACAGGAAAAACCAAGTCCAAGCTGTAAAACGTAACTAATAAATTGATCAGTGACACTGTATCTACCTTGGTACAATTCTGACTTGTCCTTTTTCACTATATTTCTTTCTTTATTCACCAATCTTAGCTTAATTTGCTGTTAAAAATCTGATTAATATTGGCAAAAAAAAGAAAGATTTTACAAATAGTTGCTACAGTATTGATAGAAACCGAGAAGTGCATAGAAAAAATATGGGCATATAAACTTGTTAAAAAATAGGAGTCTATGATTACTACTGGGACTTGGCAAATTAACTGGTTACTACAACACAAGCTTTAAAAACCTATTGAGCAACAACAGAAACAAAGAGACACCATAGCCAATCTACTGTGGAAACAACTGGACTGCTTCCCCCAACCTACTATGGGAACAATTGGACTGCTTCCCCAATCAAACAAATTTAAATGCCAATAAAAATGTTATTTTTAACAAAACCATGAAAACTGAAACCCATGAAAATAAATCAATTCATCGTAACCAAATTTTACAGTATACTTTGAAAAATGGCTACTGAATTCGCACGCTCTCCCATTTGTTTGTATTCTCCTACTGAATGAAAAAAAACAAAAGTTGACGGTGTTTGGGACCCACTGGCGACAATCAGGTTTGAACTTACAAGTCAAGAAATTAAAGGAATAAGTTTTGTGCATTTTTTATATCCATGATGCTTTTTGTTTTTAAAATCTGTAAAGGGATACAAACAAACAGGAAGGTGTGTGAATACCTTAGCTGACTAAAAAAACTGTCCATGCTATTCATTGAAGCAATATAAAATGGTTGACAACTATTGAAGGTCGTATTTAGGTGAATGACTGAGTGAAAAATAATATTACTCTTTTTTTTATCTCACTTTTGAGGTCATTTAAAACTTCTTTTTATAAATTATGTTCGTGAATAAAATTATTAAATTACAATTATTATTAATTGATTGATTGCATTATGTACTGAATCAGGGTTGGACAAATGTGATAAAAGTCAGCTGGACCCATTGGAAAGCTTACTGGAACAATGATCTTGCCTTAGATTTTATTAGCTCACTCCAAAATATGACAACATAATATCACAAAGAAAGTTAAAAAAGTAAAATAAAACACTGGATGTTATCTCGAAATTGTGATATATCTTTTTTACAAATAAAAAAGTTACTTTGTTTTCTTTTTGTCTCTTTTTCCACATTAAAACTTGTGCCAATAATTCAAAACAGATGATATCTAATAGTACTTCGATACAGATGAAAAAACAAGGATGGGTTTCAAATGATAACTGGAAAAGAGAACGCACAGATAGTCAGATGAGGACATCTTACTGGGCTTAGCAGACAGACAGCTCAGCTGAGCATTATCTCATTGGGCCTGGTGGCCAGGCAGCTCAGCTAAGCATATCTCATTGGGCTTGGTGGCCAAAAGCTCAGCTGAGCATATCTCATTGGGCTTGGCAGTTAGACAGCTGAGCACATCTCATTGGGCTTGGTAGCCAGACAGCTCAGCTGAGCAGATCTAATTGGGCTTGGTGGCCAGGCAGCTCAACTGAGCATATCTCATTGGGGCTGGTGGCCAGGCAGCTCAACTGAGCACATCTCACTGGGCTAGGCAGTCAGGCAACTCAGCTGAGGATATCTTGTTCGGCTTTGCAGCCAGTCAGCTCAGCTGAGCATATCTCACTGGGCTTGGTAGCCTGGCAGCTCAGCTGAGCATATCTCACTGGGCTTGGTAGCCAGGCAGCTCAGCTGAGCATATCTCACTGGGCTTTGCAGCCAGGCAGCTCAGCTGAGCATATCTCATTGGGCTTTGCGGCAAGGTAGCTCAGCTGAGCATATCTCATTGGGCTTGGAAGCCAGGCAGCTCAGCTGAGCATATCTCATTGGGCTTGGAAGCCAGGCAGCTTCATAAGCAAGCATAATCAAGAGGAGTCCATTCACCTACTGCTTGTGACTAGGATATTACTTGCAAGTCAGTAAATCCCTTACGTATAGAAATTTTAAAATTATAAAATAAATGATAATAAGTTAAAATATATATATTTATTACCTGTTTTGCTATAAAGCTTGAGCCAAATAGCAAGCATAGACTTTATCAAGTCTGAGTGAGAAAATGCAAGAATGTCCTTGAGATGATTACAAGATGAAAGTGGCAGACTTTGAAAGTGTATTTTTTAATGAAAAAATTGATAGTTCAATGAAATATTGAGCACTGATATAAGTAAATTGTGCAGTATATATAAACTGTGAATAAATATGTTGGTATATATATTGTAGTGAGTTCACTGATAATAAAATTTGCAGAACATAAAGCATTCAAACTGAACATGACCTTTTAATTCTTTTGACTTGCCCACAAGGAAACACCTTACTACGAGCTTGCCCAAGCTGAATCTGAGCTTGCCCCAGGTGCTGGGCAAGTGGATTAGCCCTGTTAATCATATAAAGGAACTTACATCATCTGAGTCATCATGATATGGCGAAATATTTTTGGTAGGTGCTGTTTGAGGCCGTGTTGAACGGGGCTGGGAATTAGAATGGTTGGAATTCATCTTCGGTTTACTTGCAGAATCTACTTCCTGTTAAAAGAAAGAAATAAAGAAAAAAATAAAATCTACTAGCGATAAAAACGTTAAAAAATATCTGCACTTTTAATTTTTAATGTCACCCCATCCCCACCTCCTATGCATCTAGACTCTGAAACCTTTGTCAGTTACCCATCCTTGTGAATATGATCACCCTTCTCAAACTAGTGTACATGGAGTTACAGTCACAAGAAAGCATAATGGATTGACAGACAGACAGACATGACAATATAAAAGTGTAGATATAATAAGTTAATATCTGTCCACACAAGTGTTCCACTGCATGCTGTGCTCCAGATGTCAGTGGCATCATTATTACATGGTACACAAGTGTTCCACTGGATTCTGTGTTCCATATGACAATGGCATCGTTATTACATAGTACACAAGTGTTCCACTGGATCCTGTGTTACATTTCAGTGGCATTATTATTACATGGTACACAAGTGTTCACTGAACACTGTTCCATGTGTTAATGGCACCATAATTACAGAGTTGTATGTTTATGATGGTGAAATAGAGATTCTAGCATATCTGCATACAAACAGGGACTTCAGCATATCTAGGTACATATAGGAATTCTAGTATATCTAGGTATAAATAGGGACTCTAGTATATCTAGGTATAAATAAGGACTCGAGTATATCTAGGCAAAAATAAGGACTCGAGTATATCTAGGTACAAACAGGGACTCTAGTATATCTAGGTATAAATAGGGACTCAAGTATATCTAGGCAAAAATAAGGACTTAAGTATATCTAGGTACACATGACCTGTGATAATTCTCAGCCTAGCATGCATGACCTGGGATAATTCTTAGCCTAGCAAACATGACCTGGGACAATTTTTCTTTGCTTAGCATGTATGACCTGGGATAATTCTCAGCCTAGCATGCATGACCTGGGATAATTCTGAGCACAGCATACATGACCTGGGACAATTGCTTAGTGCAGCATGCATGACCTGGGACAAGTTTTCTTAGCACATCATGCACAACCTGGGACAACTGATCATCAATGTAATAGTAGCTTGGATTCTATTTCTCAGTTCAGGTAGGCTTTGAAATTATGTAATGATGGATTATTTCTAACATGTAGAGGTAACAAATTCTAAGTCTGATTTATATAGGATAAAAAGAAATTAATGAATAATGGTGTTGTACACACTGGAGGCCAGATGCTGAATATCTCTGGTTGATTAAGTGTTGTACACATTGGAGGCTGAATATCATTGGCTGATCAAGTGAATCAATTTACAACTGCAAGTCAGGCTTTATATCAAAGATTCCTGGTACAGTTATATTGGCAATGCACTTTTGGCTGTACCTGTTAGTATTCCCATTGACCATATTTACTTTTCTAGATCTTTCTCCTGCACTGTACAACTGTCCCAAATGTGGTCAGCAATATGAAAGATTGGCAAAATGAAAAGAAAAATTATTACATTTTTTTTTCTAAGACAACTAATCCTATTTGAATTTAGTTTTTTGACATTTTAATTACTCCCAGGCTTTACCAGAAATCTGTTTAATTTGCATGTACCAAGTGGCATTACTGGCTAAGACAATGCCCAAATAACTGTGCCAAGTAACTCCTTGTATGTCTTGTTTGCATGTACCAAGTGGCATTACTGGCTAGGACAATGCCCAAATAACTGTGCCAAGTAACTCCTTGTATGTCTTGTTTGCATGTACCAAGTGGCATTACTGGCTAAGACAATGCCCAAATAACTGTGCCAAGTAACTCCTTGTATGTCTTGTTTGCATGTACCAAGTGGCATTACTGGCTAGGACAATGCCCAAATAACTGTGCCAAGTAACTCCTTGTATGTCTTGTTTGCATGTACCAAGTGGTATTACTGGCTAGGACAATGCCCAAATAACTGTGCCAAGTAACTCCTTGTATGTCTTGTTTGCATGTACCAAGTGGCATTACTGGCTAGGACAATGCCCAAATAACTGTGCCAAGTAACTCCTTGTATGTCTTGGCCATGTAAAATATATTTAAGAATAATACAGTTAAGATTCTGAAAAATTTAAAATCACAAAATTTTTATGTTGGTGTATGTTATTTTTCTACTTTTAGTTGAGTATATTTCTCCAAGTAAGGGTCATTACATCAAAATATACCCCATCACTAACTGTCCCAAATAATACCCCATCACTAACTGTCCACATAAGACCCTACTACTAATGGCCCCAAAAATATACCCAATCACTGTCCCAAAAATACCCCATCACTAATTGTCCCAAATAATACCCTATCACTAATTATCCCAAATAATATCCCATCACTAATTGTCCCAAATAATACCACCATTAATTGTTCTAAATAATACCCCATCACTGTCCCAAATAACACCCCATCATTAAATGTCCCAAATAATGCATCATTAATTGTCCCAAATAATACCCTGTCATTAAATGTCCCAAATAATACCCCATCACTAAATGTTCCAAATAATACCCCATCACTAACTGTTCCAAAAAATACCCCATCACTAATTGTCCCAAACAATACCCCATCACTAACCATCCCAAATAATACTCCATCACTAACTGTCCCAAATAATACCCCATCACTAATTGTTTCAAATAATACCCTATCACTAATTGTCCCAAATAATACCATCATTAAATGTCCCCAATAATACCCCATCACTAATTGTCCCCAATAATACCCCATCATTAATTGTTCCAAAAAATACCCCACCACTAACTGTCCCAAATAATACACCATGAATAAATTGTTCCAAAAAATACTCCTTCACTAATTGTCCCAAATAATACATCATTAATTGTTCCAAATAATGCCCCATCATTAAATGTCCCAAATAATACTGTCATTAAATGTCCCAAATAATACCCTATCATTAAATGTCCCAAATAATACCACATCATTAAATGTCCCAAATAATACCCCATCACTAACTGTCCCAAATAATACATCATTAAATGTCCCAAACATTACCCCATCATTAAATGTCCCAAACAATACCCCATCAGTAATTGTCCCAAATAATACCCCACCATTAAATGTCCCAAATAATATCCCATCACTAACTGTCCCAAATAATACCCCACCATTAAATGTCACAAATACCCCATCACTAATTGTCCCAAATAATACTCCACCATTAAATGTCCCAAATAATACCCCGTCATTAAATGTTCCAAATAATACCCCATCACTAATTGTCGATAAAATAAGAGCTGACACTGTTATTGAGATCGCATCACTTTTCTTCAACAGAGAGCCTTTGCCACCCATTTACAGCAGGTTATAACCACTAAAGATTTCCCAAGGGCTTGCATTTGTCCTTTAACATCTAAACTCTCACAGAGTTCATAACACTACAATAAACCTAGGTAAAACGTGCTGTCATTTTGATGTTTATAATGTAATATCAATACCTTTTGTGCAGTGAGGCAGGTACTGATTTTGCAAAAGAAAACTATTTTAAAGTAATACACAAAGTAGGACATACTCTGATGCAATACACAGCCAGGGTTGGACACACTTTAATGTGATACACAAGCAGAGTAGGTCATTCTCTGATGTAGTATACAGACAGAGCAGGACATACTCTAATGTAATACACAGGCAGAGCAAGACATACTCTAATGTAATACACAGGCAGAGCAAGACATAATCTAATGTAATACAAATGCAGATCAGGATATACTCCGATGTAATGCACAGACAGAGCGACAAATACTCTGATGTAATATACAGGCAGAATAGGACACACTCTGATGTAATAAACAGGCAGAATAGGACATACTATGTTCACTGTTCCTATGTAAAAGCATTAACTCACTTCTTCTGATGCATTAAAAGATTTAAAAATCTGGGTTAATGTGAACTGTAGCTAGGTATACACCATGTATTGGTTACTACATTATATACCTCATCTGAATCGTGATATAATACACTCCCGTTGGAAGTCAATGCATTTTCAAGGTCATGTTCCACATTATCTTCAGTCTGGTTCAGTAGAGAGTATCTGTACACAACTTTGCTGAAAATACATTTAAAAAAAAGATTTCACATTAATAACAAGAAACGTAATCCTGGTAAGATGGGTACTCAACAAACTGCATAACCCAGTCTGGTGTTTGTTTGGTCTGGTTACTGAAATTAACTTTATAACCCAGGTTGTTGTTGTTTGGTCTGGTTACTGAAATTAACTTCATAACCCAGTCTGGTGTTTGTTTGGTCTGGTTACTGAAATTAACTTTATAACCCAGGTTGTTGTTGTTTGGTCTGGTTACTGAAATTAACTTCATAACCCAGTCTGGTCTGGTTACTGAAATTAACTTCATAACCCAGTCTGGTGTTGTCTGGTCTGGTTACTGAAATTAACTTTATAACCCAGTCTGGTGTTGCTTGGTCTGGTTACTGAAATTAACTTCATAACCCAGGTTGTGGTTGTTTGGTCTGGTTACTGAAATGAACTTCATAACCCAGTCTGGTGTTATTTGGCCTGGTTACTGAAATTAATTGCATAACCCAGTCTGGTGTTGTATGGTCTGGTTACTGAATTTAACTGCATAACCCAGCTGGGAGTTGTTTGGTCTAGTTGGATGTTATTTGGTCTAGTTAGGTGCTATTTGGTCTGGTTACTGAAATTTTCAATATGTGAACAGTACAGTAAAACCTGAACAAATCTGTACACTCAAAAATAATAATTTTTTTATTGTTTACATTTTTAGAAACTTTCCTTAATGAACAATTTTAATACAGTAGTCCCCCTCTTGAATGGCCCCCCTGACCAGCGGCCACCCACTCCTTACAGCCAGAATCCGACGGCCCCAACAAGTTTGTGTTCAAAAGTACCCCTCACGAAAGGCCACCACGCTAACGCGACCAGCAGCCAGCATATTAGTGCAAAAATATAAAATTTACCCTTCCCAAGCAGCCGCATTTCATTTTGTAATATGTATCCAGAACCAATTTTATTCATAACGTGTGTTAAGTAATCCGATTTCTGTTTCTAGATGTCAGGTTTTCATTACTGAAAGAAGTGTTGACTAAAGTACATGTACCACTAAGGTTAATATTATATCATTTACGCCTCAAGAGAAGCCACATTTATTCCGTAAAACCGAGAAAGACTCAAATTTTAATCCATACAAAAAGGTAAGCACATGTAATCCGATTAGCCTTACTGCTGTGTTATCATGAGATGTCTGGTTTAGTCACTCTGATAATTGTTAAGATTACAATTATTGAACTGTAGTAACAGCTGAGAAGTGGCGGTATTGATGTACAATACACAAGTCAGCGGGAAAATGGTTTGATAGCCTTTATGGCTTCCTTTAGTAAGATGTTGAGCTTGTTCACTTTCATAATTAGTGGCTATTACTACTGACAATAATTGTCAAGATTACAAATCCTAATGGCTGCGAGGTGCTATTGTTCAGATCAAATCTGCGTACATATCGAAGCCATTTTGGCTTCTCTCACTTAATGTAAAGAAACGTAAACACAAATTGGGTACCAGACTGCGACTAATGAATCACGTGACAAGATCGCTGCCTTTAAAAAACACATGGCATTTTGTTTAAATGTAGAAAAGTTGTTTTATCAGTCTTGTAGTTGGTAACACTGATGATTACAACCAGACGTAATTGTCAAGATCATAACAGGGTCAGCATAGCCTAAAAATAGATTTTTGCAGACACACACACACAGAAATTAGCCTTGAACAAAACAGGGTACCAGACAAAGACTGAAAAATCACGTGACAACACATTCCTTTATGAAGAAGGCATTTCGTCCGCTCTGCAGAAGTTTCATTTGCATAATTAAATCGCATACAGTTAGCAACATCCGAATAAATCATTACCAAACATTAACATGTCATCACGTAAATGGAAACGATTATTTTAGAAATAAGTCTGTTATTCTACTCGACGACATCAGGTGAGGTGGGGAGGGAAACTTGCCGAATGATTTTAGGTAGAAAAGACTCGAATAAAACAATTTTATGTTGAAAAGACTCGAATAAACAACATCGTAACCGATAAGGAGGTTATTCAGCAGCAGTGGGAAAATGGAGCAAATGGAAAGAGAATTATGTATGTACCAAGATTTAAATGATGTTTTTGAATGGTTTTGCAATGTGAATGACAACAACACCCACTCGCATATTATGGTTACGCTAAGAATAAGAACTATTAATGCATATTCAGTTGAAATAAGTCTATTATTATATCAAGAAGAACCTTTTAATAATTAATGTTACTTTTAAACGAAGATATTAAAAGCTTTGAAGAAAGTAGCTTTCTTACTGCGTACATTACATATACATGTACTTCTCACAAAAAATTTATTCCCCCTCTGGAAAGGCCACCCATCTTATAAGGCCACTTTCCCAGTGCAGAAGGGGTGGCTGTATAAGAGGGGGACTACTGTATTTACATTTTTCATTTTTTTTGTCAAGGAACAGACTTTTATTGCCAAAATTATCTAAAATCCAAGCAATAAAATATATGTATCAATGGTTTTGTCTGTACTTGGCTGGAATTAATACACTTTGTATGTATTAGTCCCAATCCATACAAATTCTTAAATAAATGTAGAATAATAGCATGAATAATGGGATACTACAAATGGTCCAATTTGTGATGTTATTATTTCATTTAACCATTAATTTACTGTTTGTTTGGGTCTTTTCCATAATACCTAATTACTTAAATACAGGGTCTTCTCCAGCAAACCTAATTACTTAAATGCTGGGAGAAAACAACAAATTACTTAAACACTGTGTCTTTTCCAGCATACCTATTACTTAAATGCTTGGTCTTCTGCAGCATACCTAATTACTTAAATACAGGGTCTTCTTCAGCAAACCTAATTACTTAAATGCTGGGAGAAAACAACAAATTACTTAAACACTGTGTCTTTTCCAGCATACCTATTACTTAAATGCTTGGTCTTCTGCAGCATACCTAATTACTTAAATACAGGGTCTTCTTCAGCAAACCTAATTACTTAAATGCTGGGAGAAAACAACAAATTACTTAAACACTGTGTCTTTTCCAGCATACCTATTACTTAAATGCTTGGTCTTTTGCAGCATACCTAATTACTTAAATACAGGGTCTTCTTCAGCAAACCTAATTACTTAAATGCTGGGAGAAAACAACAAATTACTTAAACACTGTGTCTTTTCCAGCATACCTATTACTTAAATGCTTGGTCTTTTGCAGCATACCTAATTACTTAAATGCTGATTCTTCTACATCATGCCTAATTAACTTAAATGCTGGGTCTTCTCCAGCAAACCTAATTACTTAAATGCTGGGAGAAAACAACAAACACAACTTCATTTCATAACATGCATTATTTGTGGCATATATTTGTAATCATGTAAATATGATATCATATCAAATTGTATTCTGTGTATGCAATGTGAGAACATATTACTGAATATTCATTTTTGATGAAATCACTAAAATTTATGATTGTGGACTAGATTCATGTACACTAAAATACAATACTTTTGACTAGATTCATGTATACTAAAATATATAATTGCTGAATAGATTCATGTGCACTAAAATACATGACTGTTGACTAGATTCATACACACTAAAACACATGATTGTTGACTAAATTTATGTACACTAAAATACATGACTGTTGACTAGACTGATGTACACTAAAGTACATGATTGCTGACTAGATTGATGTACACTAAAGTGTGTGTGTGATTTGGATTTTTAACGTAGCTTTAAACAATTTTTGAGTCATATTGCTACTATGTCTGCAGTGTGGCAGTTTATAGTCATGTCCAGCACTGGTGCATCATGCCGCAGACATGTAGCATAATGTCCCACCCAGTCACATTATCCTGACACCAGGTCCACCAGTCCTAACACTAACCCCTTAATGCTGAGCGCCAAGCGAGGCAGCTGTTAGTACCATTTTTGTAAGTCTTTGGTACAACTCAGCCTGGGATCGAAACCCACGACCTCCCGCATCTGAGGCAGATGCTCTAACAACTAGGCCACTGGAGCGGTCGATGTACACTAAAGTACATGATTGTTGATTGGATTTAGTATCAGAATACTGAAGATAGGCAATTTACACCCTCCAAACTGCAACGCCTTCAAGAATGAGTATCCAATTTCACTTGTGCCACCCCCCCATGTAATATAATGTTATATAAAGGAAATGTTCAAACAGGTCTGTTCAGAAGTACTTGTAATCCAGTGTGAAAATGCACTTGTCCATTCAAATATATACTGTCAAGGAATATGCCCAAAATTGAAAGAATGATAAAGTAATAAAAAGACACCAAATTAATACTGTTGTCATGCAAAGTAAAATTCAGATTGAGACTTTCAGAGATGTCTTTTAAATATATAGCAAACTGGGGATCCATTGATGCAGCCGGTCATCCAAAGGCTGTAATTTTCTGAAATGAAAAAGAAGAAAAGAAACCTTGAATTATTTTGTCAGATTCAGAATTATTTCAAGTACCCTTGCCACCCCTGCATTCAAATGCAAAACCAGGATTTATAGTGACATGCATATACCCCTGATAAGAGTTGTCCCCCTCTTTAACCCCTCCCATAATGATCTGTAAGTATATACATATGGTTGGATGAGCAGCATATCATGTCTCACAAACTTTTCTGTAAATAGCTATCAGTCAAAAGTGAAACAACGATTTGCTGACTGAGCATGCAAAAATCTAAGGGGGATAATTTTGCAGAGATTACAACCTTATATTCAAGTAATTAAAATATTTTACATTAATTTTGAGAAACAGATCTTCTCCAGCAAATAATCAAACAGACAAAAGTTCTAGTAAGCAATGTATATGATAACAGTGAAGATACTAATGGAAGATACAGACTTTCTCCTTGAAACTGTTCCCCACCTGAAACAAGTTACTTAACAAATAAAACTATTCACTAAAAGCCAAAAACAATTTTTTACCAAAATGAAAATAATCTCGAGGAATAGTAAGCAATTTGCTAACATAAATATAACCCCACCTCTCTTGTAGCCTGCCCGTACCCTCATGAAGGAGACGAGTCTATGGTTGTTATTGTTGTTATAGGATTTAATGCCATTTTTCAGCACAAAATAGGCTATACATGGCAGCCAGTACAAATGGTGGAGGAAGAACCCGGGCAAACCCTGGAAAGAACCATCAACCCACAAGAAGCTACTGGCAAGCTTTCTCACATACCCACATTGGCCAAGCCCGAGACTTGAACCCACGCAGACAGAGGTGAGATGGCAGTGATCTGTAATAGTTAGCGCTTTAGACCACTTGGCCACTCGGGGCCCTGATGAATCTATGGTAGATTCTCCCTCGAAGACAACTGTGAGACCATTTGTGTGTGTGTGTGTGTGTGTGTGTGTGTGTGTGTTGTTTTATGGCCCTCAGCCAATCAAAGGTAAAGTGTAAAAATGAACTGCATAAAACCTTCGGAAGATAAACCCTAGCAATTAAATAGAAACATGAAGTATAAGAAGACAAAATATTAAATGTAATGATGTTAAAATTCTGTAAAATGTCTGTAAAAAATAGCTGAAGTTAACACAAGTAAAATCAATAAACTGCATTCCCTTAAAAATAAAACTCCAAAATTTTCTCGGCTGGTACATCCCTATACAGTTTCTTCAAACAGTGCATGTGTCAAAATATTTCTGTCTCACAGTGTGAAAACTGACACACTCAACAAGAATCTGGTTGAGGTTCACCCTTCAAGAGGTATGCACTAGTCAGGTATGTATTAATTGGACAAAATACAAAAGCTGAAACATTTTTTAAACTTTCTAACTACATTAAAAAAAGTTGCTGTCCTAAAATTATTTTAAAATTTCAGAACTTTTGTCTTCGCTGTAGTAATGCAGATACTGGGTTTCTGCCTTAAAAATATATAATTGAAAAAAATCCATTTAGTCGATATAAAAAAATATTTCAATTGTGTAGCAGAAACTTTTTGCCATTCATGACAATATTTCTGCTTCTCTTATTAGATATTTCCTTATATCTACTCAAAATACAGAGATATCCAATATATACGTATGTGACTAGGCAACCAACAGTACAGAATACTTTTCCCAGATCATATGAGCATTTATGTTTATGTAATATTAGGGGCTGTTAGATTTAAGATTCTGCAAGGCTTACAACATGGCAGGGGAAAAGATGATGAAATATGTTTTTTGGCAGCTTTGAGTATTGCTGTAATTCCTGCAGTAAAGATTTTGACTTCATACAGCAAATAGTTTGAGATTGTGCCATGGGGTGTTGCAACGGCAGCACCAACTGCATATCCATCTTCTGAACCATCTGTATACAGAGAAGTATGGCAATAACATGAGGCTCAGATTCAATCCAAAGGGCAATAACCCATGTAAAACTCACGAAAGCACAATTAGTGCAAGTGTAAACAAGCTCAGCCAAACAGATACAAGATTATCTTATCATAGATCTTGCTTGTAATTAAATTCATCCATCTTGACAATACAAGATTATTTAACAAATCTGAACAAAATCTGAATAAAATAAAGTTGCCTGATTGCTTACAAGCTCAGCTAACCTGATACAAAGTCAGTCCTTAGTATGTATAAATCTCACTCATAATCATACTAAATGAAGTATTTATGACAAAGGCCTCTTTACCAAGTTTGATCAAAACACTATAAAAAAACCCGTCTCTAGAATGGTAAAATAATCTCCATAATTATCCGATGCAAGATTAACTCATAAATATGCATAGGTCTCTGTCATAATAAAAATCATTGAACACCTTGATATTCACTTATTTTACCAAGTTTGATTAGAATCTTGGGAGAAAAACATTGGAATAATGCTAGGTCAATTCTTGTGTTTCTGAATGATTTTATCTACACTTGTACAAAAAATGGTCTCCCTGAAAGTGGATAGGAAAATCAAATTAGAATAATCACAACTCTTAATCTGAGTAGCCTGCCAAGTCAGCTTTAAAAATTAACATTTGAAGAAGGATGTACAAGAATCCTTTTCTCAAAAAATTTAGCTTATTGGATTGAACTACCTAATTAAAAATGTCCATAAAATCTAAAAATATTCTCTTGAAAATGAAGAACCTTGTGTAACTGGAGAGCACCCATGCACAAGTTGTAGGGAAAATGATTGGAAATTAAATGCTGAAATTACAGCTGAAGGTCTGATAATTATGAAAGGTGGTTTATCTTCTAATTTATCACAACTGGTCATGAATGATTCAGTTGTTTTAACCATATACAATTCGTCTGATTCAGTCAGCATATAAGTCAGTAATGAATGTCATTCAGGCAATTCACTCCATTCTGCCTAGCTTTTCTTTTTGAGAATTGGAGCTAAAAATAATTTCCATCTGAAACTTTACCCTGGATTGACATACTCCAATTTCGACATCTTCCTGAAGATATCATTGGGGGATGCATCCTTTTTTTTCTTTAATAGAAACAACCACATCTAATCTAGATTTGTTATCTATTTTAAAATTATCATCTGGAATTTCTTCCTTTTTGCTATTTTCTAAGTCTCTATTTGCACAAATGTTGATTGCATGCATTTATTTACCTGCCAACACACTCTGATGACTGGCAACTGGAACTGTGTTGGTGGCCATCCTCTGTAACTCTGTTCTCGTCCACTGGCTTCTGGCTGCCATTTAAACTCCTGATCATGCAGGAAACATTGTTTCTGCTTCTCCATCACTTCCAGTTTTCTTTCTTGAGCCCATATCTTGTCTCCAAGTTTGGCATTAGCTGCCTTCCCTCTTTTGGAACTTGTAAGTAACCTCCTTTGACATGGTCAACATTATGTGAACTCCATCTTGCACTGAAAAAGTTGTTTCTGCTTCTCCACCACTGCCAGCTCTCTTTCTGGGGCACACAGCTAATCTTTGAAGTTAGTACTAGCTGCCATTCCCTTGTCCTGCTGAGTGTGACATCCCTTGATATGGTCATCAGGCTTCATCTCTATGGAGAAACATCTGAACATCCACTATCTCACCCTTGGAGATGGCAGATTTCTCAAGATTCAGTAGGATGTTGTAGTTCAGAATTCAAATGGCCACCACAGTGAAAAGGTTTGAAGTCTATTTTTTTAAAAAAATTTTCAACATGTTGCTCACAAGTAGGCCTAATGTTAAGCATACAAGTAGGCCTAATGTAACGTGTACAAGCAGGCCTATGGTAAGTGTATAAGCAGGCCTAATGGTAACTGTACAATAAGGCATAATGGCATGTGTACAAGCAGGCCTAATGGTAAATGTACAAGCAGGCCTAATGATAAACAAGACCTAATGGTAAGTGTACAAGTAGGCCTAATGCTAAATGTACAAGCAGGCCTAATGATAAACAAGACCTAATGGTAAGTGTACAAGTAGGCCTAATGGTAAATGTACAAGCAAGCCTAATGATAAACAAGACCTAATGATAAATGTACAAGCAAGCCTAATGATAAACAAGTGTAGAAGTATGCCTGATGGTAAATGTACAAAAAGGCCTAAAGGTATGTGTACAATAAGGCCTAACAGTAAGTGTACATGAAGGCCCAATGGTTGGTGTACAAGTAGGCCTAATAGTAAGTGTACATGAAGGCCTAATGGTAGGCGTACAAGGCCTGATGGAAAGTTTACAAGTAGGCCTAATTGCAAGTGTACAAGAAGGCCTAATTGTAAGTGTATATGTAGGCCTAATGGTAAGTGTACAAGAAGGCCTGATGGTAAGTTTACAAGTAGGCCTAACAGTAACTGTACAAGAAGGCCTGATAGTAAGTTTACAAGCAGGCCTAACTGTAAGTGTACAAGAAGGCTTGATGGTTAAGTGTACAAGCAGGCCTAATTGTAAGTATACAAGAAGGTCTAATGGTAAGTGTACTATTTATTATTAAAAAATTCACAAAATTTCTTTATTCCAATAGAATCTAATAGAGTATTTAACAAATAATTTATTACTCAATATTTCTATGTTTTAGCCAAAACATTCTGAATCAAAAGGTAACATGTGACTTTTGTCTGCACTCGAATCTTGAAACCTCAAGATCTCAAAACAGAACTTATTTGCACTCACCCCTTGATTTATGAGCAAAGCAACACAGTAGATTCCTCATAGAGGATTTTTAGCATTGCCATCAATTTCTGGTTGGATAATAGAGCATCTGTATCTTACTATGTCTAAAACACAAGATCTAGGAGGCTGTAGAGGTACTTACTTTCTCCGCAGAATGAAATATCGACGTGCAAGAAAGATGGATATCAGAATGACGACAAAAAGAATTATGACTGCTAACACTATTACCGCCGTCTTGTGGACCTCACCATTGTCGGGCTGAAATTTTAAATGACAATGATCAGTATACAGTTATGAGAGATGATGCATGTCGGAATACTACAAATAACAATATTTTAGCATCTTTACAGTTTTGCAAAGTACTGTCAATACCACACATCAGCAGGGTTATGTTTTCTTGGATATCGGACAGAAATGATAAACATTTTCTTATTAGGAGAGGTTTCCGACATCTACCTGCAGGGGAGAGGGTGGGGTAGGTGGGGAAAGATATCTGGATTGTTTTAAATGCAACTTTAACAAATTTACATTCGTATTGCTAAGATGTCCGCAGTGTTACAGTTTATTGTGATGTCCTCCACTGGGGCATCATGCCGCAGACATGTAGCATCATGTCCCACCATGTCAAATTATCCTGACACCAGGCCCACCAGTTCTAACACTAACCTCTTTATGCTGAGTGCCTAGCGAACTATACCTGTCACACTAGCTGAAATGGTGACTTCCATTTTGGTTGCAATAACACAACCACTTTTCCCACTATCCAACAAACAAACTGCTTAAACCTTCTACCCTAATGATAAAAATGGCCTTGCTTTGTAATCTGACATACTGATACCTTTTGAGTTACACTGACAAAGTGTGGCTGTAGTTATGAGTACAATTGAGGTAAGAAATGTTTGCACATCGATTCATCTAAGCAAAGCCTTTCTCAGGAAGGAAGGAAAAATTCAGTTTGCACAGTGCTCTAGTGACTGCTTAAGATAAGGAGAAACCAGTGTTTGGTTAGGACACAAATGACCACTGTTCGCTGAAGGCAGGTAACCATTACATACTGGACATTTAATTAGAAAATTTGCTGGGAGAAATCAGAATGGCCATTGTAAACAGGTGACTGCTGAGTAAAGGCTACCATTACAGGGTTTTAAAAATTGTGTGACTCTCACTCACTTCTGCAAGAATCCCATGCCTGGCAGCATCTCTTTTACCATTACATTGTATATTTTAAAATAAATAAATATGTGTGTGTGTGTGTGTGTGTGTGTGTGTGTGTGTGTGTGTGTGTGTGTGTGTGTGTGTGTGCATGTGTGTGTGTGTGTGTGTGTGTGTGTATCTATATGGTTTAATGGCATGTTAGCACATGTTGCTATATTGTGATGATTTAAAGTTAAGTTCTAAAAATGTCAAGATAAACAAGAGTCCCTCGCAAAGACTGATGCTCTACTGACCAAAAAAAATTTCCAGGAGTCTGTGATAAGACCATTTGTTCTTTTAACTGCTGCATGTTGAAACCATTTCAGATATTCTGTACCAACAAGACGATTTGTTGGTTGGTTTTAATAGTACTTTTAAGATGGTGATGAAATGGGAGCTAGGTGTCTTTCCCCAAAACACAATGAAGCAATCAATCTGGGTACTGAGCTTGAAACCCTTGGATTATGAGTATGATGCTCAACCAACTGTGCTTCCATGGCTCCTCTTTTCATTTCTCACCAACCAGATGTGAAAACACCATGGTGATATGACCATCCATCCAGAATAAATAAATAAAACACGATTTTTAAGATGTCCATCTTATATGCCATACTGGAGGTCAAACTGAATACAGCAACTGCTATCATGGATACATAACTGAATATAGCAACTATCATTGATACATAAATGAATGTATCAACTGCTCTTATGGATACATAACTGAATATAACAACTGCTATCATGGATACAAAACTGAATATAGCAACTGCTATCATGGATACATAATTGAATACAGCAACTGCTATCAATGATACATAACTGAATATATCAACTGCTATCATTGATACATAATTCAATATAGCAACTGCTATCAGGGATACATAACTGAATATATCAACTGCTATCATGTGTACATAACTGAATATTGCAACTGCTGTCATGGACACATATCCGAATATAGCAACTATCATGGATACATCACTAAATATTGCAACTGCTATCATGGATACCTAACTGAATATAGTAACTGCCATCATGGATTCCTAACTGAATACAGCAACTGCTATCATGGATACATAAATGAATACAGCAACAGCTATCATTGATAGATAAATATATCAACTGCTATCATTGATACATAACTGAATATAGCAACTGCTATTATGTATGCATAAATGATACAGCAACTGCTATGGAGGATACACAACTGAATATAGCAACTGCTATCATGAATACATAACTATCAAGAAACTCTAACAAAGAATCTAAATGTTGCTTTTGCTACTGTTGCTACCTGTGTAGAAGTGGTACCTCCATCTCACCATATACAGGTGAGTCAGTAACTGCTTCATTTCATAGTTTGTTCATGATAAAACCAGAGGCAAGCTTTGCAAAATATTTGGAAAGTATGGGGTGGAATTATCAGTGGTAAGGGTTTTGTTAAAGAATAACTAATTAGTTTTTCTGAAATATGGGTGTGTTTATCACCCAGTTTTGGATCAAATATGTTAAATGAAACAAATGCAAATAAACTTTGAAGGAAATAATTATGATGGACATATAGCGACAGATCAATGGAATTAAATCAATGCTAAATGTAGGAGCCCTGAAAAACAAGACCACCATAAAAAGTATACTATATGCCCACCATGTCAAATTATTCTGAAGAAACCATTTTTCTTCTGCAAGTCTATGTGGCCTTGACCACTGGATAGCAAACATCCACAAAGCCTGGTCATGTTTGATGGCACAGGACTTGACCTTTAAACCCCCGAATCAAATACAAGTCATCTACAAAATTTAGTCTAGTCATGTAATATGGAACTTATAAGAAATATTTGCTAGTCATGTAATACGAAACTTAAAAGAAATATTTTTGTGGAAATTATTCATCCTTCTTTGTCCATGACCTTCACTTTTGATCTTTTAACCTCAAAATAAATATGCATCTTCCCTGGCTAAGTGCACATCATCCAGATAGTTTGGTCAATGATGGTGATAAAGAAATCAAGATATGCATAAAACATTTTTAATTACTGTGATCTTGACCTTTTCTTGCTAACCCCGAAATCAATAGGTTTCTGTCTTACCTAAAATGCAGAAATTTATATTAGTGATGTCTAGCACTGGGGCATCATGCCGCAGACATGTAGCACAGAAGTTGCCATATATAGATTTTTAGAATGGCTATTGAGGAAACCACCAGGAACAAAAATCATTTTAATATGCAACAACTCTATCTTGCATAAAGTGAGTAATCTGAAGAAAAATAAATGTCGGTAATGCCATTTGTTCATGAGAAGAAGCTTTTATCACAATTTGATAATCTTAATTGAAGTCATGTTAGCGTCGTTTTCATTCAGGATCAGCTATATATAAGAACTGTTTAGTGAAAACCACATTTCAATACTGCCAGTGATAAGTGATAAAAAATTTTCAAGATGGCTACCAATGGCCATCTTGTGATCAGCACTATTTTTATTTCAGACCATATCGTGAAAAGTCTTTCAGTGACAGACTAATACAAATGCAAACTTGTGTGGTACATAGATGGAGTGGTCTAAATGCAAAAACTGTGTATTGGATAGATAGACTGTTCTAAAGCAAAAATCTGTGTATTGGATATATGGGCTGATCTAATGCAAAAATTGTGTGGTACACAGACTGATCTGAAGGAAAAAATTGTGTATTGGTTAGACAGATTGATTCAAATGCAAAATCTGTGTACTGGATAAAAAGACTGACCTAAATGAAAAACTGTACACTGGATAGATAGACTTATCTAATGCAAAAATTGTGTGGTACACAGACTGATCTAAAGCAAAAACTTATGTGGTGGACAGACAGACTGATGGACAAGAACTGCACACTATGCCCTGCCACTGTCATTCTATTTTGTTTTCAGTATACATATTCTTACAAAATTCAAAATCAATTATTTTATAAATTCATTATTGTACTTTTAAAAATTCACCAAATATTAAGTCAAAAGTTTGTTTCCCTTATCTAACTCCTCCAAATCTTCTAAGATATTATTTTAATCTAAAATGAAAAACAAAATTGAGAAAACAGGTAAAAATGAAACAGTTGTATACCTGAGATGGAGCAGTCTCATCTTTAATAACATCAACTTTCAATTCTTCTGAACATCGCTTTTTTAAATCAATAAACTGACCCCCATTCGGTGCAAAGCCATTCGCACATACATCACCTGGGATCTTCCTGTACCTGTCACAGATGAAACAAATGTTTTATATAACTGCGAAGGTGATCACCTGAGCATGAAAAATAGTTTACTGTGACCTATTTTTGTCTAATGACTACTATGTTTACATGTTCATTCAAGTTTCATGATGGCACAAGCACAAAGTGACTCAAAATGCAATAAAAAAAAGTCCCTAGAAGGGACCAATGCAATCAAAAGAATTTTTATAATTAAAGATATGACCATATCATCTTTTGAACTACTGAATGCTGATGAAACCATCTGATATTTTAAACAATAACAAAATTTCAAATTAGTAATTTTAAATGGTTTGATCAAAGGATAAATCAGCCGATAGGAAGGTTATCTGGTTCTAAGACAATATCCAGAGATCAAGCTGCAATTTGCTCCAGCCAACTCAAATTCCATCTGTAAAACCAATGGATTAGAGATAATCCTGGCAGCAAAACTCAAGTATAGGAAGTGTCAGCTTCAGTAGCTTTGTCACAGAGATGGAGACAGACCAGCAGATGAACTGCTTACTGACAAACTGGATGCTGATGGGAAGGAGGAGGAGGAATAGGAGAAAAATGCTGATGGGAATGAGAAGGAGAACAAAAAAGGAGATGATGACGATTCCACACCTGAATTTGCAGTGTGTACTTTACATGGAGTGCATGATAATATACTAAAACCAAAACAGTTAGCAATTCACCATGGACGTTCAAACATGCAGGCATCAGTAATGGAAATTCCAGGCGTTGTAACTGATATGTGAATGGAGAAAAGAAAAAAACAAACAAACAACTAAGATCAGTGATTTTTTTGAAAAGTTAATGATGATTTAATGGATTAAAGTGAGAAGAATACAGTATCTTGTTTGGAAGTTTATATTTTATAATTCTGTTGAATAGTGTACTTAACTAAACAACATTCTACTAGCACTACTATAAATAATAATACTAATGTTATTCAGTGTTTGTTATGAACCAGTTTGAAAGCTAACCCTCCCTACTGAGGACACCTGTACACAAAGGATAGTTTGGCCTTTTTCCATTTGTGGTTAATGTAGTCTTTGTAATAATAATAATAATAATAATAATAATTGACAATTTATTTGCAAATATTTACAAAATAAATAGTACTTTTTAAAGCAGACAAGTAGTTACTATGTTATTACTATTCTTAAAATCTTGTGTGTAACATTCCCAGATTTCTCAACTTTGGGTTTTAAGCAAGCTAAACTCCCAAACAGTAGCTGTTTAAACAGTGTCAAAAATATCCCCTTCCATTTCTTGGATCAAAGAACTACAAAGTTTGGAAAATGCTTGAAATTACAATGCATAAATGCTGTCCTCAGTCTGATTATCTTTGTACAAGTACATACAGTTTGCATCCAAACTTACCCAGCGGTAACAATTTTTTCTTCATGCCCTCGTAAGCATATATCAATATCAGGCCCTTTGAACTCAGTGACTTTCACACAGTAGTCACTTCCATCAGGTCTATAATAGCCATATTCACTGCAAGAAAAAAAAATCAATTAAATATATGTACTAATTTTTTAAACAAAACGTTCTGCTTTAATAATACTCAATCATATGAAACTAGAAGTACCTCCACTGCCTCACAAGTCCAACAATTCCAAGCTAAAGAGTTGTTAATCATGTCTTCTGGCTTATTTAAGCAACAAATGTGACAAAGGGACAACTGCTTGCCTAGGCATGTCAGATGAGAGTGGTCTCCACTTGAATAGAGATACCAGTGCCAAATACCCTCAATCATTACAACTGGAGTGGATTTACATGCTCGTCCAGGAATGTAATTGTTAGTACTGTAGGGTATGACAATATTATGATCTGGCAGGTATTATCAAAGAAAACATTTTTCAAAAATTGATTTTCTCCTCAAGTACATTACCCAATCATAATACTTTATAACAGTTAAGAGGTGGAAAGATTTACATGCTCTTACTCCAGAGATGGTCTTGTCTCTGATCTCTTAATGTACATGAAGTAGCTTTGAGCCCCATATGATACATGGTCATGTGCATGGATGCTGTTTGCAGAAAAAAATGTCCACTCTTGCAAATCCAGAGAAACTTGCGTGTTCTGTACTGTTAAAAAACCTACTGAATGACCTGGGATAGTAGCCTGCTGTGATGCTGAAATGTGTCCCACCAGGAAGAAATAAGCCCCCTGAGATGACTGGTCCCTGAGGTAACAGTTGAAGACTGTTGTCTCTGACTTCAATGATAACAAACATATCTTAGATCGCAGTGTGATAGGAGCTAACAACTCCTCTAAGAGCCAAATGAAGTTACCTATTCATGGCAGTGAGGTTCTACTGGAAGAGATATGATTCTACTTGCATGACTAGGAGAAAAACTTTACATTTCCACTCAGGCCTGCAGAGTCATGGGAATTCTTTCTTGAGCAGTTATTTCTACCACTTGTTCAGTTGACTGTTTCTTTCTGAGGACTTGTTTACTCTAAAGCCAGGACTGCCAGTTTAGACAGAATATCTGCATTAGCTGTTGGTTCAACAGGGGTGCAAAAGGTTCAAGAGTTCAGTGATCCATGATATTTTACACGTGATAGGGGAGTAAATCAGAAGTCAGCAGTAAGTTCCTTGCTTTATGTAAGACTTTGTGAAAGCTGTATGCAGGAGCATCAAGTCTGCTGAGAAGTCATCACTTACAGTTCTTTTAATATTTTTAGTAATGATGGCCATATATGATAAAATAATATGAACAAATACAACTGAACTTCATGCAGGATGGTTTCTGTTAAATTCTGCTGTTCATTTTTGAGAAAACACATTTAAAGGTTTTTCCTTTTTAAGTAAATGTGGTCAAACTCGATGACAGAGTATCAACTGAAAAAATTAGAAAGACCTTGGACCCAGAACGCACCCTGGTAAATTATGTTGATAATGGTCAAGTGGGTTTTTTTTTTTTTTCTTTTACAAGAAGTTATAAATAGTAACTGTGAATGCATGATGGATGAAAGGCCATACTATAAGCTTGCTTGGCTTTGAGGCAAGTGAATTAACAACTGAAAACTTGATAAATGGGTCATAAAATCTAATTGGGTCATCCTAAATATGACTATATATGTCAAGAATATTTTATTTATTTTACCTCATGTGAATTTTCTTAATGATGCTAATAAGGATTTGTCAAAACTTTCTCAAAAATAGAAAATGTGGAAAATTACGGTAAGAACCTGAAAATCTGATAAGGGTATATATGTATAGATACAAATACTCTAGCAAGATTTCATTTCTCTGTGTTAAGTAGTTTGAATGGCAAGTTTTCTAACAAGATGGATGGATGGATGGATGGACATGACCATATCAAAATGAGTGTGAACCAAAAAACAAAAGGAAACAATTCCTAGAAATTTTTTTAACTTGTACGTTCCCTATCTAATTCAGACCTTTTCATTTTCAAATGACCCTGACTTTTATATCACAATGTTCTGGTGTTTCTTCCAAAGTTCAAGGATGGTTCTTTTGGTCAGGTAGAGAATTTAAAATTAAATCCCCAAAAGTGATAATACAACACAAATTTCTGTTGAAAATCTATTCTAAATTGGCAACATTTTTTGTGAGGCATGATAGGTAAGATTGGTACATGCAACAGCTTGCATAGTGAGGCATGGTGGATAAAAGTGGTATTTACCACAGCTTACATACTGCTCTCATCAGATTTGCATAGTGAGGCATGGTGGATAAAAGTGGTACTTACCACAGCTTACATACTGCTCTCATCAGATTTGCATAGTGAGGCATGGTGGATAAAAGTGGTACTTACCACAGCTTACATACTGCTCTCATCAGATTTGCATATGAGGGCATATAAAAATACAAAAGGAAGAAATTCACTGGAATTTCTTTACTTTCATGTTCCCCAACCTAATACAGATGTTTTCATTTTCAAACAAAACTGAATTTATATCACAATATTCTGATTATATTGGTCAAATAAAGATTTTAAAATTAAATTCTCAAAAAGGGATAATAATAACAGTAATTTCGGTGGTAAATATCTTCCAAATTGGTGCCCTTTTTCTGTGAGACAAGGTGGCTAAGACTGGTACCTACAACAGATTGCATAGTGAAGCATGGTGGGCAAGATTGGTACCTACCACAGATGCATGGTGGGTAAGACTGGTACCTGCAGCAGCTTGCATAGTGAAGCATGGTGGGTAAGACTGCTACCTGCCACAGATGCATGGTGGGTAAGACTGCTACCTGCCATAGCTTGCACAGTGAGGCATGGTGGGTAAGACTGGTACCTGCCACGGATGCATGGTGGGTAAGACTGGTACCTGCCACAGATGCCTGGTGGGTAAGACTGGTACAGGAGCAACTTGCATAGTGAAGCATGGTGGGTAAGACTGCTACCTACCACAGATGTATAGTGGGTAAGACTGGTACCTACAGCAGCTTGCATAGTAAAGCATGGTGGGAAAGACTGGTATCTGCTACAGATGCATGATGGGTAAGACTGGTACCTGCCATAGCTTGCACAGTGAGGCATGGTGGGTAAGACTGGTACCTGCCACAGATGCATAGTGGGTAATAAGACTGCTACCTGCCACAGCTTGAATAATGGGGCATGGTGGGAAAGACTGGTACTTGCCACAGATGCATGGTTGGTACCAGCCATAGCTCGCACAGTGAGGCAAAGTAGGTAAGACTGCTACCTGACACAGCTTGAATAGTGGGACATGGTGGGTAAGACTGGTACATGCAACAGCTTGATCAGTGAGGAATGGTGGGTAAGACTGGTACCTGCCACAGATGCATGGTGGGTAAGACTGGTACCTGCCACAGCTTGCATAATGAGGCATGACAAGTAAGACTGGTACCTGCCACAGCTTGCACTGTTAAATGAGGCATAATGGGCAAGACTGGTACCCACCACAACATGCATAGTAAAGTAGGGCAATGGGGGGGGCCGACTGGTTCCTGTGACAGCTTGCATATTGCTCACATCAGATTAACCTTATTAAGAAGAACAGACATACATATCAGTTATAAAGTGATTTAACTAATGAGAAGCCTTTGATAAAGCCAGCTTTTCAAAACAGAAGGAAAGGGAATCGTTGTGATACATCATCATGCCTGGATTTCAATGCTTACAAGAAGCAATGCAGGCAAACAGACTGAACTGTATTACTGTTTTCTTTATGATGGTACATTACCACTCCTACTGATGATGCATAAAAAATTCAGGAATCAACAAATGCCAGTAAATGACTATTACAAATAATCTGGATCTACATGCATTGAAAGGCTTCAATGGTACGATGTTAATTATGGCAATTACAACTCTGTATGTTGTACAGAAGTTTTTATTTACTTGAAAGACTTCAATGGTATGATGTTAATTATGGCAATTACAATTCTGTATGTTGTACAGAAGTTTTTATTTACCTCAAAGGCTTCAATGGTACGATGTTAATTATGGCAATTACAATTCTGTATGTTGTACGGAAGTTTTTATTTACTTGAAAGGCTTCAATGGTATGATGTTAATTATGGCAATTACAATTTTGTATGTTGTACAGAAGTTTTTATTCACTTGAAAGGCTTCAATGGTATGATGCTAATTATGGCAATTACAATTCTGTATGTTGTACAGAAGTTTTTATTTACTTGAAAGGCTTCAATGGTATGATGTTAATTATGGCATTACAATTTTGTATGTTGTACAGAAGTTTTTATTTACTTGAAAGGCTTCAATGGTACAATGTTAATTATGGCAATTATAATTTTGTATGTTGTACAGAAGTTTTTATTTACTTGAAAGGCTTCAATGGTACAATGTTAATTATGGTAATTACAAATTTTGTATGTTGTACAGAAGTTTTTATTTACCTGAAAGGCTTCAATAGTACGATGTTAATTATGGCATAACAATTTTGTATGTTGTACAGAAGTTTTTATTTACTTGAAAGGCTTCAATGGTACGATGTTAATTATGGCAATTACAATTCTGTATGTTGTACAGAAGTTTTTATTTACTTAAAAGAGATACTAGATTCAGGCATACTCTGTGCATTTTTAGTTTTTCTTAAGAAATCCAATGAATCCTTGCAGCTTAATGCATTTTCTTTAGCCAACACAACCTCAGGCCCATTGTAATGGAATATAACCTACACCATGGCTAGGTGAAGAGTAATCTGGCTTGTTTTAATGTTAAGGGTTCTTACCATTCATAATCCTCCCGTGTACACGGACATATTTTGGTTGTTGACTCAGTCTCATACTCAAAACCATTGTAACACCTGAAAAATAAACATGATCGTATATGAGCCATAAAATTTATTTTATATAATTGCAATGTCTAGTTATCATTATAATCTTCTGCTATAAATACAAACTCAAGTGTATGCTTTGTACTAATAAAATTATACCATAACATAACTAGCTTTATTTTCATAACAGTAAAATTTTTGGCAATTTATTCATTCTCAGTAAATATTAATCTGTTAGGTGTGGATATTTTAAATAAATGATTGTCTTGGTTTTCTTACTCAATAGGTTAAAGTCTTTGGCTTTTTTAAAATAGTATATGCAAAACTTTAAGACAGCATAATATGCAAAACTTTTAAATGGCATAATATGCAACCCTTGAAAATGGTAAAATATACAAAACTTTAAAATGGTATAATATGCAAAACTTTAAAACAGTATAATATACAACACTTTAAAATGGTATAATATACAACACTTTAAAATGGCATAATATACAACACGTTAAAATGGTAAAATAAACAACACTTTAAAATGGTAAAATACACAACACTTTAAAATGGTATAATATGCAAAAATGTAAAATGGTAAAGTATACAAAACGTTAAAATGTTATAATATGCAAAAATTTAAAATGGTAAAATATACAAAACTTTAAAATGGTATAATATGCAAAACTTTAAAACAGCATAATATAGAAAACTTTAAAACAGTATATATACAGAACTTTAAAATGGTATAATATACAAAACTTTTCACGCTGACACTGTTAGAACCATTGAGTAACACATTAAAAGCTGGCTCTTTCTTTAATGGTATACAAGGAGAAAGCTGTCTCATTGTAATATTAAAGAAAATAAACCAAACACAAAATTTTGTGATTTTCACTTCTGGAATCTCACCAGCTATCTTTCTTAAGACGCATAATGGTTTCCCTCTTTCCAAGTAGACAGCCAGATATATCCAATCCCTCCTCCTTTCTGCTCTCAATATGAGCAGTCCATGGTTCATAGTCACTATTATTATTACCTATTGAAAAACAATGAAGAGCTACAAGGGGAGGCAACAATGTCTGTATAGTTATCACATTAGAGTCCATATTCTTAAAATTGATTTAATCTTTTATCTGATGACAAAATAGTAAAAAAAAAACAAAAGGTCAATGGCATTAAGTGCTGATAATATGACAATTTAAAACTTGTACTCTAAAATATTTATCTATGAGCAAAGTAAATTAATTTTATATAATCTTTAATTTTTTTCTTACAATCATAAAGATCACCACAATAAAGACCTTATGAATATGTCAACCTGTTTTGTGGGTACCTTGTTCCTGTATTGATGGGAAAAGTATGCCAATGACCAGGCAAACTAATGATCACATGAGAATAAATAAATCCATTTCAGAATATAAATCAATAACATGTACAAATCACATAATGTCTTCACAGGTTTGAACCCATGACCTCCTGCAGCCGAGGCAGATGCTCTAACCACTTAGGCCACCAGATCAGTCCTGCTGGGAATGTGTCTGATTTGATATGAAGACTGTCACCAACAGAAGAACTGCCCAATCAGAACACACAGGTTGGGTGATTTGGTGCCCATCTGTTTGTTGACATCATGAGTACCAGTCTGCCTGAGAGCCAATCTTTTCAAAGCGAAAGGTGATGATGACAGCCTTCATTTCTAAAAGATTTATATGTCGAGGCCACTACCCCCAACATGCTGATGACAGTAGTGAAGTCCACCAACAGGTGGGCACCCCAACTGTATGTACTGACGTAAATACTGTTATTTCCACTTGGCGCTTTTCCAATGGGATCCCCATGGTCAACCAATCTGGGTTGCACCACTGATGCAGGAATGATTGTATCTCAGGTGAGATCGTGATTGTTTAATTGAGGGAACTGGAGAAGGGATGCCACTGTGTAAGCAACGTCATTTGTGAGGAGCACAAAAAGATGGCTGAGCAGAAACAAGTCCACTGCCACATCGCATAATCTGAGGAATAGCAAGAACTCTCTCGCTGAGATATAAGTCCTGTTAGAAACGGACTCTGTGAGTTTGACGACCCTGATTACATGAACATAAGGAAGCCATACCAGACACAGGTTGGTGATAAACTCCATATCCAGATTGATAAAAAGGTGGGTTGTATGGAGATCAGACCTCTCCCAATTCACTAAAAGGCCTTAGATGACCTAAAAGTAAGAGAAGATCATTTCTGCCTTAAAGTAAAACAGAACTTACATTTTTGGAGGATGTTGTCCTGGTGCACTGCCATCATTGCAGATGAAGTCGATCAGAACAGGGTGAAGATGCAATCCATAACGTTGGTAAAACCCAAGGGCTGATGCCGAGTTCAATGGGTAGGAATCTGAACCGATAAACCATGTCACAGTATGCAAAATGGCGAAATTTCCATGATGTGAAGTGAAGTGGGATGTGAATATATGCATCAGTTAGATCAAGACTGACAGCATATCTATCACTGGCGGGAGAGATGGACTGATCTCGACGCTTCCATCTTCAATTTCAGTGGTGAAATGAATTGGTTGAGGAGACTCAAGTTGATGATTGACCTCAACATGCTGCTTGCCTTCCGAATAAGAACAGTCTTGAATAAAACCCCGGCACCTGTTTTTCAATGAGTGGTCATATCTCCTGTTATAGAAAGGCATCCTTCTACCAATCTGACAGTAAGTCCATGATGAGGGGAGAGGGCTGGATAAATGGTTTCTTAAAGCATCTGTATGGTTGCCTCCAAGTTTGGCTACACTGTTGTCCCCTTGCACTGGGTTGGGACCTAGACTGATTCACATCTGACTTTAAAGATCCCTTGTCCTGAGGTCACTTAATGTCCCTCCTCACTGGCAGGGGCTGACTGTTTTGTAACGCCTGTGTGGGTTTAGCGGCAAGTTGGATGGGCAGTTTCTGAGCTGCCTGCCTCTGAACTTCTTTGAATCTTCCTCCAATAAGCAACAGTGATCCAGATGGGGTTATACATAAAGCCAAGATATGATGAGGACTGAGTGATATGAACCGCAGACATGCATCATATCATATCAGGTCTAAGTTGGCTGAAGCAGTCAAAGTATTGACCATGGTATGGTGATCTGCCTGGTTATGACAAATCAAATTTATAACAAAAGTAATATTTGCAGTTGTAAAGATGCAACCCAGAATATACACTTTAGACATGGAAAATGCAAACAGAACAATAATGTACAGAAAAAAGGTTCTCATCCATAAAATATGGCCTTTACAGTATTCGTAAGCTTAGTTGTTGTTGTTGTTGTTGTAGGGCTTAACGCCATTTTTCAGCACACGATAGGCTATACATGGCGGTCAGTATTAATGGTGGAGGAAGAACCCAGGAAAACCCTGGAAAGAACCACCGAGCCACAAGAAGCTACTGGCAAGCTTTCTCACATATCCACATTGGCCAAATCCGAGACTCGAACCCACGCAGACAGAGGTGAGATGGCAGTGATCCGTAACGGAGAGCACTTTAGACCACTTGGCCACTCAGGGCCCCTTGTAAGCTTAGTCAGTCAGATGCAAGTTCACTTCATTATTATGTATTGATCTCACTTTTAATTGTTCTCAACTGTGATCTTGATGGAAAAAGCCTACATAAGAAGTCTGATTAAAATCTGATTGGAAATGAAGACTCGAGAATGTTCATACACAAGTTATGATGGAAGGATGGATAATGAATACTACACGACAGACACAGGACCTATCATAAGCTTGAACAGCCTTTGAGCAGGTAAACTAACCATCATATCAGAATAAATAAATCCATTTCAGAATACAATTCTAGCATGAAATTTCAAGATGGCTAATGTTGCTGTTGTGCAAGTTAAATGTCATGAAACTAATTATTCAAAACTACAACTTTAAGTTTTAATAGTAAAAATTATCAACTTTATGATACTAAACAGATGGAAATAACTCATGCAAGTGGTGCTTGCCTTCCCACAAATGGTTATATTAGAAGAAAAACAATGCTCTATGTGGTCATAAATCCACACCAGTCTTTTCACAGAGTGTACAAGAGGGTACAACCCTCCTAAATTATGTCCTTTCTTCAGCTTTGCCTTTTGGTAATATGGTATTCAGGAGCATCACGCCTTCCCGCAGACCCTGGCAAAATACCATTATAATTAATGTAACTCCTCAATAACCTTCATTTGTCTTATTGAATTATACTTGTTAGTCTCATTATCTGTGCAGGCAGGTGAGACAGAAAAATATCTACACTTACACTGTCTCTTGATGACTTTCTTGAAATCAATAACATGTGACATCCATTTCTTGTCCGAAATTCTATAGCCCCAAATGCTGACAACTATGCTCTTTTCTCCAGGCTCTGTAAGTAATCCTGTCAGATGAATTGATTCATCTGTAAACTGGTAACTATGCCAGCAATTTCCCTCATCTGTAGAGAACTTTAGCTCTTTAGGTTCCTTTGTTGGATTAGGAACAGCTACAAGAAGTCCACCACTGTCCGCAATTTGATACATGTGATGACCAGTCAGTGCCTGAAGTGAAAGGAGTTCATATTCATTCATTCATTCATTCATTCATTCATTCATTCATTCATTCATTCATGTGTCAAGCCAATTCTAATACCAAAATAATATGAAGGCAAATTTTTTTCCCATGTAAAAAAAATATATGCATTCTGAAGAAAAGAAATAGGAACTTAACATGAATTAATTCATATTTCTGAATTTTTCTATCAGATAATATAAAAAAAATGCATAAAAAATTTGTAATTTTCAATACAACTTGTCTTACTGTCACACAATACCCTTTATTCAACCTAATATAATTGCTTTCCTGTCTATAGTAACATTATACAATCTAAATCAATCAATCAATCAATCAATCAATCAATCATATATGTTTATTCTTGAATTTAGTGGCGGTTATAACAACTTATTTTTATATGCACTTAGTGATAGTGAACTGTACTGCAATGAAAGTTTCAATATTTATCCAAACCAACCATACCGTTGTTGTAGGTTTAATGCCCTTTTTCAGTGCACAAGACTAAACAAGGCAACCGGTGTAACTGGTGGAGTAAGAACCCAGAAAATCCTTGGTAAGAACCACCAACCAATGGGAAGCTATTGGTAAGCTTTCTCACATACCCACATTGGTCAAGCCTAAGACTTGAACCCACACTGGCCAAGCCTGAAACTCAAATCCACTCAGACTGGCAAGAAGGCAATACTCAGTAATGGCAAATACAGTAGACCATTCTGCCATCCAATTGAAAGGCATATCAATATTAAATGATTAAAGATGGAAACAGCATTACTAAAGTATTTAAAAAGCTTCATGTATCAAATAATTACCGTATATACTCACTTATACGTGAAGTCCAAATGCTTACTTCCCTGCCATAATTTGTCGAGAGATTTGGGTTGCTGCAGTTTGTAATCAGTAGGATAAACAACATTATAATCAGCCAGCACATGATGTGATGGCAGATCAGGGTCTATGTTGCTTGCAGTTGGGTTCACCTTATATGCAAGTATGTGTGGTAGGAATTAGTTATTTGTCTAATGTCTTGCACTCACATTTTATGACAAATATACAAGCGCTTACTTTGGAGAAAGAAAAAAAAAATATAAGGCCTGTTTGCCCTTAATTTCTCATCTTCTAAAACATAATATTTTAAATCTGAATAATACAGGACTATTTTAATTCAACATTAAGGTATGACTACATAGTGAAACAATGCAGAATTATATTGTTTAACAAGAGCAAACAGTAAGTGCAATTTGAATCTTTACTCAGCACCATGTCGGTAAAAAAAAAACTGTTTTTGACCAAATTCCACTACAAATGATTCACTTATCAAACCAACCATAAGTTTACAGCAGATTTCTAATTCTCATTGTCAAAATGGCTACCATAAAGCAACAATCAAAAATACCGACAATACCAAAAAAGTAAGATTCCAAAAATCCCAAACACTATAGAGCCCAACTCCAAAATGCATTCAATGCCATAGAGTAAACTTCCAAAATGTCCCAAATGCCATAAAGCCAGATTCCAAAATGCCCCAAAAAACAAAGAGAAAGATTCAAAATGCCCCAAATGCCACATAGCCAGATTTCACAATGCCTACAGTGCCAAAGAGTAAGATTCCAAAATGCCCCAAATGCCATAAAGCCAGATTTCAAAATGCCTGCAATGCCATAAAGTAAGATTCCAAAAAGCCCCAAATGCCACAGACTCAGATTTCAAAATGCCTGCAATACCATAGTAAGATTCCAAAAAGCCCTAAATGCCATAGAGAAAAAATCCAAACAATTCCAAAATGCCCTAAATGCCAAAGACATGGTTCCCATGGTTTTCTAAATATAATTTCCAGGTCATTTCCAGGTTTTTTTCAGGATGAAATTAATTTCTTCAAGGTTCACATATGACCATTACTGAATGGCATTAAAGAACATTTTAAATTATAAAAGATGCATTTTCTAGATCTAAAGATGTTTCTCTTTCAAGACTCTCCAAAACATCTAAGTCAGAAATGATGATCATATACAAAACCACAAAAGGTATCAAACGAAACAAGTTTGATTATATTCCATTAAAAATTGGCATGAAAAGTCATTTCAATGTACAGAATAAAAATTCTAACTTTACTTTGCTGACCTGCATTATGTTGCTAAGTGGGAACAACATAATGAACACATATTAGTTTTGTTTCCTTTCAAACCTTTAATTCTTAAGAATTCTATAGCAAAATATATAGATATATATATATAAATGCATCTTATAGAAAGCAAACATTTCCTATTACAGTATACAAAAAAATAACAATAAATGCAAATAATTAGAATCTTGTCTTGTAGCGAAAAGAGTTTAACCCTGAATTTATCTGTGCCAATAAAATCCCAAACAAGATTTTTCAAACAACCTAAACTCCTTAAGAAGATCTGGTTAAAAATCCATCATTTAAAAAACATTTTCAAAAGGGTTGATTTAAATTTTGACAAAAGACCTTCAAAATTATATATTGTTGTATAAACAAGGACTGAATTTTCTGTAAAATCAACTTGTCTTCTTGTAATTGGTTAAACCAGTCCCCAAACCCATACTGATACAGGGGCTCATATCTTTTGTTAATATATAATACAAGGGATGACAATTCTCATTTCAGCTCTGAGATTCAACACCTCTGACTACAGATTTGGCTTAAAATGAATAGCAGTCCGTTTTCTAATCCGGGTTTCCTCCGAATATTCCCACCTTATTTTTCATATTTGGACATTTAGGTTGGGGTGTGGGGTCACTGCAATTGCATATCGAAAATTTGGAATTTACCACCACCATGTGGTAGCTACATATGGTAGTCGCTTACCAGCGGGCCTAGAAAATGTAAACTTATGTCGACTTATACCTGCATGAAATTGATAGGAAAATGGTTTATTTTCTCAGAAATGGAGTATTATAATTGTTATGTCTTTAATCCACTGACAGACTAGACAAAACTACAGCACTGATGAAACCTGACCTGGTACTCGCCATCTGCATTACTAGTCATATAACTTCAGAAATCTCAACGACGACATCTTAAGTCCAATAGTCACATGATATCAACAACAAACTTCTTTTTAGTGTTGCTGTACAGAAATTCAATTATATTAAATGAAAGTCAGATACTTTTTTGTAAAAACCAGCAATCTGGCCAGTCTGATTTATCAAGCAGAGAGCACATGTCAACAAGGTAGTCACGTGATACAACAAAACTCCAGAAATTGTTCTCGGAATATATAAATATGGAAAATTCTGTGTTCTTTTGTTTTTGTATTTTTATTACAACCAGTATACGACTTTCATTTAATATTTTTTAAAATTTTTTTCTCTACAACATTTGAAAATCTGAGTTGTTAGATTTGCGCTAATCGCAAGTACCAGGTCACATTTCATCAACGCCATAGTTTTATCTTGTCTTTCAGCAGATTAAAGACATAACAATTTTAATACTCACAATTTCTAAGAAAAAAAGTAATTTTCATATCGATTTCATGCATGTATCACTCGACCTAACAATGTTTAAAGTTTGCTAGGCCATTCGGTAAGCGGCTACGCTTTGCCACCACCATGTTGGCCTCTTATGATGCTAGACTGATTTTCATACCTTCCATGTAAGGAAAGATACAGATACCGAGCTGACTTTGAAAACAAAAGTCCACTAGACAAATCTAACCCACTGAGCGTTTGGATTGACTCAGCATATATGTTTATTGCAAGCACCCAAATGATCCATACTGCACACTCTGAATATACTGGTTAGAACTCGATAAATTTAACTCACGATCAGTTTAGTTACAACTCAATTACGTGATTGTTTCAGGCATCATGTGGTGGTGGAAAATTCCTGGGTTTTTCCCAACTTTCATCAATATTTGCAAAATTCAAGGACTTTTCATGGTCGGGAAAAAAATTATCATTTCTCCCGACTTTTTCCCCGATTTCCCGGAAGTGTGGGAACCCCGCAAGAGCAAGATTCCACAATGCTCACATTGCCAAAGAGCAAGAGTCCAAAATGCTTTTATAACAAAAGAGCTTTTTAATGCACTTAAAGTTAGGAATTATTAGGAAAACAAATTTTGCACAATTAATTACTGCAATATACAAGTTATGAATACAGTCCTACCCACTTATATCGACATCACTTATGTCGACAAGCCGCCTATTTCGACAAAAAAGCAAAGTCCCGGTCCCTTGGTCTACTATTAATAACAAAACTGTCATGCTTATGTCAACGTCGAGATAAAAAATAAAGGTACATGTCGACAGAAGCCCTTGGTCCCAGCTTGAACAAATCCTTTGTTTTCTAATCATTTATGTCGACCAGCTGCCAGTTCTGACCCAAACTTTGTTCAACAATTAGTTGATCTTGCCGCCAGGCTTTAATTTTCCTGCCTAATCATCTATGTCGGCAAGCGGCCAGTTCCGACCTGTACTTTATTCAACAATTAGTTGATCTTGCCGCCAGGCTTTAATGTCGCGGTCGGATTAAAAAAAACAGGCTTTTGTTTGGTCCTATAAAGTTGGCCTCTCGTGGCGACTTAAATAAAAGCAATGAAATCTGATCGGTTCTTGCATTTTCCAAAGTGATCGGTGATTAAAACAAGTTTATTGTGCTGTGAAATTTCCTTTCTAACTTTATTTATATTTATGATGGCTACCAATGGCAGTGTAAAATGCTGATTAAATTTACAGTCTCTGGAAACTAAATATCTGGCTGTTAAGGAAGTTGAGGGTGGGGCATCTTGCAAAGATGTCTGTGAAAAATTTTAAATGTATACCACTTGAGCTGACATTGTTACAATATTGTTTTGTAAGAATCATTTTCTTTTAATACCTCATTAACATGTGTCAATGTATACAATATTATGCCTTCATTAATCATATCAGTCGCATATCTCTTGTTCGCTTTTGTGTACTTTTCATGATGACTTCTGTAACTAAATGCACGTACTGTTTAAACCAACTTGTCAACAGGTTTTCATTTCCCTGTGAATAGCCCCATCCCCTTGGTAGCCTCAATAAGATGGGAACAGACTGACCAAAATCTAGGCCAATTTAAGTACATGTACTTGAAGCGTGTAAATAACAACTATGCAACCATGTGCTTATGCCGACATTGAAAATAATAGTGAATGTTTTTCATATCAGGATGTGACTGATGCAATATTTTATTGTGGATTTTATTACACAAAGGTAACCAAAATGTAATTTGTCAATATACAAGTGTATTTCACACTGGTTTTGTCTTCATGTAATCAAAATTTGCATTGTTTGTTTTCTCAAAGTGTAAATGCTACTAACTGACGACAGGTCACCCCTTACTGACAAATTTAACTTGTATCTTTTTTCAGACCCCCCCCCCAAACACTCATCTCGACATCCGCCTATGTCGACAATATTTCCTCGGGCCCAAGGATGTCGACATAAACAGGTAGGACTGTACTATAAAACTGAAAACAAAATTCAAACTAAAAGAAAAGTTTAAAGTCATAAATATAACCAGAAATGAGTAATTTTGTTAGCAGAAAAGAAAACATAATTCAGAATGAATGCAATTTATAGAAACTTAACAACCCAATCTATTCATTCATATATTTATTTATTATGCTTTTACAAAATTATGAAATAATAATTCTTTTGTTCAACACCTTTAAAATGAATTAAAAATTCCCAAAACTCTGATAAACTGCCAAGCTTTACCTGTCTTCCATCAGTCAACCAATGTTAAATCAAAAATCTAACTGAATGCTGATCAATATCAACTCTAGCCACAGAGTAAGTCTCAGGCATCAAAGTCCTATGAAAAACCACTGCTATTTTTTTACTATAGAACATGAAAAGTTTATACTAGTATAAGTTACTTATCTCCCATCTTAAATTTCATTACATTTTTTGCCAATACACATAAATTACTCTCTTGTAAAGTGGTACAACTGGTGAAAAATGTGTTTTATAGTGATAAGATTTTCAATACAGCCACTGTGGTGGCCATATTGGATGTCCAGATGGCACCATTTTCATAGACATCATAGCAAGTCTTCTGGTGAAAGCCCCATGTCAACATGACTTTCTTTTCTTAAGGAGTATTGATAAGATTTTGAAGATAACAGCTGCATCAGCCTTATTGGACATCAGATCTGCACCAAAACACTGATGTTACATGCTATCAGACATGGTATTCCAAAATCACTGGTGTTACATACCAGCAAATATGGTATAAAAAAACACAGTTACAAACCAGCAGATACAGTATTTAAAAAACCCCACTGATTTTAAGTGCCAGAAGATATGGTATACAAAACAATGATGTTACATACATGGTATACCAAACACTATTACATACCAGTAGATATATATATCATACAAAACACTGATACTACATACCAGCAAATATGGTATACAAAACACTGATGTTACATCCTGGCAGATATGGTGTACATAAGACTGATATTACAAACTAACGGATATTGTGTACATAACACTGATGTTACATACCAGCAGATATGGTGTACTAAACATTGATTTTACATACCAACAGATAAGGTGCAGAAAACACTGATGTTACATTACCAGAAGATATGGTATAAAAACAGAAAATTAATCACTGTCTCTGCTACACTGTACCTTTCTCCAGTTGTATCCTCCATCACTTGAAATAAACACATCTGGTTCAGTAGTCTGCAGGGCATCTGCCACATTACCTGAAAACAACATAAATAAAGATGACTGCCTAAACTATTTTTGTTTCTTCATTCTTCTATTTCACAGAAGATATAACTCACCAAAAGAGACTTTTGGCAGTTTCATTACAATGTATTAGGGCGTAATCCAAAACCAGGAATTTTCAAAGCTGTCCAAAAAATTGTAATGGGATTTTGCTGTTTGTTTCCATATTGCTGGCTTCAAATCCAGCAGGTTCCTAAAGTAATTCTGAAATCTATATCTAGCAAATAGGTTTGAATGCATCAACAGACAGTTGGAAATAGGTTTGAATGCATCAACAGACAGTTGGAAATAGGTCTGAATGCATGAATAAGACAGTTGGAAATAGGTCTGACTGCATGAATAGACTGTTGGAAATAGGTTCGAATGCATCAACAGACAATTGGAAATAGGTCTGAATGCATGAATAGACAGTTGGAAATAGGTCTGAATGCATGAATAGACAGTTGGAAACAGCTCTGAATGCATGAACAGACAGTTGGAAATATGTCTGAATGCATGAACAGACAGCTGGAAATAGGTTTGAATGCATGAAGAGACAGTTGGAAGTAGGTTTGAAAGCATGAAAAGACAGTTGGAATTAGGTTTCAATGCATAAATAGTTAGAAATAGGTTTTAATGCATGAATAGACAGTTGGAAATAGGTTTGAATGCATGAATAGACAGTTGGAAATAGGTTTGAATGCATGAACAGACAGCTGGAAATAGGTTTTAATGCATGAACAGACAGTTGGAAGTAGGTCTGAAAGCATGAAAAGACAGCTGGAATTAGGTCTGAATGCATAAATAGTTAGAAATAGGTTTTAATGCATGAATAGACAGCTGGAAAAAGGTATTAATGCATGAATAGCTGGAAATAGGTCTGAATGCATGAATAGACAGTTGGAAACAGGTCTGGATGCATGAATAGACAGTTGGAAATAGGTTTGAATGCATGAATAGACAGTTGGAAATAGTTTTCAATGCATGAATAGACAGCTGGAAATAGGTTTGAATGCATGAACAGACAGCTGGAAATAGGTTTGCATGCATGAACAGACAGCTGGAAATAGGTTTGAATGCATGAATAGACAGTTGGAAGTAGGTTTGAAAGCATGAAAAGACAGTTGGAATTAGGTTTGCATGCATAAATAGTTAAAAATAGGTTTTAATGCATGAATAGACAGCTAGAAAAAGGTTTTAATGCATGAGCAGACAGCTGGAAATAGGTTTTAATGCATGAACAGACAGCTGGAAATAGGTCTGAATGAATGAATAGACAGTTGGAAGCAGTTTTGAATGCATGAATAGACAGTTGGAAGTAGTTTTGAATGCATGAATAGACAGTTGGAAGTAGGTCTGAATGCATAAATAGACAGCTGGAAGTAGGTATGAATGCATGAACAGACAGTTTAAAGTAGGTTTTCATGCATGAATAGACAGTTGAAAATAGGTTTTAATGCATGAACAGACAGCTGGAAGTATGTTTTAATGCATGAATACACAGTTGAAAATAGGTCTGAATGCATCAATAGACAGTTGGAAATAAGTTCTACTGCATGAATAGACAGCTGAAAATAAGTTCTACTGCATGAATGCACAGCAATGTTTGGCATGTACAAAATGGTTTGTCTGTACTGAGCATTCAAATTACATGTGCAACTAAAAATGTATTTATCCACCCCAAGCCTGACTTGCGAGAATTTTATAAAAAAATGTAACATTAATGCTTCCTCAGTTGCAAACACTGCCTTTCCTATCAATAAAATGACATCTCTTAAACCATGCTTACACAAGTGAAACAATAAGTGACATATTCCTTCAAAGTTTGCTCAACATTTTAGTTTATCTTAATGACATTGACATCTTAATGAGTTGGTCTGAATGGAGATTGGAATTGTTGACTAATTATAAAAAAAGTTATATACTGATAGTCATATGATAAAAAGTAATCAAAATATTGGCCTAATGATTACTTGCCAGTACTTATCAGGGTACAATGATTATGTCCTGTTAAATGTTAATCAAGACAATTGTTCATATGGAGAATAAACTTCATGTCTTTGAGAAATAATGTAAAACAAAAAAAAAACCTTTATATTCTGCAACAGCAACCCCAAAATAAATGTATGATGTAATTAGTATGAGTTTTTAATACTACACTAGTTGATGACTCAGTACTTACCATAAGCAAAATACCTTACCATAAGTAAAATACTATGAATTCACCATTTTTCACAGGATACAGATTTTTTGTTTTTTCTTCATTTTTTGTGGTTCTACAGATCATGAATTTAAAGACTCGATGGACAATGATCTTCTGTGGACAATAAAATGACCCCTTTCCCAATCCATGAATTCAAAGACTCAATGAACAGTGATCTTCTGTGGACACAAAATAACGCCTTCCCCAATCCATGAATTTAAGTACTGATGAAAATGTAATTTTTACAAAACCACAAAATTGACACCAATGAATTTTTAAAAAAATACAGATTATGTTTCTGAGAATATGTAGTCCATGCAGATCAAGGGAACTAACTCCTACAGATTACTTCTTCTTCTCCAATAGGTGGCCTCTTGTTTCCTTGATGTTTACCAGTTTAAGCTTGAGCAAAATTTATAACAGGATGCTTGCATTTGCAAAGAAGGGTGCTAGGGATTGATAGTAATGTGATTATTCTTAGTGAAACATAATTTACTAAAAATATTGCCTTTCTCCATTAAATACATTACCTATCACATCAACTTTATGGGAATAGGTAAAAGAAAAAGGATATGTATAAGCATCCAATCTCTAGCCATGCCACCTTGTAGGAGCACTATGACTACTGAAAGGATTAAGTTCATACATGAACACAACATGACCAATGATAATATTTGTACAAATGCAATCCCTGTGGGATCATGCACATGGCTTTTGCCTTATCTGTGCAAGTTTTCCAGGTGAATCCAGATAAAGTTATGAGGCCATGCCCATAACAAAGGTTGTGCTGTCACAAATGGGTCATGGTAACTTTCTGGGCAGCCACCTGTTGCAAGACTACCATATATATATAATTTGGGAAAAAATAAAAGCCTGAAAGAAGGGAGGTCGGCTTATCCGCAGGAAAAGGTCTAAACTTGAACATTTAAGTGTTCTTGTTAAGTACTGGTATATATTGTTTCTGCAAATTACCAAAGATGAGATCACATACCTAACCTGAAACACACACCCCACCCAACATCCTGTACTGAAACCCCATTTAACGATGAACATCCATTCAGATGGAGTAGCAATAACAAGATTTTTAAATATGGCTGGACTTATGGGATGGCTTATAAATAGGTCACATATTTTTTAATGTTTCATCTATTCAGTTTGGGGGATTCAGCTTATACATGAGTATATATGGTAGATTCATCTCTCTCCTTTACAAGGTTATGTCACGTACATAGAAGCTGCAGAAAGAAGACTGGGTGTGCCACCCAAATGATTGCACTATGTCTCAAACAGACATCACCGATTTAATAACCCACTTTAGTCAAGTGGCCAATACTTCACAGGTTACATCTCGCTTTGAGTCCTAATTGGTAGGAACAGCCTCTGACCAATGACACACACTCTCCATGCTCCACAGACGGCAACTGGATTCTGTAGCTTTGCTGCTCTCGATGGGTCTTACTGAGGAAAGTGGAAGAATAGTTAACCTTTCCTTCGAGAAGAAACCGAGTAATGTCATTAGTATTACTAAGCCATCAGAACAAAACTGCATGTCATTTGGATGCATGAAGAGCGTGTGCAGCTCATTCACCTTGCATGCTGAAGCTAGTGCTATCTGGAAGCAAGTTATATATGATAACAGTTTAAGCGAAGTCGAAGACAGGGGCTTAAACAGAAGCAAGTTGAGCCATGTCAAGACCCAGACGAAGTTCAATTTAGGGAACAAGATGAGCAAACAGGGTCTGGAAAGGCTGAAATTGGGCAAATCAGAAAGATCCTTGTTGTGGCCAATATTATCTCGATCAATGATGTTGATCATGATGGGCTAACTTTTGCCCTCAAAGAGAAAAAGAAAGAAGCTATCCAACTGAAGGAAGGAGACTAAGAGTGGTGTGATATCATTAACCTGAAACCAGTCAGTGAAAATGTGCCATTTCCCTTCAAATGCCTTAAATGTGGTGGACTTTACAGCTGTCTAGATCCTCTCCATGATGAAAGTGGAGTGTGTGTGTGTGTGTATGTGATTTGGATTTTTAACATAGCTTTAACAATTTTTCAGTCATATTGCTATGATGTCTGCAGAGTGACAGTTTATTGTGATGTCTAGCACTGAAGCATCATGCCGCAGACATGTAGCATCATGTCCCACCCTGTCACATTATCCTGACACCAGGATGACCAGTCCTAACACTAACCTCTTAATGCTGAGCACCTAGTGAGGCAGCCATCAGTACCATTTTCACAAGTCTTTGGTATGACTTGACCGGAGTTAGAACCTGCGACCTCCCGCATCTGAGGTGGACACTCTAAAACACAAGGCCAACGCAGTGGTCAATCAAAGAGGAAAACTCCACAAAATGCATCCACAAGAAGATCCAGACATAAAGGTAGAGTTTATCTAGACGTGAAAGGAGTAACGATGTCCTAGGGTGCTTACACAGATGGGGGAGGGTCACTATGACTTTACAGGGCATGTCTGTTGTAAGATAGCTGACCCAGGATCTGTCCCACCACAGAGCAGCTACCTGAACTATTTTGCAAGCCTTGCCCCTCATGTTCTGGATTAGTTTTGGTATTAAACTACTGGGGTGGGGGAAGTCACAGACCCACATCCACTTCCAGCTGATCGACAGGACTCTGAGTCTGTGAATTGACGAATGAACATGGGCAGTTTGCTGTTGCACCTTGTTGCAAATAGGTCGATCATTGGTCTTCCCTATGTAGCACAAACTCAGTGAAAGATGGATGGATAGAAAGACCACTCTGTATGAAGCCGTCGGTCCCTACTTGATTGCAAAACTGCTGGGATGTTGAAGCTGCCCAGAATGTGTTGTACTAAGTACAGCAACAGAGGAACTCCCATACCATAACACAGAGCCTTGCTGATTTAGCAAACCCAAACCCCTACAATTTGAAGAAGGAGTTTACCATGATTGAATTTTCTGACATTACCAAAATCATCTTCTCTTGATGTGCTTCTTCTTTCAAAAGCACGTCATGCAGACTGGTCTTAATTTCTAGAAGACTGACCAGAAGTCTTCTCTTGCATCGTATACTGACCATCAAGAAGCATAACAGCTCCCCACCCTGACAAAATGGCATCCATACAGATTGGGGGTCTTCTGAAGGTAATCCTGCTGCTAGCCACTTCCTGTCTTGCCAATGAAGCAACAAGTGTTTGATTTGGGTCAAGATCATGAATCCGGCCGAGATGATTTAGAAACTCCATACCTAGATGAACGAAATTTTGCAATGAGGCAAAGTCCAACTACTTCATATTGACTATCTACTCTAAAGTGCAAAGAAGGTTGATAAGGTTTTGCATATCCTGAACTAAAACCAAATTCACCAAGTGTTTTTGCAGAATATTTTCCAGGTATGTCACCATTGCTGAGGAGAAGGACACCCTGAAGTGGAGTATGGTGCAGTCCAATTTATTTTTGAAGGCCCAAGGACTGAGGATGTTGCTGAATGAAAGAGCCTGGCTTTGGTACACTGCCATGCGGTAGCCAAAGTGAAGGAATGTGCGAGATACCATGTGAATAGGTGTATCGAAGCAGCATACAGACTAAAACTGAATGCATATTCATCATGCCAGACTTACAGCTGAATGATTTCTAGCAACACTAAAACAAGCAGGAAGTTGATATGGCATTCCTCACCAATATTGATGTGGCATGAAACGCCTGTCTGTCCACCTTATAAAAGAGGGCAGCAGGCATGTTAATGCAAGTTATGTCTTTATCTATACTAGGCACACACATCCAAGTGGAAAATATCAGTATGTGAATTGTAGTAGTGGAGTGAAAAAGTTGCTGGCAAGTGACTCTCCAAAAAGAAGGCCCTCAAATTACTGGGGTAATGAACCTTATCTGAGAGATACTGGATACATTTGGCAATCTTTGCCAATTGTAGCAGGATTTGGAAAGATGGATGTTCATCCTCTCCATCACCATATACTAAGTGCTTAACTTTGTACTGAATACTGTCGAAGGACATTCAGAAAGCAGCAAAATTTAAAATATCTATTCTATTGTCACACTACAGGAAAAATCTGTCAAGTCAGATCCAAATGTTCTGGGAAGTATATAATACCTGTCCTCCTCCTGCATTCCTTATGTCCTAGGTTGTAACATGTTGCATGTCCGTGAAGACACTGTGTTATCACCATGCATAATGTAGACCCTACATACTGCACATGCTAGCCAAGTCAGCATGGAATGTAGTATGGCTGAAGGATACTAATCTGGGCTGGTTTGTTTGGCTAGGCTGGATGGCTGAATGTGTAGCACAAACTGTGAGGCCAGTCAGCCATATTGTGACAGAGCAATGCATCTGGTCAGTCCAATCAGCTGGCTGCTGTTGCTGCTGGAATTGTCCACCATCATGTGTTGCAGCAATCCAATATGACAGAGTTAGGTGTGCCAAACCCATACACTGGTGGGCTGGACAGCAGCTGTGGCAGCATACAGTGTATGGTATATAAAGGCCTACCCAATAAGCAAAGTCGGATTGTAATCCTGCAGGTGCGATTTGTTGTTGTTGTTGTTGTTGTTGTTGTTGTAGGGTTTAACGCCATTTTTCAGCACAAGATAGGCTATACATGGTGGCCAGTATTAATGATGGAGGAAGAACCCTGGAAAACCCAGGGAAGAACCACCGACCCACAAGAAGCTACTGGCAGGCTTTCTCATGTACCCACGTTAGCCGAGCCTGAGACTCGAACCCACACAGACAGAAGTGAGACGGCAGTGATCCGTAATGGTGCAGGCGCAATTTAAAAATGGCACTAAGCTCATGAATGCACAGGTGGGGACATGCAAAGTGATCATTGCAGTTCTGGGAATATCTTTGGTCTACAATGCACAAACATTGTATGGGTGTGACAATGAATATTTAGTACACACAAAGCATTCTATTGATTACTGTCTGCAATTCTGAAGCACATGAATTGCTTTCACTTGCTTGATATCTCTGAAACAATAGAAAGAAACAACAGTCCTTGATGGAACTGTATTGTTCGCAAAGGGTTTCTAGAAATTCAAGATAAGTTCATTTCTTAATTTTAGCTGCCAAGTGTTGAAACCATTTCTGATATCCTTGAGAAACAAGATTTTCAAACCAACATGTGTGGAAGCAATAATGGATAAAAAATCAGCATCATTTTCATTTAGGACAAACCAGACACCATTAAAAGACTTATAGTGAAAACTCCATACCATTATGAATCCATTCAGTAGAATTAGCAACAAGATTTTCAATTTGATCATTGTGGCAGCCATTTTGAATGTCTGAGGGACACCATTTTCATTTAGGAAAAACTAGATATTGTAGGAAGTCTTTTGGTGATCAATTCTGGAAGAGCAGCAATAAAAAGATTTTCAATATTCAGACGTCTCATTGGCATTGTTTTTATTCAGAACCAACTAGGCACCACAATGGGCCTTCAGGTGAAAATCTCATATAGATAAAACTTTCCATTTGGGTGGAGTAACCATACAAGATTATCAAGATGGCTGTATGCAAGATCAGCAACATTTTCATTCAGTATCAACCATACAACATAGGAAGTCTTAGCGCTTAGCACAGGTCAATACTATAAAAGTTGCTAACTCAGCACTTACCATGAACCAATACTATGCCAGTTGCTGACTCAGCACTTACCATGAACCAATACTATGCCAGTTGCTGACTCAGCACTTACCATGAACCAATACTATGCCAGTTGCTGATGCGCTGCTGAGAGGCAGCTGAGTCTGAAGGCCTCTGGTTATGCTGTACAGCCCATGAATCTGTAAGTAGCACTCCTGTAGACAGACAATTACAGTATTAATTATTTTGGGGCAATTTTCCAACCTAGTTTGCAAAGAATAAGGTAACAAAAGTAACAAGAAAGGTACATTATACATCTGTCCTCTGTTTAACAGCCCTCTATGTGGCCACTAAAACTACATGATGGACTGAAAAGACAATGATTTCATTTTTATTCGACTCACTATGACCATGACCTTTAGACCTCTAAATCTATATGTTTTTCTTTATTACCCACGCTGCAAGCTATTCACAAAGTTTGGTCAAGGAACATACTCTAGAACAAATATTACATTGCAAAATCTATTTTTCTTTGAGTCACAATGACCTTGACATTTGGACCCCAAATCAATTGGCCTCTTCCATAAATAATGTTCAAGCCCAGCACAAACTAAGTTAAGGAATATGTCTAGAACTAATTTGTAAAAGCCATTTTTCTTTTTTCAGTAACAATTAACTTTTGACATCTTCAGCCCAAATCAATAGGCTTCCTTCTTACCCAATGTGCAAGTCATCCAAGGGACATCATAGAAAACTTAAATTTCTGTGCAAACACAATTTTTTAAATTTTTTGCTGCAGCAACCTTGACTTTTGGACCTTAAATTCAACAGCCTTCTAACTTGCTCCAAGTACAAGCTATCCTTAAGTTACATCATTTTTCTTCATTCTGTCCACCCACATTTTGTCAAGGTGCAGAACTAATTTTACTGGGTAGAAATAATTCCTTCAGTGAATGTGTCCTCGACGTTCCACTCACTGATCCTAAAACTGACAAGTTACTTCCCTATCCTAAAATTGACAAGTCACTTCCCTATCCTAAAATTGACAAGTTACTTCCCTATCCTAAAAATGACAAGTCACTTCCCTATCCTTAAATTGACAAGTGACTTCCCTATCCTAAAACTGACAAGTTACTTCCCTATCCTAAAACTGACAAGTTACTTCCCTATCCTAAAACTGACAAGTTACTTCCCTATCCTAAAATTTACAAGTTACTTCCCTATTCCAAGTGCAAGCCATCCACAAAGTCTGGTAATGGTACAAAAAAGAAAAATGTAAGTACATACAAAAGAATTAGGGATAGATGGATGGGCAAACTAATGGATGGATGGATGGATGGGTATGCGGGTGGACACCATAAAATAATATGCTGCACTTCATGACAGTGTTTAAATACCAATGTTGGGGCAACATAGCTATAAATATTGGCAAAAGTCTGAGGAATAATTTATAGTTGTTTGGTACTCGACTGAAAAGAGCATACCCTTATAAACTTTATTTTAAGAATTGTATATTTTCTTTACCATTATCTTTAAATTTATATACCTTTGACAGAACTTTATCATCTTTAAATTTTATCTTGCAGTAATTGATATTTATGTTTATTTGGAAGGACTTATTTTGTTATGTATGTCTATAATGTGTGCTTAACTTTTATCCATGACTGTAGGTTGTACTTTAAGATAATGGTCATTTCTAAAAAGAATGTTTGAATAGCTAACTTTTCTGTTGATGATTGTAAGTTGTAAACAAAATGTTTATGCAGCAAGAATTCAAAATCAGTGTTGTTTACAGTTAGACTAGTTTTTTCCATTGGAAATCTATGCATTCTATTCAGTTATAGGTCAAGTGAAAATATATATAAATAGGGATTTGATAAACAAATAATTCGTTACTGTTTTAGATCACTCTCTAAGAGTCCAGTTGTGTTGCTGAAGTCAGATATAATTTGAGAGGAATCATTTATTTAAAATATTCACTAGAATTACTAAAGTACTCAATCAAGTTTGTATTAACACACTACTTTGTGACCCTCCCCCATCTGCTTAAGCACCCTAGGGCATCGATACTCATTCAAAGACATTCTGGACTGCACCACTGTCTCATATCAGGATATTCAGGAGTATCAGAATTCATTTAGAAGATTCAATATTTCTGAATTTGGGATAAGACATTTACAATTATTTGGAATTTAATTCATACGTACTTCATTCTGTTATATAATTTAAGACCCAGAGTTGTAACAAGCTTTCTGTTTTTTGGCAATTCATTATATTTACATTTTTTAAAATTTTTAATTTTAACTGGTTCTACACAGCCAGTATTGTCATGAGCTGCTGTTCAACCATTAAGTCATACATACCAGATTTATGGATGATAAATTCAGGATCACCATAAAATCACATGAATGTCAATGGTTAATGATGTTAATCCATTACTGATGTGAGCTTCAAAACTTAAAAAAATCATAGTAAACAGGGGGCAGCACAGCCTGACAATATTTAACCAAGTACAAGGAAATCATCAATAATTCCAAACAATCTATTTTTTATGAACTGGACTACATAATTCTTGTAGATAGGTGGTCTCATTATAAGTTTCATATATAACAAATATATAAATAAATAAATTTTGTTCAACAAAGCATGTAATAAATTGCCATTACTGTACCAAATCTAAAAGAGATGCAGTAACTTTGATAACCTGGTGTAACACACATCATGGTGCATGTATATACCATATTCTTTAAACATGCACAAAATGGATATAATCATAAAATTTAACAGATCATGTAAACATATCTTGAATGGAAAGCGACTCTAACAAGATGATGATTGAGTTCAATCATTACTAAAGCAGATCCTGAATTGAAAGCGACTCTTACATGATGATGATTGAGTTCAATCATTACTAAAGTAGATCCTGAATGGAAAGCGACTCTTACATGATGATGATTGCGTTCAATCGTTACTAAAGCAGATCCTGAATGGAAAGTCACTCTTACAAGATGATGGTCAAGTTCAAACATTACTAGAGCATATCTGAACGGAAAGTCAGCTATAAAAGATGACGATCTAGTGAAAAGTGTACTGAAATACATCACTATCAGTGACTGTAAGAACACCAGTGCCAATTTATATAATCCGTTTCTTGCAGCAAAGTGAAAAACTGAACAGTTTATTTCATGCATGTCTGGTACATCCTACTGCATAGTAATTATAAATATGAAGCTAATTTTATAAGATATAACTGTCTCCCCCCAAACAACTACAAAAAAATCAAATACAAAGTTTTCTTAGAAAAGGAAACAATTTATTAGAAATGTGTTTATGGAAACTAAATGACCCACCATAATGCCTGCTAATTTGACCTAAATGATTTCACCACAGCGCCTGAGAAACTGACCTAAATTGTCCAAGACAGTGCCTGCAAAACTAACCTAAATGATCCATAACAGTGCCTGAGAAACTGACTGAAATGATCCACCACAGTGTCCAATAAACTGACCAAAATGATCCACCACAGTGTCTGATTCAAGAGGCTGTAGAGTTGGGAATGCATTCTGAGGAGATAGAATTGTTGGATAAATATGTTATATAAATAAGACTAGACTGTATTTTCATGAAACATCAATGCTGCATAAACTTTGTGACAACATTTATAATTTTCAAACCTTTTTGTCATCCTTGCATTGAACACCATCTGGTTTTTGTATTTTCTGCCAGGTAGCACCTCTATTATATGTGATCATTGAGTGTATGCTGTCATCAGCGTTCATCTGACTTGTGATGTAGACTCCCCGCATTGACTGCACCCTGTAAAAGTCTGTGGTATCCCCAAAGTTAGGATAGAGGTGATTCTGTAGGGATTCTGAGTATACGATTCCTGCTGAATCGGATGTATACAGAACACCATGTCCTGAGTCTGGAAAAAAAAAACAAAAAGTTTTTTTTATGGTATGACGTAGATTAGTTGTAATTTCAGACGCTGATTTAAATATGATTTTGTTTTTGTTTGTTTTATGAGAACGTTTAACACATTATTGTCTATATAATGTGGAGAAAATTGAAGCGAACAGCCCCTCCCAAAGAACACAAAAAGGCAGCTGACTGGATGGTGAGTACTGAATCCATGATTCTTGGAATACGAGTCCAATGCTCTAGCAAATGAGTTACTGCAGACCCAATTTAAAAATGACATACACTAGTACTGCAAACAAGCTCTTTAAAATATATGAGCCAGTGTAGCTGTCTTATATGAGAGCATTATTAGAAGTAAAACATCACTAAAATTAAGTCACTTCCTTCAGTATAATTTTTCATGACCATCTCGTATTTTGTTACACGTAGGAGAGCAGAATTTAAATAATCTTCTGATAAGCCCAAGTATTTAGAAAAATAAAAACAATGTGGGAGTGTGTGTGTGCATGATTTGGATTTTTAACGAAGCTTTAACAATTTTTCAGTCATATCTCTACGATGTCCGCAGTGTGGCAGTTTATAGTCATGTCTAGCACTGGGGCATCATGCCGCAGACATGTAGCATCATGTCCCACCCAGTCACATTATTCTGACACCAGGCCGACCAGTCCTAACACTAACCTCTTAATGCTGAGCACCTAGCGAGGCAGCTGTTAGTACCATTTTTATAAGTTTTTGACATGACTCGACCGGGGTTTGAACCTACAACCTCCCGCATCCAAGGCAGACACTCTAACCACTAATGCCACTGGTGCGGTCTAAGATGTTTGAGAAGGATGAAAACTGCATGATGTTTATCTCCTTTAAATTTTATGTACAATTCATGTTAGGTTTCATGATTCAGATTATAGTGCTTGTTTCCTGTGCATAGTATACACATTTTACTGTGGATTTTTTTCCAATTTCACAGAAAAAGCTATCAAACTAACTTCTTTAAAAAATTTCATGCTATATTATGCTACATTACTCTTTCAATGAAACTAATTTTCAATTTATTTATAGATTTCCCGATTGAAGATCAAACATTTCTCTTGGACTTTTATGAATGTAGGATCAAAGGCAGCAGATTTTTTCAGTAAATGACATTTCTCTGAAAGTGCTTACCTAATCATGTTAATGTTAGGAATACAAACTTACTACATCCCTAAGCCAGCCAGCCCCAAAGACGAAAAATGTCTATTCCATCTATATCATACAAATGGCAATAACTATTGCCCATTACATCCCCCTGATGATGTCAGGTGTTGCTAGTTTTAAGTTGAGCAATGGATCAATGAGTATGCTTGCACGGCGGAGAGATGGGAGGTGTGTTACAGTAATGTGATCAGGTAAGTATTTTCAGAGAAACATAATATACTTTAAAAATTTGCCTTCTCCTTCAAATACATTCCCCGATCACATTAACCTTAGGAAAATATGTAATACGAGGAAGGAATGCTGAGCAACCTACCTATATCCCAGATATCCTTCAAGAGAAGAAAAATTGTATTCCCTATATGAAAGACGATAAACTCTTCTTTCTTGGACACAGCAGAGCTGACCATTCAGGATGAATGGTCTGACCCTTTCTTGACAGGGAATTGGCATGGAGATTGAATCTGCTAGGATTCTGTCTGAATTGTATAGTGCTGTTCAGTTGGGAGCACCAATGCAGGAATTTCCAAACCAGAATGCATAGGTTGCGTGATCTGGTTCATCCTTGCTTGAGGAGGTAGGTCACCACCACCGAGAGTCTGGCATAATAAAGACAACTTTCCAGAAATAAAAGAAATTAATTATTGCCTTCAAGAAGGTTGATGTGAAATATATCTTCTAATCCCTTTGTGCCATTGGCAGTCTCAAAGCCTGGCAACATGTGGCCTCCCCCAACCATCCAAACTATACCTTCTGGTTGGGGCTCTTCCACAGGATTCCCTGTCATGAGACAACTGTAGTTACACCAATGACTCAGGAATGATATTATCTCTCATGTGTTTCTGATCTTTTGATCGAGAGGACTGGAAAATAGGGCCCAGTGGAATCAGATATGCTGCTGCATTGAATAATCTAAATAGTTTCAAAATTCTTTTGCTGTGAGCCACTTCCTACTGGAAGTGGACTTGGAGGTCAATAATATGTGTCACTCAAATGTGAGGTGGTTGTACAAGACTGAGATTGGTTATATTGAGGACAATATGTTTAGATGGACAGAGATCAGACTTTTGCCAGTTCACAAGAAAACTGAGGTGATGTAAAAGAGATAGAAGATTGCCCCTGCCCTTGAAGAGAATAGAATTTAACCATGCTTTTTGTGAATGTCATCCAAATACGCTGGCGTTACAGAGTTTAAATTTGAACAGAACATAATCATAGTTCATAATCTTAGTGAAGCTTTTAGGCAGAATGGGAAAGCTCAAAACTGATCAATAGTTCTGTGGTAAGCAAATCAATGTAATTTCCACTATGTCAAATGCAGTTTCGATTAATTAATTTTTTGGAAGAATTTCATTTTTTTAAAAGTTAATTTCATGAATAAAGATTTTATTACTCCATATACTGACATAATTTTTTTAAAACTGTTGTGATACCAGTAATATGTTGTGATATCACTAATATGTTTAAGTCCTTGGATGATTAATTAATTGCATCTGAATACTTCCTAATGCCAACAGTTTATTTATAAAAAAAAAAAACAAAAAAAAAGCCAATAAAATGATCTGAATGTTCTATCTTTGTTGTTTTCACTCTGCTTCAGAGGTGGTGTAAATCAACAGCCTGAAATCAACATTTGCTCAAGAACAACATTCACAAACTAAGTTCTTATCAATAGTTTTAATTAGAACATTGTTCCTATGTTAAGAACTATCTCAGCCAATGATATCTATTAAGTCGTACTCACCACCAGGGTCGTCCACATGCATGAAAACAAGACCTTCGGACATATCCAGCACAGAGTAAAACTGGAATGAAAAAGAAAACATTTTTTACGTATTGTTTGCATTTATTAGCATAACAATACCAGGTCATACAAATTATATGCCGCAGGGTGGCATAACACCTAGCAATGCAAATATTACTGAATAGTGTAAATGCTTGTCAGTTTATGATATGCAGAACTTCAAGAACACTGCATTCCACACAATCTCAACATTGTACAGATAAAAATGATTTCATTAGGTTTAAAGTTCATCATCATAAGCATACACAAGCAATGTTATAACAATATCCCAAACAATATTATAACAATATCCCAAATATAACAATATCCCATATATAACAATATCCAACCACATGTATGTGCATACTAGAGTTTCTTCATTCTGACTCTCCACTTTGGAGGTGCATTCTCTCTCCCAACATGGCCTATCTGAATAACAGTACATGTTAAATTCATTTCTGAGAGTGATTTAGTCCATAAAATGAAACCTAAGTGGGTCTGATGTAATTCACTTAGGACACACTGATTTAAAATGGCAGATAACTTGGACTGAAAGAGACACCACTGACAGGATAATTTCTAGTTATTTGGTTGGACATGGTGGTATTTTACATAGTTTCTACTGTGAGTAACTTAGACTGAACTAGACAGTGCATTTACATCTTTCATACAAATGTCAAATGTGTTTATGCTGGAACTCTACCTATCAACTCTGGTCTGATATGGTCAGGCAAATTTGGAGAGAAAGTTGTTACTTTGATGTTTAACAGGAGATGTGTATAATTTTTATGTTTTCCACTTAGCTGTTACGGAAGCTTCACTGTTGCTAGGGTAGCCATCAATAAATTTCTGGTACAACATATTCAAAGGCCCATTCCTAACAAATGTAATCAAAATGGGGTCAGCCATACAAAGAAGAAATTAAAAACAAGTTTTTCTACCTGGTTTCAATTTTTCAATAGGCAAATGCTCTGACCCCACATCCCGACCTAAATATCCAAATGTGTTTCCTAAGAATATTCCTACCCCATTTTCCACATTTGGACATTTAGGTCGGGATGTGGGGTCACAGCAATCGCCTATCAAAAAATTGGAATTTGCAGCCACTGTTTGGTAGAGGCATATGATAGTCGCTTACCAGACGGCTTAGGACCATGCAATATGACAGTCTAGAACCATGCAATAAGATGACAGTCTAGGGCCATGCAATAAGATGACAGTCTTGGGCCATGCAATAAAATGATAGTATAAGGCCATGCAATAAGATGACAGTCTGGGTCATGCAATAAGATGACAGTCTAGGACCATGCAATAAGATGATAGTATTGGGCAATGTAACAATATGTCAGTCTAGGACCATGCAATAAGATGACAGTCTAGGACCAAGCAATGAAATGATAGTATAGGGCCATGCAATAAGATGACAGTCTGGGTCATGCAATAAGATGACAGTCTAGGACCATGCAATAAGATGATAGTATAGGGCCATGTAACAAGATGTCAGTCTAGGACCATGCAATAAGATGATAGTATAGGACCATGTAACAAGATGTCAGTCTAGGACCATGCAATAAGATGATAGTATAGGACCATGTAACAAGATGTCAGTCTAAGACCATGCAATAAGATGATAGTATAGGACCATGTAACAAGATGTCAGTCTAAGACCATGCAATAAGATGATAGTATAGGGCCATGCAATAATCTAACAATCTACGATCAGGTGAGTTAAAATTTATGTTGTAAAGAGACATCAGGCATACATACTGGCAAGTTCCAAGAGAATCAGAAGATTTTAGGCATGTTTCAGCAGTTACATTCAGCCCATGAAGGATGACGAGATAAATAAAAAAAATGTGCACTCAGTAAGGGAGATTTTTTGTTTATCTCTTGAGCAAACAAAGTGGCATGCATTTGTCAAGGCATGTGCAATCATTACATCATATATTTACAAAACTCTTTTGTTTGAATTTATACACAACAAAACACAGATCCAGTTAAGTTTTTGTTTATAATCATAATGTTTGCCTAGGGGGATTGTCTGCTGCTACCGATGAAACTGTTTTGGTTCATTCTGTCAGTGAGTGATTCAGCAGCTACTGAATGGCACAACGTGGTTGTACAGAGGTCACACCTGGTCTGTGAAACTCCCTGACAGAATGTTATGGATAACCCTTGAGTAAAGTTTCTTCAGCAGAAACTGAAGGAGCCCAGCGAAGACTGGGCTGTTCAACGAAGGTTGGGATGACAGCAGCAACTGTGTGGACTTCACTCAATGGGTTAAGTTTGAATATGCCACATAGCGCTGACATTAGATTCTTGGGTGAATAAACTGAATGGAATGAAGTGAATGTCCAAAGAGAACATATGTACAGCAGATGTTGTTCCCCAAGAATTTAAAACTGTTACAAAGTTCTTTTCCATCCATCACCTGTCTAGGCTGGCCATACTTGTCAGTATCCATTTTTCTTCTGTTGGCTATGTTCCCAAAGGGCGCGGCAGTGCATGTTTTTTGTGGGCAGAAGTTGGTTGGGTGAGCAACAGAACTGCAGATGTTGCATGTTGTTTTTTGGTCTCTAGTTGATAGCTGAAGAGCTCAGAGCCCAGTTTACTTTGAGTCACGCAGGGCAATAGCAGCCTGACTGAAGTAGACATTATGGTAGTCATAGAAAATGTTCCCATAGGCACTGGCAATTTTTATAATGTCGGCCTCGTACATGTCCAATTCATTGCATCTGTTGTGGTAAACTGAACAGATGATTCATTTAAATTTTCAAGAAGCCATTATGAAGTCACTTAGACTGAGACGCTTAAGTAATCGGGCATCATTCTTCCCAGCCTTCTCATCGTGATTTGATAGATCCGATTCCAAGTGTGGTAGCAAAAGAGTGGCAAGATTGATGTGTTGCTTGAAGACAATGTGTTTACAGCAATGGTGGCCATGTTGGAAGTAGTTCCTACTTCCAGAATATTGCACTGTACTGCCGTTTCCACTTCACTGACTTCCGCTGAAGTGAATCCCTCTGCTGTATTAACATGAACAATGGTCACACAACAGCGACGTGGACGTGGAGTTGGATGTGGAATGAGGGATGTTGCTTCTTCTTCAGACTGATATGTGCTGGGTGGCAACCGAGTTGGGTTGTTCCTCTCTTGTCTCAGTAAACAATCAGCAGGCTGTGAACTTGTGGAAAGTGCATTATCCATGTATAGCTGTCTCAAGGCGTGCTTCGGGAGAACAGCAGACACTTTAATGCCTATAGATTCCAGTTTCCACTTTAAATGGAAAGTAGTCCAGTTTAAAGGATTGTCCAAGTCATATGGGACTGACCGCTGTCTTCTTGAAGAGTGTGATGCCATTGTTTGTAGACAAAGTAAACACCCGGAGGGTCCAATGAATGGCAATTAAACTCCCAATGAATTCACGGAATAGGAAGATGAAACAAACGGGGAATTATAGCTCCAGTAAGGAAAGTAAATCTTGTGGAAGTTAACAAAAGATATACACACAAGGAAAAGTTGCAAAGTGCATTTCGACAGAAATTTGCGTGCTGTTGCTCCCAGCTCCAAACTAAGAACAGTTGAACAAAGATGCTGCACGTGACAGCTGTGACTGTTTTGATTGGCTGGCAAGTGATGTATTAATATATCTCATGCATATTAATGCAGAATATTTGCAGGAATGGTAGTGAGTGGACCACCTATTGCTGTGTACAAACTATGCTTAAGCAAGCACTTAAGCGACAATGAATAATATAAAGTGTTACTTGCAGTAAGCAGCTCTTAACATACATTGTTATTTAGTTCAGAACTTTCACACCATATTTATTCTAATAAAGGTAACTTTTCTGCCTATTCAAACTTGGAAGCACCTGTATTACTTAAATTTTTTAAGGTTTCAATTTTGAGGGTACCAATTTGAGAGGTTTCAACTTTCAGAGATCAATGATAACCATTTCTGAGAAACTAAAAATAATGATAAATTACTAAATGCACATACATTACTTTGCTTTTCATGCTTTAAAGAATAATGATGTGGCTCTTACTGGTAAATTTTGTTTATGCATCATTTTAGTCCTCATGTCAAAGTATTCAAAATACTGCCATCCATGTTTGCTGTCACCACACTATCATGACAATACCTATTCCAACAGCAACTGAATAACACATGCCAAAGATTATCTCAGTTGCTGAATAACACAGGCCAAGGATTATCTCAGCTACTGAATAACACAGGCCAAGGATTATCTCAGCTACTGAATAACAAAGGCCAGAGATTATCTCAGCTATTGAATAACAGAGGCCACGGATTATCTCAGCTACTGAATAACACAGGCCACAGATTATCTCAGCTACTGAATAACACAGACCAAGGATTATCTCAGCTTTATCAGAAGGATTCCATTTATTTTTTTTTAGTCATGGGTGGCTACTATCAATTACCCCAGAGTGTTCAATTCCCATATACAACGCACCATGACAGACTGTGTATGTTGCCAAATTTCAGGTCAATTTTAATAATGGCTTGAACAATGGAGCTGATCCAAGGCTAAGATGCTCAGTACCAAACAATGTATCAAACAAAATTACACTCTTCAGCAATTTTAAATATAACAAAAAAAAATGTGAATACAGTCTTGATGTGTATTTTTCAAAATGTTAATTTAAACAAATTAAATATTATTCTGCCAGACCTGGTTTCATTTGTGTGTGATCGATTTGTAAATTGGTACATTCTTCTTGTAGGATTTTCAATGATACTGTGTGATGGCTTACAAAACTTGAAATGTTTTTTTTTCTTCAAAATGTAATGTTACTCATCAAATGTTCAGCTGCTGATCATTCTTTTCCAAAAGATATGAAGTAGTTCAGAAAGGTCTGTTCCCAACATTATCAGTGAATCAACTTCATGTATTGCGTAATGCATGACACACCCAATTCTCATCACCTTCAGTTTTTTTCCTAGTGATGCCACATTTTGATACAAAAATCATCCATACCTCAGGAAAAGTGTCAACAGGAAAATGGTTCTCTAAAGCAGATATTTTAGAAAATAGATCACTTGGTACACTTTTTGCAATTTCTTTTTTAAGCTAGAAAAATATTCAAATTTCGGATCATCTGTATTAAATAAAAAGTTTAAACAGGAAATCACTAACTTTGGAACAGCACCTAAATCAAAATAAATTTGGTTTTTATTGAACACTCATGTAAAATCTCTTTAGATACACTATTGTAAAATCCTCTTTAGATACACTACTGTAATATCCTCTTTAGATACACTACTGTAAAATCGTCTTTAGATACACTACTGTAAAATCCTCTTTAGATACACTACTGTAAAATCCTCTTTAGATACACTATTGTAAAATCCTCTTTAGATACACTATTGTAAAATCCTCTAAGATATACTAAGGTAAAATCCTCTTTAGATACACTATCGAAAAATCCTCTTTAGACACACTATTGTAAAGTCCTCTTTACTCACGTAATATCCTCTTTAGATACACTATTGTAAAATCCTCTTTGGACACACTATTGTAAAATCCTCTTTACTCATGTAAAATCCTCTGTTGATACACGACTGTAAAATCCTCTTTAGATACACTACCATAAAATTCTCTTTAGACATACTCAAGTAAAATCCTCTTTAGAAAAACTAATGTGGAATCCTATTTCGATTACTATTGTAAAATCCTATTTAGATATAATACTGTAAAATCCTCTTTAAATATACTACTGTAAAATCCTCTAAGATACACACATTAAAACCAACATTTCTAACAATAATAGTCTATACAGTCTTGTGGTCCTCAGTAAAGGTCCTCAGAGTATAACAAAATTGAGGGCTGCATTAAGGATCTAATCACAATAGATAGGTGGTCTCCTAAACAATAACATTTCGAGTCAAATTTCACTTCAACCTTTGACCTTTTGAACTATAAAAACCACTGTAAATACTTGTAAAATAGGTACAAATAAAAAGTGATAACCTGAAAAGTCTGATGAAATGCAAATTTGTTGGGACTTTACAGAAAATTCACGAGTAAACAAATATAACACTGTTGCTTTGATGTGAAAAATGAGTGTCCTTACCCTGTCCTGTGTAATGGTGGGCAGTTGATGTGAAAATTGTATCCTTACTTTTGTCTTGTGAAACTGTGGTTAGTTGATGAGAAAAAAAATGTTGTTACTCTGTCTTGTGGTCTTGAAAAAATTTGTCCTTACTTTTTCTTGTGTAATTGTGGGTAGCTGATACAAAAAATGTGTAAACTTACCCTGTCTTGTGTAACTGTGGGTAGTTGTGCTTCATTCCAGTTCTTTCCACCATCTGTTGATATTTTAAGCAAGCGCTGACTATTCTGAAAAACGGAGAATTGTTTTATTAATGGTATGCAATTTCCTAGGTGAAATTTTATTATATGCATATAAAACGAACAGTATGTGTGGAATTGTAAAATTTATATATCTACTCCAACAAAAGTTTATATATATATATATATATATATATATATATATATATATAGATATATAGATATATATATGTATGATTATGCCATGAAGTACATACATCTAATTTACACTTATATTCTTTTTGCACATATTTCTCCAAGTCAGTTGTTTGTATGTATGTCTACATTTTCTGTATGATTATGTATGTGCATGTGTGTGTCTGTATACTTGTAAGTATGGATGGAAATGCTCCTGACAACTGATTGTAAAAATCTTAAAGAAGACCACTACCACTACCTCATTCATTAGTTTGCAAACCCTAATACCAGTCGAGAAGATGCCTTACACTATATTGCTTAGCTTTTGACGAATAACCTAAAATATAAACTTATAATAATATATTACCATTTATTTCTGATGAACAACCTTAATCATAAATTTATAATAATATATTCACCCATTATTTTTGATGAATAATCTAAATCATAAACTAATAATAATATATCACCCTTTATTTAAAAAGTTAAATTCATTATCATGAAGGAAATCAAACTGTTTAGTAAATATGTGTTTTCATGTTTTGGGGAGGGCTGGATTTGAAGGTAGCAAAGAAAGTTATCCCTAATGTAATGTGATCAGGTAACGTATTTGATTGCAAGGAATGAGCTTCACTGAAGAGTAACTCCTGTGAGAATTAATGTGAAAGAAAACTGGTCCTTATTTCATATATTGGCATGAATGTATAGGTATTGGTATGAATTCATAGGTATTGGTATGAATTTATAGGTACTGGTATGAATTCATAGTTATTGGTATAACTTTAAGGTACTGGTATGAATTTATAGGTATTAGTAGCAACCACAGTCATTTTTCTGATATTGAAATAACTGCAAACACTTGATTTCTTCATATAGATCTGTTTAACAGCATTCCAAAACAGTTTCATTTTTAAAAATATCTCTATTAGAAAAAATGTTATGCAACTTTCAAGTTCCAAAATATTTACAAATTTCTAGAATTTGTGTCTTATATAAATGTATTCAGATTATGTGGCAGTCATGGAACTGAAGTAAAATGTTCTTTCCATAAAAAATGTTATAACTTTCTTTTTTGTAGAGATATTATTACGAAATTTGATATTCTGATGGCATTTTTCCTGCTGAATTCAATGCTCTCATTAAATCTGTTGTCCGACTTCAATATTTTCATTTATAAATGAAAAGCATATAAACATTTCACAACTTTTATGACAGTAAATACAAATATATCAGCAATAGTTCATATGTAAAATAACTTCGAAAACAACAAAAATGCAATGTTTATTCATAATTGTCACTGAAACAATGTCGCAAGACCTAGTTTCAAACATACTGTGATGTTAAACAATGTCACTTAGAACTAACATTTCAATATCATATACATGCAAAAAAATGTATCACTTTCAGACTTTGTATTTTTTGTTTGTATTTTGAAAACATTATTGATCCTATCAAATGTTATCAATGCATTGGGAATTTAAGAACCCACTTTAAGTGTGCGTATAGTTAATTTGCTATGCTCGTCAAAGTAAAAAAAATAATTAAAAAAAAAATTTAAAAAATAGATGTTAATATTGAAATTTTGCATTTGTCTGATAATGATGCGATTTTTTTTTATCATGATGCGATTTTTTTTTTCTCATTATTTCATCAATGTCCCATTACAAAATTTAAACAAATGCAACAACATAATGAATATAAGGTTGAACATAATTTAAAACCGATTACCGTTTGTCAGTTCAGATATTTACAGCATCAACAACTTGAGCCCTTTGATAGTAGTCGAAAATCTACGCTTTGCATGCGCATTTTGCCACTGTATACTGTCTAAACCGTACAACAAGTGTAAATACAATAAAAACTATATAAAGAATTCATCTTGCCATGTTCTTCTGGCACACCAATTTGTACGAAATTAATAATAAGTTTAATTTTGGAACATCAGCTGTTGAAAACTTGACATCGTTATCAGCTGTTAGAAAATTCAAATATGGCGGACAATGTTGACACGGGGAGATTCAAATGTTTTACAAATTCGATGCTTGTTGCGGTTGGTTTATAAACGTTTCCGATATATAAATTTGGTATCAAAATAAAGCTTGGAATATGCCAATTGTGATGATATATGATGCATTTATTTAAACTGCCAAACTTTTGGTCAAATCTGCATAAAGTTTGAGGGATTATTTCTTAGTGTAGGAATATCATAGGAACGTGCTACAACCACTGACCGAACTGTTTACATCTCCTCTGATTGGATTGAAAATTTCATGAATATTCATGAAGTTTTAATAACCCGCATTTTGTAACAAAGAAGAGAGGTGTCATGCGACCCTGGCATGATCAATGCTTATTTCCGATGACGCGTGAAATCTGTTACTTTCGATGATTATAAAGTAATAATTCCATTAATATAGCGTCAAATATAAAAAGAAAACATGCCCATTATAGATAATTTTTTTAGCTTTTACAATATATACAATGTGTTGCAATCAGATAACATGTATTGATGCTGCACTGAAAATTCTACACTTGGTCAACAGTTTCATCAGATTTCCAGGTAAACTGGCACCTTGTCCATGTTAGACCGGGGCTGCTAGTATTAGTATGACTTTAAAGTACTGGTATGAATTTAAGGTTTTGGAGTGACTTTATGTATTGGTATGATTTATAGCTACTGGCATGTCTGGTGGCCTAATGGTTAGAGCATCCGCCTTGGATGCAGGAGGTTGTGGGTTCGAACCCCTGTCGAATCATACCAAAGACTAATAAAAAAAAGGTACAAGCAGCTGCCTTGCTTGGCGCTTAGTATTAATCGGTTAGTGTTAGGACTAGTCAGCCTGGTGTCAGGATAATGTGACTGGGTGGGACATCATGCCACATGTCTGCAGCATGATGCTCCATTGCTAAACATCACTATAAACTGCCACACTGCAGACATCGTAGCGATATGACTGAATTTTTTTTTAAAGCTACGTAAAAAATAAAAGAACACACACATGGCATTGGCATGAATTTAGAGGTGTTGGTATGACTTTATAGGTACTGGTATTAATTAATAGGTACTGATATTACTTTAAGGTACTGGTATGAATTTATAGGCTGCGATTTTTTTTGTTTTTTCAACATTAAATCAAATATTTATTGTATGTTTTGGGACAGCAAAATATTACAAATAATAAATTCTTGCTGTTCAAAAACAAACAGTAAATACAGTAAGTAACATAAAACATTAATTATAAAGTAAAATTTGTACTTACTGGATCAGAAGGTTCTTTTACAATGGAAGCGTACAAAAATTTTCCACTGTGTCCAAACTCGGCGACATTATTTAGCAATGTAACCCATGTATCACCAGCATCTTCTGATTTCTTTAATTCATACACTGGTATCTGCATGAACTGGAAAACTGAAACAACAGTCAGATAATTCAGTTTTCTTTCATCTTTGTATAATTTTTGTCATTTTGGATTTTCATTTTTGTCATGTTTAGTACAGCTCTATTCCATTATAATGCAGATCATTTTAACATAATTTCTGAGATAACTAAAAAATGACAATAAATCATCCTATATATATGTGTGTATTAGGATTTACCAGCAAGTCACTGTCTATACAGCAGCAAAAAGTTAAGTTCTAAAAATAAAAATATAAAGAACTGCAACAATGATTAACCCTTTCAAAGAAATGTAAACATGAAGTGCTACAAAACAAAAGACAAATTGTAAAGATGTTAAATGTTTGTAAAAGGTATATAAAACAAAGGTAAAGGTTAAGAAAGTATAAAATCCTAAATGCACTGGGCAAAAATCTGTTGTAAAGAACTATATGCCCTCAAAAAGTCCAAGATTTTATTTGTTGGTAGATCGCCATAAAGTTTCTTAACTGAATGCATATCAAAACACTTCTGCCTCAAAAGTTACTTTATATTTTATAATATTTACTAAACTGGAAATTCATGAAATGGTTTTGTTCATGTTGGGTATTTTTAAAACTCATTGCTAAGATCTGCATTCGTCTTGTGGTGGCCACAATTGAATTCAGCCACTAAAAGTCACTGTAGTTTGTAACGAGCTACAAGAAACTCAAAACTTCCGTCAGTGTAATCCAAATCTGCCAAGTTGCCCTTATGAACTGTGCATCCATTCTACAATGATCACATATAAGTTTTTCTCAGAATGCAGTACCATGTGTACTCAGTTATAAGTATGCATTCATGTCAAAAATCTTAGAAAAAGTTGTTCTATCCCAACTTGTATCTCATCTGAATTCAAACAGTCTTTTTAGCAATGTACAGTCTGCATATCGCCCTTGCCACAGTACTGAAACTACTCTTCTGAAAGTAGTCAGTGACCTTCTCTCTGCTTTGGATAGCGGAAAGATTACAGTCCTCACTCTCCTTGACTTGTCTGCAGCATTTGACACTATAGACCATGATATATTACTTCATCGTCTCCAGCATGTATTTGGCATTCATGATACGGCCTTACTATGGTTCAAGTCCTACTTTGTCAACAGGACACAAATTGTGTCCGCAAATGGAAAACACTCCAGCCCAGTTGATCTATGCTGTGGTGTTCCACAGGGGTCTGTTCTTGGACCTGTTCTCTTCATTCTATACACTCAGCCACTCTCAAGTGTCATAGATCATCATCCAGTGTCTCACCAATTGTATGCTGATGACACCCAAATATACAAATCTAGCCATCCACCTGAAGTTGAAGCTACCATCCAAGGCGTAGAGAGGTGCATTTCCGATGTGAAATCATGGATGACATGTAACAAGCTGCAGATGAATGATGATAAAACTGAAGCCATCCTGATTACAACACAAAGACTTTCTCATTCACATCCTTTACCTCAGACAATAAATATCAGCAACACCAACATTAAATTCACACAGTCAGTACTAAACCTCGGTGTTACTCTTGACAGTACTCTCTCATTGCACCAACATGTCATGAACATATGCAAGGCTGCATATCTTGAGCTGAGACGAATCAGCTCCATTCGCAAGTATCTTTCAGTTGATGCCACTAAAACACTTGTGTGTTCCTTAGTACTTTCAAGACTGGACTATTGTAACTCAATTCTGTCTGGTTCGTCTCAATATCTACTTCAGAAACTTCAAAAAGTTCAAAATACAGCTGCTCGAATCATCCTTAGAGTACCACGATCAGAGCACGCCTCTCCCCTGCTCTCTACCCTACACTGGCTATCCATATGATCCAGAATTAAACACAAAATTTGTTCTCTGTGCTACGTTTCACTGACGGGCTCCAGTCCAACATACTTATCTGATCTCACCCATGTGTACACACCAGCAAGATACTTATGCTCCTCTTCTGACACTCGTATTCTCATTATTCCCACTATGAAAATGAAATCATATGGACAACGCTCTTTTGCATACCAGGGCCCAGCAACGTGGAACGAATTGCCCACTGCACTTAGACACAAAGACACAGTGATCTCATTCAAGAGAGCTCTTAAAGCTCACCTATTTCAACTGCAAGAACAGACTTAAAGACCTAATAATGTATCCTTACCTTAAATATTTTCAGCATGTTTTCTGTTTCTAATATCGTGGTGTTTGTTTTTATTTTTGTAATATCATATCATTATATATGTTTTTTAAGTGTTGTCAAATGTTGTAAAGCGCTTAGAGCTTCTAAAGATTAGGTGCTATACAAAGTCCTCATTATTATTATTATAAGTACCATGTGTACTCAGTTATAAGTACCATGTGTACTCAGTTATAAGTAGAGTCTAAACGCAAACTGCAACAGACCTAGATCAATACAGTTTCTTAGGAGTAATCAGCAGAACAAAAAACACAGACCACGATCTGCATTATGCAACTGCTGATAATGGTCTATCTTGTTTGCAGTTGGATTTGTATTATAAGGCAGCATATACGGTAGTTAATCTTCATGTGCCAATGAACACTTGCCTAATTAGCATATACAGTAGTTAATCTTCATGTGCCAATGAACACTTGCCTAATTAGCATATACGGTAGTTAATAATCATGTACCAATGAACACTTGCCTAATTAGCATATACGGTAGTTAATCTTCATGTGCCAATGAACACTTGCCTAAACAGCATATACGGTAATTAATCTTCATGTGCCAATGAACACTTGCCTAATTAGCATATACGGTAGTTAATCTTCATGTGCTAATGAACACTTGCCTAATTAGCAGGAACTTCTTTGGAGGCTGAGCATAGTTTTTTGTCCTATTGCAACATTCTAATGCTGATACAGAGAGGACATCATCCATTCTTTGCAAAATACAAAGAGATTCAGAAAACTGTGGACCAGAAAGCTATCTTGAGCCTGTTAATTGTGAAGCTTAATAATCACAGTGGGTATCATGAGTGGTCACAGAATGATTATCTTGTGATGGAAACTTAAAAATGTTATTGGATGTTATTTAACAATCATTACAGTGAAATATACAATAAACAACGCTTCCTTTTTAATTAAGTGACATTGTACTGATCTGTAATAATTATTACTGTAACATGCCATCAGTATCTGAATCTGATTTATGTTCAAAACTTACCGTCACATGAAAAAAAAAATGCACTTATTTTGTTCCCCATCCCCTTGAAGAACAAACAATTTGTGCCAAACAAATCTACTGGTTTGAATCTACTGATCACCATTTTTACAATTTAAATGTACTGGTTTGAAATCCTGGCTCTGTCACATGTATAGGGTAAGCATAGTTTAACCTCTCAGTGATACAAGGCTGATTTACATGAATGGAAATTTCTACTGAGGTAATCTTAGCGATATGAGACTGATAAACATGAATCGAAATTTCCACTAAGGTAGTTTGAGTAAGAGCATAGTTACATCCAGACTTCATGAAATTTTCAGCGGAACACGATTCTTATATCCCTCTTAGCATTTGCACGATTTTTTAAGTATACAAGATGATGGTAATAGTCATGCTTTCCTTAGTGAATTTCACTTCCTGTGAATTTAATTTTATCAAAATAGGGCAAATGGTTTTTAAAATGATGAAATAAACCAAATGTTAATGAATATATATATATATATATATATATATATATATATATATATATATATATATATT
>JAECUM010000430.1:0-70532 GCA_016617855.1 Megalonaias nervosa | reverse complement strand
TTTACTTACTAGAGTGCAGTACATTCACCGACAGTTTACATACTACAGTTGTTTGCATTCACAGACAGTTTACATACTTCAGTGCCCTATATTCACAGACAGTTTACTTACTACAATGCCCTACTTGCACAGACAGTTTACATACTACATTGCGCTACATTCACAGACACTTTACTTACTACAGTGCCCAACATTCACAGAAAGTTATCTTACTACAGTGCACTCCATTCACAGACAGTTAACTTACTTCAGTGCCATACATTCACAGACAGTTTACTTACTACAGTGTTCTACATTGACAGACAGTTTACTAACTACAGTGCCCTACATTAAATGACAGATTACTTACTGCAGTACTCTACATTCACAGACAGTTTACTTTCTTCTGTGCCCTACATTCACAGACAGTTCACTTACTTCAGTCCGTACATTCACAGACAGTTTACATACTACAGTGCCCTACATTCTATAACAGTTTACTTACTACTGTGCCCTACAGTCACAGAGAGTTTACTTACTACAATGCCCTACATTCACAGACAGTTGACTTATTACAGTGACCTACATTGAGAGACAATTTACTAACTTCTGTGCTATACGTTCTCAGATAGTTTACTATCTACAGTTCCCTACATTCACAGAAAGTTTACATAATACAGTGTCCTACATTCACAGACTGTTTACATACTATAGTGCCCTACATTCACAGACAGTTCACATGCTACAGTGCCCTACATTCATTGACTGTTTACTTACTACAGAGCCCTACATTCACAGACAGTTTACTTACCACAGTGCTCTACAGTCACAGACAGGTTGCTAACGTTAGTGCCATACATTGACAGAGAGTTTACTTACTACAGTGCGCTACATTCAATGACAGTTTACTTACAATAGTGCCCTACTTTCACAGACAGTTTACATACTTCAGTGATCTACATTCACAGACAGTTGACTTACTACAATGCCCTACCAACACAGACAGTTTACACACTACAGTGCAGTACAATTGCATACAGTTTACTTACTACAGTTCCGTACATTCACAGATAGTTTATTTACTAGAGTGCCCTACATTCACAGACAGTTTTCTTACTACAGTTCCCTACAGACACAGGAAGTTTACATACTTCAGGGCCCTACATTCACAGAGAGTTTACATACTTCAGTGCCCTTCTTTCACAGACACTTTGCATACTAGAGTGCCCTACATTCAATGGCAGTCTATATACTTCAGTGCCCTAGATTCAGAGACATTTTGCTTACTACAATGCCCTACTTTCACAGACAGTTTACATACTACAGTGCCCTACATTCACAGACAGCATACTTACAACAGTGCCCTACATTCACAGACAGTTTACCTACTACAGTGCATTGCGTTCACAAACAGTTTACTTACTTCAGTGCCATACATTTACAGACAGTTTACTTAGTACAGTGCCCTAGATTTACAGACAGTATACTTTGTTCAGTTCCCTGCACTCAGAGACAGTTTACTTTCTTCAGTGCCATACATTCACAGACAGTTTACTGACTACTGTGCCGTACATTCAAAGACAGTTCACTTTCTACAGTGCCCTGCATTCACAGATAGTTTACTTACTTCAGTGCCATAGATTCACAGACAGTTTGCTTACTACAGTTCGCTACATTTACAGACAGTTTAGTAACTACAGTGCCCTACATTCAATTATAGTTTACTTACTACAGTGCCCTACCTTGACAGACAGTTTACTTACTCCAGTGCCGTACATGTGCAGACCATTTACATACTACAGTGCCCTACATTCACAAACAGTTTACATAAAAGGGTGCCCTACATTCACAGTTTGCTTACTACAGTGCCCTAAATTCAGAGACAATTTACATACTCCATTGTCCAATATTCACAGAGAGTTTACGTATCACAGTGCCCTATATTCACAGACAGTTTGCATATCTAATGCCCTACATCAACAGAGAGTTGACTTACTGCAATGCCCTAGATGCACAGACAGTTTACATTCTACAGTGCTCTAAATTAACAGATATTTTGCTATCTACAGTGCCATACATTCTACGAGAGTTTACTTTCTACAGTCCCCCATATTCACAGACAGTTTACATAGTACAGTGCCCTACATTCACAGTTTACATACTATAGTGAATTCATTCACAGACAGTTTACATACTTCATAGCCCTGCATTCACAGACAGTTTACCTTCTGCAATGTCCTACTTGCACAGACAGTTTACAGACTACAGTGCCGTACATTCAGAGAGAGTTTACTTACTATATTGCCCTACATTCACAGGTAGTTTACTTACTACAGTGCCCTACATTTACTGACAGTTTACATACTACAGTGCCTTACATTCAATGAAAGTTTACTTACTACAGTGCCCTACATTCACAGACAGTCTACTTACCACAGGGCCCTACATTCATGGACAGCTTACTTACTATAGTTCCCTACATTCATAGACAGTTGACATACTACAGTGCCCTACATTCATTGACAGTTTACTTACTACAATGCCCTACATTCAGAAACAGTTTACTTACAACAGTGCCGTACATTCACAGGAAGTTTACTTACTACAGTGCAATACATTCACAGACAGTTTACTAACTTCAGTGCCATATATTCACAGACAGTTTACTTAATACAGTGCCTTACAGTCAATGAGAGTTTACTTACTATAGTGCCCAACATCCACAGACAGTTGAGTAACTACAGTGCAATACATGCATAGACAGTTTACATACTACGGTGACCTACATTCACAGACAGTTTAGTTACTTCAGTTCCCTACATTTGCTACAGTGCCCTACATTCAATGACAGATTACTTACTACAGTGCCCAACATTCACAGACAGTTTACATTCTACAGTGCCGTAGATTCAGAGACATTTTACTTACTACAGTGCCCTACATTCCCAGACAGTTTTCTAAGTTCAGTGTGTACATTCATAGACAGTTTACTTACTACAGTGCCCTCCATTCAAAGACAGTTTACTTACTACAATGCCGTACATTCACAGAGAGTTTACTTACTACAGTGCCCTATATTCAGAGACAGTTCACATGCTTGAGTGCCCTGGATTCATAGACAGATTACATTCTACGGTGCCCTACATTCACGGACAGTTTGCATACCACGGTGCCCTACATTCACATACAGTTTACATACTACATAGCCCTACATTCAACGACAGTTTACATACTTCAGTGCCCTTCAATCGCAGACAGGTAACTCACTACAAGGCCCTACTTGCACAGAGAGTTAAGATACTACAGTGCCCTAATTCACAGAAAGTTTACTTGCTACAGTTCCCTACATTCAATGATAGTTTGCTTACTTAAGTGCCCTACATTCACAGACAGTTTATTTACTACACTGACTTACATTGACAGACAGTTTACTTAATAGATTGCGCTACATTTACAGACAGTTTACTTACTACAGTGGAATACATTCAATGTACTTTCTGCAGTGCCCTACATTCACCAAATGTTTGATTTCTACAGTGCACTACATTCACATACAGTTTACTTACTGCAGTTCCCTACATGCACAGACAGATTACATTTTATATTGCACTACATTCAATGACAGTTAACCTACCACTGTGTCCTACATTCACAGAGAGTTTACTTACTACAGTGCCCTACATTCACAGAGAGTTGACTGATTACAGTGCCCTACATTCACAGACAGTTTACTAACTTCAGTACCATACATTCACAAACACGTTTGTGATTACGGTTCCCTACATTCAATGAGAGTTTACTTACTACAGTGCCCTACATTCACAGACTGTTTACATACTCCGGTGCAATACATTCAGGGACAGTATACTTACTACAGTGCTCTGCATTTGCAGACAGTTTACATACTACAGTACCCTATATTCAATGACAGTTTACTTGCTGCAGTCCCCTACATTCACAGACAGTTTACTTACTAAACTGGCCTACATTCACTGACAGTTTACTTAATAGAGTGCCCGACATTTACAGACAGTTTATTTACTACAGTGCCCTACATTCACTGACAGTTTTCAAACTTTAGTGGCACACATTCACAGATAGTTTTCTTACAACATTGCCCTACATTCAATGTTAGCTTACTTACTACAGTTCCCTACATTCACAGACTGTTTACATACTACAGTGCCCTACATTCTCAGACAGTTTACTTACTGCAGTGCCCTATATTCACATACTGTTTACATACTGCAGTGCCATACATTCACAGACAGTTTACTTACTATAGTGCCGTACATTCAGAGACAGTTTACATGCTTCACTGCTCTACATTCACACACAGTTGACTCACCTCAATGCCCAACATCCACAGACAGTTTACATGCTACAATGCCCTACATTCACAGACTGTTTATTTACTACAGTTCCCTACATTCAGAGACAGTTTGTTACTACAGTGCCCTACATTCACAGACAGTTTACATTCTACAGGGAGCTACATTCACAGACAGTTTACATGCTACAGTGCACTACATTCAAAGACGGTTTACATACCTCAGTGCCCTACATTCACAGACAGTTTACTTACTACAATGCCCTACATTTACAGGCAGTTACCTTACTACAGTGCGCGTCATTCAGAAACAGTTTACTTACATCAGTGCCATACATTCGATGACAGTTTACTTAGTACAGTGCCCTACATTCAATGACAGTTTACTTACTGCAGTGAGCATTCATTCATAGACAGTTGACATACTACAGTGCCATGTACTTACTACAGTGCCCTACATTCACAGCGTTTTACTTATTACAGTGCCCTACATTCATTGACAGTTTACTAACTCCAGTGCCATAGATTCACAGACAATTTATTTACTGCAGTGCCCTATATTCAACGACGTTTTACTTACTACTCTCCCCTATATTCACAGACAATTTACTTACAACTGTGCCGTACATTCAGAGACAGTTTACATACTACGGTGTCCTACATTCACAAATAGTTTACTTAATACAGTGCCCAACATTTGCAGACAGTTTCCATACTGCAGTACCCTACATCCACTTACAGTTTACATACAACAGTTCGCTACATTCACAGACAGTTTACCTACTACAGTGTCCCACATTCACATACAGGTTACTTTCTACAGTGCCCTGCATGCACAGATAGTTTACTTCCTTCAGTGCCATACATTCACAGGCAGTTTACATACGACAGTGCCCAACATTTACGGACATTTTACTTACTGCAGTGCCCTATATTCAAAGACAGTTTACTTAGTACTGTTCCCTACATTCACATACAGTTCACATACTACAGTGCCCTATATTCAACGACAGTTTAATCAGTTCAGTGACCTACATTCACAGACAGATTACTAACTTCAGTGCTATACATTCACAGACAGTTTACTTACTACTGTGCCCTATATTCAATGAGAGTTTACCTACTACAATGCCATACATTCTCAGTGAGTTTACTTACTACAGTGCCCTACATTCACAGACAGGTTACATACTACAGTGCCCTACATTTACAGACGGTTTACATACTACGGTGGCCTACATTCACAGATAGTTTACTAACTACAGCGCCCTACATTTGCAGACAGTTTACACAATGGAGTGCCCTACATTCACAGACAGTTTACTTACTACAGTGCCGTACATTCACAGACAGTTTGGTTACTACAGTGCCCTACATTCACAGATAGTTTACCTACTACATTGCCCTACATTCACAGACAGTTTACATACTTCAGTGCCCCACATTCACAGACAGTTGACTTACTAAAATGCCCTTCATGCACAGACAGTTTACATGCTACAGAGCCCTACAGTCAGAGACAGTTTACTTACTACAGTGCCTTTCATTCAATGACACTTTACTTACTATAGTGCCTGACATTCACAGACAGTTTACATGCGACAGTGCCCTACACACACAGACAGTGTACACACTGCAATGCCCTACTTGCACAGACGGTTTACATACTACAATGCCCTACATTCAATGACAGTTTACTTACTACAGTGACCTACATTCACAGATAGTTTACTTAGCACAGTGCACTACATTCACAGACAGTATGCTTACGACAGTTCCCTACATTCACAGACAGTTCACATAATACAGTGCCCTACATTCATTGACTGTTTACTTACTACAGTGCCTTACATTCAGAGACAGTTTACTTACCACAGTGCCCTACTGTCACAGACAGTTTACTAAAATCAGTGCGTTACATTGACAGACAGTTTACTTACTACAGTGCGCTACATTCATTGACAGTTTACTTATAATAGTGCCCTACTTTCTCAGACAGCTTACATACGTCAGTGCCCTTCATTCACAGACAGTTGACTTACTAAAATGCCCTACCAGCACAAACAGTTTACAAACTACAGTGCCCTACAATCACAGACAGTTTACTTACTACAGTGCCCTACATTCACAGACAGTTTACTTACTACAGTGCCGTAGATTCACATACAGTTTACTTACTAGAGTGCCCTACCATCACAGACAGTTTTCTTGCCACAGTGGACTGCATTCAGAGACAGTTTACCTTCTTCAGTGCCATACACTCACAGACAGTTTTCATGCTACAGTGCCCTATATTTACAGACAGTTTACTTACTACAGTGTTCTACATTCAATGACAGTTTACTTGTTGAAGTACTCTACATTCACAGACAGTTCACCTACTACAGTGCCCTACATTCACAGACCGATTGCTTACTACAGTTCCGTACATTCACAGACAGTTCACATACTACATTGCCTTACATCCAATGGCAGTTTACTTACTACTGTGCCCTACATTCACAGAGTTTACTTACTACAGTGCCTTACATTCACAGACAGTTGACATACTACAGTGTCCTACATTCACAGAGAGTTTACTAACTTCAGTGCCTTATATTCACAGACTATTTGCTTACTACACTGTCCTACAATCAATGACAGTTCACTTAATACAGTGCCCTATATTCACAGAGAGTTTCTTTATTACAGTGCCCTAGACTCACTGAGAGATTACTTACTACGGCTCCCCAAATTCACCGAGGGTTCACATACTACAATTCCCTACATTCAATGACAGTTTACTTACTACAGTGCCCTACATTCACAGAGTTTACTTATTTCAGTGCCCTACAGCCACAGACTGTTTACTAACTTCAGTGCCATACATTTACAGACAATTTTCTAAGTACAGTGCCTTACATTCAATGACAGTTTACTTGCTACAGTGCCCTAGTTTCACAGGCAGTTCACTTAATGGAGTGCCCTACATTCATAGACACTTTACATACTTCACTGCCGTACATTAACAGACAGTTGACTTACTACAATGCCCTACATGCACAGACAGTTTACATACAACAGTGCCCTACATTCACTGACAGTTTCCTTACAGTTTACTAACTACATTGCCCTATATTCACAGATAGTTTACATACTACAGTGCCCTACATTCACAGACAGTTTACATAATACAGTGCCCAACATTCACAGACAGATTACATGCCACAGTGCCCTACATTCAATGACAGTTTACATATTTCAGTGCCTTACATTCACAGACAGTTTACATACTACAGTGCCCTACATTCACAGACAGTTTACTAACTTCAGTGCCATACATTCACAGAGAGTTTACATACTTCAGTGCCCTACATTCACAGACAGTTGACTTACTACAGTGCCCTCCATTCACAGACAGTTTACGTACTTCAGTGCCATACATTCACAGACAGATTATATGCCACGGTGCCCTACATTTAATGACAGTTTACATATTTCAGTGCCCTACATTCACAGACAGTTTACATACTGCAGTGCCATACATTCACAGAGAGTTTACATACTTCAGTGCCCTACATTCTCAGACAGTTGACTTACTACAGTGAGTTACTACAGTGCCCTAAATTCACAGACAGTTTACTTACTTCAGTGCCAAACATTCACAGACAGTTCACTTACTACAGTGCCTTACATTCACAGACAGTTTACGTACCACAGTGCCCTACATTCACAGACAGTTTACATACCACGGTGCCCTACATTCATACACAGTTTACTTACTACAGTGCACTACATTTGCAGATAGTTTACATGCTACCTTGCCCTACATTCACAGACAGTTTACTTACTGCAGCGCCCTTTATTCAGAGAGAGGTTACTTACTACAGTGCGCTACATTCAGAGACAGTTTACTTACTACAGTGCAATACATTCACAGAGAGCTTACATACCACGGTGCCCTACATTCATATACAGATTACTTACTATTGTTCCGTTGATTCACAGACAGTTTACACACGACAGTGACCTACATTCAGAGATATTTTACTTACTACAGTGCATTATATTCAGAGACAGCTTACTTACTACAGTGCAATGCATTGAATTACAGTTTACTTACTACAGTGCCATGCATTGAATGACAGTTTACTTACTACAGTGCCATGCATTGAATGACAGTTTACTTACTACAGTGTCATGCATTGAATGACAGTTTACTTACTACAGTGCCATGCATTGAATGACAGTTTACGTACTACAGTGCCATGCATTGAATGACAGTTTACTTACTACAGTGCCATGCATTGAATGACAGTTTACTTACTACAGTGCCATGCATTGAATGACAGTTTACTTACTACAGTGCCATGGATTGAATGACAGTTTACTTACTACAGTGCCATGCATTGAATGACAGTTTACTTACTACAGTGCCATGCATTGAATGACAGTTTACTTACTACAGTGATCTACATTCAGTGACAGTTCACTTACTACAGTGCCCTATACTCACAGAGAGTTTACATACTACAGTGTCATACATTCACGGAGAGTTTACTTACTACAGTGCCATCCACTCAATGAGAGGTTCCTTTCTACAGTGCCCTACATTCACAGACAGTTTACATTCTACATTGGCCTACATTCACAGACAGTTTACTTACTTCAGTGATCTACATTCAATGACAGTTCACTTACTACAGTGCCCTATACTCACAGAGAGTTTACATACTACAGTGTCATACATTCACGGAGAGTTTACTTACTACAGTGCCATCCACTCAATGAGAGGTTCCTTTGTACAGGGCCCTATATTCACAGACAGTTTACATTCTACATTGGCCTACATTCACAGACAGTTTACATACTTCAGTGCCCAACATTAAGAGACAGTTGACTTACTACAATTCCCTACATGCACAGACAGTTTACATACTACAGTGCCCTACATTCAAAGACAGTTTACTTACTACAGTGCCATACATTCAATGACAGTTTACTTACTAGAGTGCAGTACATTCACAGACAGTTTACATACTACAGTTGTTTGCATTCACAGACAGTTTACATACTATAGTGCCCTACATTAAGAGACAGTTGAGTTACTACAATGCCCTACATGCAAATACAGTTTAGATACTACAGTGCCCTACATTCAAAGACAGTTTACCTACTACAGTCCCATACATTCAATGACAGTTTACTTACTAGAGTGCAGTACATTCACCGACAGTTTACATACTACAGTTGTTTGCATTCACAGACAGTTTACATACTTCAGTGCCCTATATTCACAGACAGTTTACTTACTACAATGCCCTACTTGCACAGACAGTTTACATACTACATTGCGCTACATTCACAGACACTTTACTTACTACAGTGCCCAACATTCACAGAAAGTTATCTTACTACAGTGCACTCCATTCACAGACAGTTAACTTACTTCAGTGCCATACATTCACAGACAGTTTACTTACTACAGTGTTCTACATTGACAGACAGTTTACTAACTACAGTGCCCTACATTAAATGACAGATTACTTACTGCAGTACTCTACATTCACAGACAGTTTACTTTCTTCTGTGCCCTACATTCACAGACAGTTCACTTACTTCAGTCCGTACATTCACAGACAGTTTACATACTACAGTGCCCTACATTCTATAACAGTTTACTTACTACTGTGCCCTACAGTCACAGAGAGTTTACTTACTACAATGCCCTACATTCACAGACAGTTGACTTATTACAGTGACCTACATTGAGAGACAATTTACTAACTTCTGTGCTATACGTTCTCAGATAGTTTACTATCTACAGTTCCCTACATTCACAGAAAGTTTACATAATACAGTGTCCTACATTCACAGACTGTTTACATACTATAGTGCCCTACATTCACAGACAGTTTACATACTACAGCGCGCTACATTCGCAGACATTTTACATACTTCAGTGCCCAGATTCACAGACAGTTTACTTAATAATATGCCCTAGTTGCACAGACAGTTTACATACAACAGTGCCCTACATTCACAGTCAGTTTACGTACTACAGTTCCCTGCATTCACAGACAGTTTACCGACCTCAGTGATACACATTCACAGACAGTCTGCTTACAACATTTTCCAACATTTACAGACGCTTTAATTGCTACAGTGCCCAATATTCAATGACCGATAACTTACTACAGTGCCCAACATTCACAGACAGTTTGCATACTTCAGTTCCATATATTCATAGACAGTTTAGATACTCCGATGCCCTACATTCACAGACAGTTTGCTTAATTCAGTGTCCTACATTTGCAGACAATTTACATAGTACAGTGCCCGACATTCACAGACAGTTTTCGTAGCACAGTGCTCTACATTCACAGACAGTTTACGGACTACAGTACCGTTCAATCAGAGAAAGTTTACTTACTTCTGTGCGGTACATTCACAGACAGGTGACTTACTACAGTTCCCTACATTTACAGACAGTTTACTGACTACAGTGCCCTACATGCAATGACAGTTTACTTACTACAGTGCCCTACATTCACAGACAGTTTACTTACTACAGTGCCATACATTCACAGATAGTTCAAATACCACAGTGCCCTATATTCACATACTGTGTACCTACAACAGTGCCGTACACTCACAAACAGTTTAAATACTACAGTGCCCTACTTTCAAAGATAGTTTACATACTACAGTTCCCTACAATCAGTGACAGATTACATACTTCAATGCCCTACATTCACAGACCAATGACTTGCTTCAATGCCCTACAAGCACAGACAGTCTACTAACTTAACTTCAGTGCCATACATTCACAGACAGTTTACTCACTACAGTACCCTACATTCAATGATAGTTGACTTTCCACACTTCCCTACATTCAAAGAAAGTTTACTTAATACAGTGCCCAACATTCACAGACAGTTTACATACTACAGTGTCCTACAGTTACAGACAGTTTGCATACTACGGTGCCCTACTTTCACAGACAGTGTGCTTAATTCAGTTCCCGACATTTGCAGACAGTTTAAATACTACATTGCCCTACATTCACAGACAGCTTAGATACTATTGTGTAATACATTCACAGACAGATTGCTTACTACAGTGCCCTACATTCACAGACAGTTTACTTAATACAGTACCCCGCATTCACAGACAGTTTACTTACTTCAGTGCCATACATTGACAGACAGTTTACATACCACTGTGTCCTACATTCACAGACAGTTTACTTACTACAGTGCCCTACATTCACAGAGAGTTTACTTACTACGGCTTCCTACATTCACAGACAATTCACATTCTACAATTCATTACATTCAATGAGAGTTTACTTACTACAGTGCCCTATGGCCTCAGATAGTTTACTTATTTCAGTGCCCTACATTCACAGACAGTTTACTAACTTCAGTGCCATATATTCACAGAGAATTTTCTTACTACAGTTCCCTACATTCAAAGAGAGTTTACTTATTACAGTGCCCTGGTTTCACAGACAGTTTACTAACTACGGTGCCCTACATTCACAGACAGTTTACATACTTCAGTGTCCTAGATTAACAGACATTTGACTTACTACAATGACCTACATGCACAGATAGTTTACATACTACAGTGCGGTAAATTCACAGACAGTTTACTTACTACAGTGCCATATAATCAATGACAGTTTACTGACTACAGTGCCCCACATTCACAGACTGTTTACATACTACAGTGCCCTACATTCACAGACAGTTTAAATACTACAGTGCCGTACATTCACAGACAGGTTACATACTACAGTGCCCTAAATTCAATGACAGTTTACATTCTTCAGTGCCCTACATTCACAGGCAGTTTACATACTACAGTGCCCTACATTCACAGTCTGTATACTAACTTCAGTGCCATACATTCATAGACAGTTTACATACTTCAGTGCCCTACATTCACAGATAGTTGACTTATTTCAATGCCCTACATGCACAGACACTTTAATACAACAGTTCCCTAGATTCACAGACAGTTTACATATTACAGTGCCCTACATTCACACACAGTTTAAATACTACGGTGCTCAACATTCACAGACAGTTTACTTAATTTAGTGCCCTACTTTTGCAGACAGTTTACTTACTACAGTGGCCTACATTTACAGACATTTTACTTACTACAGTGCCCTACATTCACAGACAGTTTACTTACTACAGTGTCCTATATTCACAGACGGTTTACTTACTAGAGTGGCCTACATTCACTGACAGTTTGCTTACTACAGCTCCGAACATTCACAGATAGTTCACATGCTACAGTGCCCCACCTTCACAGACAGTTTACATACTACAGGGCCCTACATTCACAGAGAGTTTACCTACTACAGTGCCCTACATTAACTGACAGGTTACTTAGTACAGCTCCATACATTCACAGACAGTTTACATACTACAGTGCCCTACATTCAGAGATAGTTTACTTACTACAGTGCCCTACATTGACAGAGAGTTTACTAACTTCAGTGCCGTTCATTTACAGACAGTTTTCTTACCACTGTGCTCTACATTCAATGACAGTTTACTTACTAAAATGCATTAGATTCACAGACAGTTGACTTAATACAGTGCGCTACATTCACAGACAGTTTACATACCACGGTGCCCTACATTCACATACAGTATAGTTTCAACAGTGCCGTACATTTGCAGACAGTATACATACTACAGTGCCCTACATTCACAGACTGTTTACTTACTACAGTGCCATACATTCACAGATAGTTCACATACCACAGTGCCCGACATTCACATACTGTGTACTTACAACAGTGCCGTACACTCACAAACAGTTTAAATACTACAGTGCCCTACTTTCAAAGATAGTTTACATACTACAGTTCCCTACAATCAGTGACAGATTACATACTTCAATGCCCTACATTCACAGACCAATGACTTGCTTCAATGCTCTACAAGCACAGACAGTCTACTAACTTAACTTCAGTGCCATACATTCACAGACAGTTTACTCACTACAGTACCCTACATTCAATGATAGTTGACTTTCCACACTTCCCTACATTCAAAGAAAGTTTACTTAATACAGTGCCCTACATTCACAGACAGTTTACGTACTACAGTGTCCTACAGTTACAGACAGTTTGCATACTACGGTGCCCTACTTTCACAGACAGTGTGCTTAATTCAGTTCCCGACATTTGCAGACAGTTTAAATACTACATTGCCCTACATTCACAGACAGCTTAGATACTATTGTGTAATACATTCACAGACAGATTGCTTACTACAGTGCCCTACATTCACAGACAGTTTACTTAATACAGTACCCCGCATTCACAGACAGTTTACTTACTTCAGTGCCATACATTGACAGACAGTTTACATACCACTGTGTCCTACATTCACAGACAGTTTACTTACTACAGTGCCCTACATTCACAGAGAGTTTACTTACTACGGCTTCCTACATTCACAGACAATTCACATTCTACAATTCATTACATTCAATGAGAGTTTACTTACTACAGTGCCCTATGGCCTCAGATAGTTTACTTATTTCAGTGCCCTACATTCACAGACAGTTTACTAACTTCAGTGCCATATATTCACAGAGAATTTTCTTACTACAGTTCCCTACATTCAAAGAGAGTTTACTTATTACAGTGCCCTGGTTTCACAGACAGTTTACTAACTACGGTGCCCTACATTCACAGACAGTTTACATACTTCAGTGTCCTAGATTAACAGACATTTGATTTACTACAATGACCTACATGCACAGATAGTTTACATACTACAGTGCGGTAAATTCACAGACAGTTTACTTACTACAGTGCCATATAATCAATGACAGTTTACTGACTACAGTGCCCCACATTCACAGACTGTTTACATACTACAGTGCCCTACATTCACAGACAGTTTAAATACTACAGTGCCGTACATTCACAGACAGGTTACATACTACAGTGCCCTAAATTCAATGACAGTTTACATTCTTCAGTGCCCTACATTCACAGGCAGTTTACATACTACAGTGCCCGACATTCACAGACAGTTTACATACTACAGTGCCCTACATTCACAGTCTGTATACTAACTTCAGTGCCATACATTCATAGACAGTTTACATACTTCAGTGCCCTACATTCACAGATAGTTGACTTATTTCAATGCCCTACATGCACAGACACTTTAATACAACAGTTCCCTAGATTCACAGACAGTTTACATATTACAGTGCCCTACATTCACACACAGTTTAAATACTACGGTGCTCAACATTCACAGACAGTTTACTTAATTTAGTGCCCTACTTTTGCAGACAGTTTACTTACTACAGTGGCCTACATTTACAGACATTTTACTTACTACAGTGCCCTACATTCACAGACAGTTTACTTACTACAGTGTCCTATATTCACAGACGGTTTACTTACTAGAGTGGCCTACATTCACTGACAGTTTGCTTACTACAGCTCCGAACATTCACAGATAGTTCACATGCTACAGTGCCCCACCTTCACAGACAGTTTACATACTACAGGGCCCTACATTCACAGAGAGTTTACCTACTACAGTGCCCTACATTAACTGACAGGTTACTTAGTACAGCTCCATACATTCACAGACAGTTTACATACTACAGTGCCCTACATTCAGAGATAGTTTACTTACTACAGTGCCCTGCATTGACAGAGAGTTTACTAACTTCAGTGCCGTTTATTTACAGACAGTTTTCTTACCACTGTGCCCTACATTCAATGACAGTTTACTTACTAAAATGCATTAGATTCACAGACAGTTGACTTAATACAGTGCGCTACATTCACAGACAGTTTACATACCACGGTGCCCTACATTCACATACAGTTTAGTTTCAACAGTGCCGTATATTTGCAGACAGTATACATACTACAGTGCCCTACATTCACAGACTGTTTACTTACTACAGTGCCATACATTCACAGATAGTTCACATACCACAGTGCCCGACATTCACATACTGTGTACCTACAACAGTGCCGTACACTCACAAACAGTTTAAATACTACAGTGCCCTACTTTCAAAGATAGTTTACATACTACAGTTCCCTACAATCAGTGACAGATTACATACTTCAATGCCCTACATTCACAGACCAATGACTTGCTTCAATGCTCTACAAGCACAGACAGTCTACTAACTTAACTTCAGTGCCATACATTCACAGACAGTTTACTCACTACAGTACCCTACATTCAATGATAGTTGACTTTCCACACTTCCCTACATTCAAAGAAAGTTTACTTAATACAGTGCCCAACATTCACAGACAGTTTACATACTACAATGTCCTACAGTTACAGACAGTTTGCATACTACGGTGCCCTACTTTCACAGACAGTGTGCTTAATTCAGTGCCTGACATTTGCAGACAGTTTAAATACTACATTGCCCTACATTCACAGACAGCTTAGATACTATTGTGTAATACATTCACAGACAGATTGCTTACTACAGTGCCCTACATTCACAGACAGTTTACTTAATACAGTACCCCGCATTCACAGACAGTTTACTTACTTCAGTGCCATACATTGACAGACAGTTTACATACCACTGTGTCCTACATTCACAGACAGTTTACTTACTACAGTGCCCTACATTCACAGAGAGTTTACTTACTACGGCTTCCTACATTCACAGACAATTCACATTCTACAATTCATTACATTCAATGAGAGTTTACTTACTACAGTGCCCTATGGCCTCAGATAGTTTACTTATTTCAGTGCCCTACATTCACAGACAGTTTACTAAATTCAGTGCCATATATTCACAGAGAATTTTCTTACTACAGTTCCCTACATTCAAAGAGAGTTTACTTATTACTGTGCCCTGGTTTCACAGACAGTTTACTAACTACGGTGCCCTACATTCACAGACAGTTTACATACTTCACTGTCCTAGATTAACAGACATTTGATTTACTACAATGACCTACATGCACAGATAGTTTACATACTACAGTGCGGTAAATTCACAGACAGTTTACTTACTACAGTGCCATATAATCAATGACAGTTTACTGACTACAGTGCCCCACATTCACAGACTGTTTACATACTACAGTGCCCTACATTCACAGACAGTTTAAATACTACAGTGCCGTACATTCACAGACAGGTTACATACTACAGTGCCCTAAATTCAATGACAGTTTACATTCTTCAGTGCCCCACATTCACAGGCAGTTTACATACTACAGTGCCCGACATTCACAGACAGTTTACATACTACAGTGCCCTACATTCACAGTCTGTATACTAACTTCAGTGCCATACATTCATAGACAGTTTACATACTTCAGTGCCCTACATTCACAGATAGTTGACTTATTTCAATGCCGTACATGCACAGACACTTTAATACAACAGTTCCCTAGATTCACAGACAGTTTACATATTACAGTGCCATACATTCACACACAGTTTAAATACTACGGTGCTCAACATTCACAGACAGTTTACTTAATTTAGTGCCCTACTTTTGCAGACAGTTTACTTACTACAGTGGCTTACATTTACACACAGTTTACTTACTACAGTGCCCTATATTCACAGACAGTGTACTTACTAGAGTGGCCTACATTCACTGACAGTTTGCTTACTACATCTCCGAACATTCACAGATAGTTCACATACTACAGTGCCCCACCTTCACAGACAGTTTACATACTACAGTGCCCTACATTCATAGTCTGTATACTAACTTCAGTGCCATACATTCATAGACAGTTTACATACTTCAGTGCCCTACATTCACAGATAGTTGACTTATTTCAATGCCCTACATGCACAGACACTTTAATACAACAGTTCCCTAGATTCACAGACAGTTTACATATTACAGTGCCCTACATTCACACACAGTTTAAATACTACGGTGCTCAACATTCACAGACAGTTTACTTAATTTAGTGCCCTACTTTTGCAGACAGTTTACTTACTACAGTGGCCTACATTTACAGACATTTTACTTACTACAGTGCCCTACATTCACAGACAGTTTACTTACTACAGTGTCCTATATTCACAGACGGTTTACTTACTAGAGTGGCCTACATTCACTGACAGTTTGCTTACTACAGCTCCGAGCATTCACAGATAGTTCACATGCTACAGTGCCCCACCTTCACAGACAGTTTACATACTACAGGGCCCTACATTCACAGAGAGTTTACCTACTACAGTGCCCTACATTAACTGACAGGTTACTTAGTACAGCTCCATACATTCACAGACAGTTTACATACTACAGTGCCCTACATTCAGAGATAGTTTACTTACTACAGTGCCCTACATTGACAGAGAGTTTACTAACTTCAGTGCCGTTCATTTACAGACAGTTTTCTTACCACTGTGCTCTACATTCAATGACAGTTTACTTACTAAAATGCATTAGATTCACAGACAGTTGACTTAATACAGTGCGCTACATTCACAGACAGTTTACATACCACGGTGCCCTACATTCACATACAGTATAGTTTGAACAGTGCCGTACATTTGCAGACAGTATACATACTACAGTGCCCTACATTCACAGACTGTTTACTTACTACAGTGCCATACATTCACAGATAGTTCACATACCACAGTGCCCGACATTCACATCCTGTGTACCTACAACAGTGCCGTACACTCACAAACAGTTTAAATACTACAGTGCCCTACTTTCAAAGATAGTTTACATACTACAGTTCCCTACAATCAGTGACAGATTACATACTTCAATGCCCTACATTCACAGACCAATGACTTGCTTCAATGCTCTACAAGCACAGACAGTCTACTAACTTAACTTCAGTGCCATACATTCACAGACAGTTTACTCACTACAGTACCCTACATTCAATGATAGTTGACTTTCCACACTTCCCTACATTCAAAGAAAGTTTACTTAATACAGTGCCCAACATTCACAGACAGTTTACATACTACAGTGTCCTACAGTTACAGACAGTTTGCATACTACGGTGCCCTACTTTCACAGACAGTGTGCTTAATTCGGTGCCCTACTTTCACAGACAGTGTGCTTAATTCAGTTCCCGACATTTGCAGACAGTTTAAATACTACATTGCCCTACATTCACAGACAGCTTAGATACTATTGTGTAATACATTCACAGACAGATTGCTTACTACAGTGCCCTACATTCACAGACAGTTTACTTAATACAGTACCCCGCATTCACAGACAGTTTACTTACTTCAGTGCCATACATTGACAGACAGTTTACATACCACTGTGTCCTACATTCACAGACAGTTTACTTACTACAGTGCCCTACATTCACAGAGAGTTTACTTACTACGGCTTCCTACATTCACAGACAATTCACATTCTACAATTCATTACATTCAATGAGAGTTTACTTACTACAGTGCCCTATGGCCTCAGATAGTTTACTTATTTCAGTGCCCTACATTCACAGACAGTTTACTAACTTCAGTGCCATATATTCACAGAGAATTTTCTTACTACAGTTCCCTACATTCAAAGAGAGTTTACTTATTACTGTGCCCTGGTTTCACAGACAGTTTACTAACTACGGTGCCCTACATTCACAGACAGTTTACATACTTCAGTGTCCTAGATTAACAGACATTTGATTTACTACAATGACCTACATGCACAGATAGTTTACATACTACAGTGCGGTAAATTCACAGACAGTTTACTTACTACAGTGCCATATAATCAATGACAGTTTACTGACTACAGTGCCCCACATTCACAGACTGTTTACATACTACAGTGCCCTACATTCACAGACAGTTTAAATACTACAGTGCCGTACATTCACAGACAGGTTACATACTACAGTGCCCTAAATTCAATGACAGTTTACATTCTTCAGTGCCCCACATTCACAGGCAGTTTACATACTACAGTGCCCGACATTCACAGACAGTTTACATACTACAGTGCCCTACATTCACAGTCTGTATACTAACTTCAGTGCCATACATTCATAGACAGTTTACATACTTCAGTGCCCTACATTCACAGATAGTTGACTTATTTCAATGCCCTACATGCACAGACACTTTAATACACAGACAGTTTACATATTACAGTGCCATACATTCACACACAGTTTAAATACTACGGTGCTCAACATTCACAGACAGTTTACTTAATTTAGTGCCCTACTTTTGCAGACAGTTTACTTACTACAGTGGCTTACATTTACACACAGTTTACTTACTACAGTGCCCTATATTCACAGACAGTGTACTTACTAGAGTGGCCTACATTCACTGACAGTTTGCTTACTACATCTCCGAACATTCACAGATAGTTCACATACTACAGTGCCCCACCTTCACAGACAGTTTACATACTACAGTGCCCTACATTCATAGTCTGTATACTAACTTCAGTGCCATACATTCATAGACAGTTTACATACTTCAGTGCCCTACATTCACAGATAGTTGACTTATTTCAATGCCCTACATGCACAGACACTTTAATACAACAGTTCCCTAGATTCACAGACAGTTTACATATTACAGTGCCCTACATTCACACACAGTTTAAATACTACGGTGCTCAACATTCACAGACAGTTTACTTAATTTAGTGCCCTACTTTTGCAGACAGTTTACTTACTACAGTGGCCTACATTTACAGACATTTTACTTACTACAGTGCCCTACATTCACAGACAGTTTACTTACTACAGTGTCCTATATTCACAGACGGTTTACTTACTAGAGTGGCCTACATTCACTGACAGTTTGCTTACTACAGCTCCGAACATTCACAGATAGTTCACATACTACAGTGCCCCACCTTCACAGACAGTTTACATACTACAGGGCCCTACATTCACAGAGAGTTTACCTACTACAGTGCCCTACATTAACTGACAGGTTACTTAGTACAGCTCCATACATTCACAGACAGTTTACATACTACAGTGCCCTACATTCAGAGATAGTTTACTTACTACAGTGCCCTGCATTGACAGAGAGTTTACTAACTTCAGTGCCGTTCATTTACAGACAGTTTTCTTACCACTGTGCCCTACATTCAATGACAGTTTACTTACTAAAATGCATTAGATTCACAGACAGTTGACTTAATACAGTGCGCTACATTCACAGACAGTTTACATACCACGGTGCGCTACATTCACAAACAGTTTAGTTTCAACAGTGCCGTACATTTGCAGACAGTATACATACTACAGTGCCCTACATTCACAGACTGTTTACTTACTACAGTGCCCTACATTCACAGACAGTTTACATATTTCAGTGCCCTTCATTAGCAGACATTTGACTTACTACAATGCCCGACATGCACAGACAGGGTACATACGACAGTGCCCTACATTCACAGATAGTTTACTTACTACAGTGTCATACATTCAATGACAGTTTACTTACAACAGTGACCTACATTCAATGACAGCTCACACACTTCAGTGCCCTACATTCACAGACAGTTTACATTCTACAGTGCCCTACATTCACGGACAGTTTACATACTACAGTGCCGTACATTCACAGACAGATTACTAACATCAGTGCCATACATTCACAGATAGTTTACTTACTTCAGTGCCCTACATTCAGTGACTGTTTACTTACTACAGTGCCCTACATTCACAGAGAGTTTACATACTACAGTGCCATACATTCACAGACAGTTTATTTAGTACTGTGCCTAATATTCACAGACAGTTTACAGACTACAGTGCCCTATATTCACAGACAGTTTTCATGCTACAGTGCCCTACATTCACAGACAGTTGACATACGTCAGTTTCCTACATTCACAGATAGTTGACTTACTTCTATGCCCTTCATGCACAGTGAGTTTACATACTACAGTGCCGTACATTCACAGACAGTTTACTTACTACTTTGCCAAACATTCATTGAGAGGTTAGTTTATACAGTGCCATATATTCACAGACAGTTTATATTCTACGGTGCCGTACATTCAAAGACAGTTTACTTTCTACAGTGGCCTATATTCACAGACAGTTCACATACTTCAGTGCCCTACATTAAGAGCCAATTGACTTACTACAATACCCTAGATGCACAGACAGTTTACATACTACAGTGCCATACATTCAATGACAGTTTACTTACTACAGTGCAGTACATTCACAGAAAGTTTACTTACTACAGTGCCAGACATACTACAGTGGTTTGTATTCACCGACAGTTTACATACTACAGTGCCCTACATTCACAGACAGTTTACTTACTGCAGCGCCCTTTTTTCAGAGAGAGGTTACTTACTACAGTGCCCTACATTCAGAGACAGTTTACTTACTACAGTGCAATACATTCACAGACAGTTTAGATACCACGGTGCCCTACATTCATATACAGATTACTTACTATAGTTCCGTTGATTCACAGACAGTTTACACAGTTGACTTATTTCAATGCCCTACATGCACAGACACTTTAATACAACAGTTCCCTAGATTCACAGACAGTTTACACATTACAGTGCCCTACATTCACACAATGTTTAAATATTACGGTGCTCAACATTCACAGACAGTTTACTTAATTTAGTGCCCTACTTTTGCAGACAGTTTACTTACTACAGTGGCCTACATTTACAGACATTTTACTTACTACAGTGACCTACATTCACATACAGTTTACTTACTACAGTGTCCTATATTCACAGACGGTTTACTTACTAGAGTGGCCTACATTCACTGACAGTTTGCTTACTACAGCTCCGAACATTCACAGAGAGTTCACATACTACAGTGCCCCACCTTCACAGACAGTTTACATACTACAGGGCCCTACATTCACAGAGAGTTTACCTACTACAGTGCCCTACATTAACTGACAGGTTACGTAGTACAGCTCCATACATTCACAGACAGTTTACATACTACAGTGCCCTACATTCAGAGATAGTTTACTTACTACAGTGCCCTACATTGACAGAGAGTTTACTAACTTCAGTGCCGTTCATTTACAGACAGTTTTCTTACCACTGTGCCCTACATTCAATGACATTTTACTTACTAAAATGCATTAGATTCACAGACAGTTGACTTAATACAGGGCGCTACATTCACAGACAGTTTACATACCACGGTGCACTACATTCAGAGACAGTTTACATACCACGGTGCCCTACATTCACATACAGTTTAGTTTCAACAGTGCCGTACATTTGCAGACAGTATACATACTACAGTTCACAGACAGTTTACATACCACGGTGCACTACATTCAGATTCAGTTTACATACCACGGTGCCCTACATTCACATACAGTTTAGTTTCAACAGTGCCGTACACTTGCAGACAGTATACATACTACAGTGCTCTACATTCACAGACTGTTTACTTACTACAGTGCCCTACATTCACAGACAGTTTACATACTTCAGTGCCCTTCATTAGCAGACATTTGACTTACTACAATGCCCGACATGCACAGACAGGGTACATACGACATTGCCCTACATTCACAGACAGTTTACTTACTACAGTGCCATAGACTCAATGACAGTTTACTTACAACAGTGACCTACATTCAATGACAGTTCACACACTTCAGTGCCCTACATTCACAGACAGCTTACATTCTACAGTGCCCTATATTCACGGACAGTTTACATGCTACAGTGCCGTACATTCACAGACAGATTACTAACTTCAGTGCCATACATTCACAGACAGTTTACTTACTTCAGTGCCCTACATTCAGTGACTGTTTACTTACTACAGTGCCCTACATTCACAGAGAGTTTACATACTACAGTGCCATACATTCACAGACAGTTTATTTAGTACTGTGCCTAATATTCACAGACAGTTTACATACTACAGTGCCCTATATTCACAGACAGTTTTCATGCTACAGTGCCCTACATTCACAGACAGTTGACATACGTCAGTTTCATACATTCACAGATAGTTCACATACTTCAATGCCCTTCATGCACGGTGAGTTTACATACTACAGTGTCGTACATTCACAGACAGTTTACTTACTACTTTGCCAAACACTCAATGAGAGGTTAGTTTATACAGTGCCATATATTCACAGACAGTTTACATTCTACAGTGCCGTACATTCAAAGACAGTTTACTTTCTACAGTGGCCTATATTCACAGACAGTTCACATACTTCAGTGCCCTACATTAAGAGACAATTGACTTACTACAATGCCCTAGATGCACAGACATTTTACATACTACAGTGCCATACATTCAATGACAGTTTACTTGCTACAGTGCAGTACATTCACAGAAAGTTTACTTTCTACAGTGCCAGACATACTACAGTGGTTTGCATTCATAGACAGTTTACATACTACAGTGCCCTACATTCACAGACATTTTATATACCACAGTGCCCTATATTCAATGACAGTGTACATACTTCAGTGCCCAACATTCACAGACAGTTTACGTACTGCAATGCCCTACTTGCACAGACAGTTTACATACTATATTGCAATACATTGACAGACACTTTGCTTACTACAGTGCCCAGCATTCACAGATAGTGTTCTTACTACAGTGCACTGCATTCACAGAGAGTTTACTTACCTCCGTGCCGTACATTCACGGACAGTTTACTTACGACAGTGCCATGCATTTAATGACAATTTACTAACTACATTGCTCTACATTCAATGACAGTTTACTTACTGCAGTACTCTACATTCACAGACAGTTTACTTACTACAATGCCCTAGATTCACAGACCGTTCACTTACTACAGTTCCGTACATTCACAGACAGTTGACATATTACAGTGCCGTACATTCAATGACAGTTTAGTTACTACTGTGCCCTAGAATCACAGAGAGTTTACTTACAACAGTGCCCTACATTCACAGACAGTTTACTTACTACAGTGACCTACATTCACAGACAGTTAACTAACTTCAGTGCCATACATTCACAGATAGTTTATTTACTACAGTTCCCTACATTTACAGACAGTTTACATTCTACAGTGCCCTACATTCACATACATTTTGCATACTACAGCGCCCTAAATGCACACACATTTTACATACTGTAGTACCCGACATTCACAGACAATTTGCTTACTAATATGCCCTTCTTGCACAACAGTTCACATACTACAGTGCCGTACATTCACAGACAGTTTACTTACTACAGTGCCGTACATTGACATACAGTTTACTTACTACAGTGCCTTACATCCAGAAACAGTTCACATAGTACAGTGCCCTACCTTCAATGATCGATGACTTACTACCGTGCCCTACATTCACAGAGAGTTTACGTACTACACTGCCCTAGATTCACATATAATTTACTTACTACAGTGCACTACCATCACAGACAGTTTGCTAACTTCAGTGCCATTCATCCACAGACAGTCTACTTACTGCAGTGCCCTACATTCACAGACAGTTTACATACTACAGTGCCATACATTCACAGACAGTTTAGATACTACGTTGCCCTACATTCAAAGACAGTTTACTTAATAAAGTGCCCTACATTGACAGATAATTTACTTACTTCAGTACCCTGCATTCACAGACAGTTCACCTACTTCAGTGCCATACATTCACAGACAGTTGACTTACTACAGTCCCCTACATTTACAGACAGTTTACTTGCTACAGTGCCCTGCATTCAATGACAGTTCTTGCTACAGTGCCCTACAATCACAGACATTTGACCTACTACAGTGCCCTACATTCACAGACAGTTTCCTTACTACACTTCCCTACATTCACAGACAGTTTACTAACTTCAGTGCCATACATTCTCAGACAGTATTCTTGCTACAGTGCTCCACAGTCAATGACAGTTTACTTACCACAGTGCCCTTGATTCACAGAAAGTTTACTTAATACAGTGCCCTACATTCACAGACAGTTTACATAAAACTGTGCCCTACATTGACATACAGTTTACATACTACAGTGCCGTACATTCACAGACAGTTGACTTACTACAATGCCCTACATGCACAGAGATTTTACGACTGCAGTGGCGTACATTCACAGACATTTTACTTCCTACAGTGCCATACATTCAATGACAGTTTACTTACTCCATTGCCCTACATTCACACAGTTTACATACTACAGTGCCCTACATTCAATGACAGTTTACATACTTCAATGCCCTATATTCCCAGACCCTTGACTTACTACAATGCCCTAGATGCACAGACAGTTTACTAACTTCAGTGCCATACATTCACATACAGTTTACTCACTACAGTGCTCTACATTCAATGATAGTTTACTTACCACACTGCCCTACATTTGCAGACAGTTTACATACTACAGTGCGCCGCATTCACAGACAGTTTACATACTACAGTGCACTACATTCACAGACAGTTTACTTATTACAGTGCGCTACATTCACAGACAGGTTTCATACTACAGTGCCGTACTTTGAATGAGAGTTTACTTACTACGGCTCCCTACATTCATAGACATTTCACGTTATACTATTCCCTACATTCAATGACAGTTTACTTACTACAGTGCCCTACATTCAATGACAGTTTACATACTTCAATGCCCTATATTCACAGACCCTTGACTTACTACAATGCCCTACATGCACAGACAGTTTACTAACTTCAGTGCCATACATTCACATACAGTTTACTCACTACAGTGCTCTAAATTCAATGATAGTTTACTTACCACACTGCCCTACATTTGCAGACAGTTTACATACTACAGTGCGCCGCATTCACAGACAGTTTACATACTACAGTGCTCTACATTCACAGACAGTTTACTTATTACAGTGCGCTACATTCACAGACAGGTTTCTTACTACAGTGCCGTACATTCAGTGAGAGTTTACTTACTACGGCTCCCTACATTCATAGACATTTCACGTTATACTATTCCCTACATTCAATGACAGTTTACTTACTACAGTGCCTTACATTCACTTAGAGTTTAATTATTTCAGTGCCCTATATTCACAGACAGATTACTGACTTCAGTGGTTACATTCACAGATAATTTTCTTACTGCAGTTTCCTAATTACAATGACAGTGTACTTACTACATTGCCCTAGTTTCACAGACAGTTTACTTACTACAGTGACCTACATTCATAGACAGTTTACATACTTCAGTGCCCCACATTAACAGACAGTTGAATTACTACAATGCCCTACATGCACAGACAGTTTACATACTACAGTGAGTTACATTTAGAGACAGTTTACTTACTACAGTGCCATGCATTCAGTGACAGTTTACTAACGACAGTGCCCCAGATTCACAGACTATTTACATACTACAGTGCCGTACATTCACAGACGTTTTACATAGTACAGTTCCCTACATTCACAGAGAGGTTGCATACTACAGTGCCCTACATTCAATGACAGTTTACATACTTCAGTGCCCTACATTCACAAACAGTTTACATTCTACAGTGCCCTACATTCTCAGACAGTGTACATACTACAGTGCCCTACATTCACAGACAGTTTAGTAACTTCAGTGCCATATATTCACAGACAGTTTACATACTTTAGTTCCCTACATTCACAGAGAGTTGACCTATTTCAGTGCTCTACATGCAGAGACAATTTATATTCTACAGTGCCCTACATTCACAGACAGTCTACATACTACAGTGCCCTACATTCACAGACAGTTTACATACTACGGTGTCCAACATTCACAGTCAGTTTACTTTATTCAGTGCCCTACATTTGCAGACAGTTTACTTACTACAGTGCCCTACATTTACAGACAGTTTACTTACTACAGTGCCCTACATTCACAGACAGCTTACTTACTACAGTGCCCTATATTCACAGAGAGTTTACTTGCTAGAGTGGCCTACATTCACTGACAGTTTACTTACTACAGTTCCGTAGATTCACAGATAGTTCGCATACTGCAGTGCCCGATCTTCACAGACATTTTACATACTACAGTGCCCTAGATTCACAGACAGTATACTTGCTACAGTACCCTACATTAGCAGACAGTTTACATACTACAGTGCCCTATATTCACAGACAGGTTGCATACTACAGTGCCCTACATTCACAGACCGTTTACTTACTAGTGTGCCCTACATTCACTCACAGTTCATTTACTACAGCTCCATACAATCACAGACAGTTCATATACTACAGTGCTCTACATTTAATGACATTTTATTTACTACAGTGTTTTACATTCACAGAGAGTTTACATACTACAGTGCCCTACATGCAGAGATAGTTTACTTACTACAATGCCCTACATTCACAGACAATTTACTAACTTCAGTGCGCTACATTCACAGACAGTTTTCTTACTACTGTGCCCTACATTCAATGACAGATTACTTACTAAAGTGCCCTAGATTCACAGACAGTTTACATGATACAGTGCCTTACATTCACAGTCAGTTTACCTACCACAGTTCCCTTCATTCACAGATAGTTCACATACCACGGTGCCCTACATTCACATACAGTTTACTTACTACAGTGCCCTACATTTGCAGACAGTTGACATAATACAGTCCCCTTGATTCACAGACAGTTTACACACTACAGTTCCCTACATTCACAGACAGTTTATTTACTACAGTGCCCTCTATTCAGAGACAGTTTACTTACTACAGTGCCCTACATTCACAGACAGTTTACTTACTACAATGCCCTACATTCACCGACAGTTTACATACCTCAGTGCCCTACATTAACATACATTTTACTTACTACAATGCCCTACATGCACAGACAGTTTACACACTTTAGTGCCCTACATTCACAGAGAGTTTACTTACTACAGTGCCATACAATGACAGTTTGCTTACTACAGTGACCTACATTCAATAACAGTTTACATACTTCAGTGCTCTACATTCAGAGATAGTTTACATACTACAGTGCCGTACATTCACAGACAGTTTACTTACTACAGTGCCCTACATTCACAAACAGTTTACTAACTTCTGTGCCATACATTCACGGACAGTTTGCTTACTTCAGTGCCCTAGATTCAGCGAGAGTTTACTGACTCCAGTGCCCCTCATTCGCAGACAATTTACATACTACAGTGCCATACATTCACAGACAGTTTTCTTCGTACAGTGCCCTATATTCACAGACAGTTTACATATTACAGATCCCTACATTCACAGACAGTTTTCATACTACAGTGCCCTACATTCACAGACAGTTTACATACGTCCGTTTCCTACATTCACAGATAGTTGACTTATTTCAATGCCCTACATGCACAGGGAGTTTACGTACTACAGTGCCGTACATTCACCGACAGTTTAATTACTACAGTGCCATCCACTCAATGACAGGTTACTTTATGCAGTGCCCTATATTCACAGATTGTTTACATTCAACAGTGCCGTACTTTACTTACTTACTACTGTGGCCTACATTCACAGACAGTTTACATACTTTAGTGCCATACATTAACAGACATTTTACTTACTACAATTTCCTACATGCAGACAGTTTACATAGTACAGTGCCCCAGATTCACAGATAGTTTACTTACTACAGTTGCATACATTCAATGACAGTTTACTTACAACAGTGCCATTCATTCACAGACATTGTACGTTCTACAGTGCCCTACATGCACACACAGTTTACATAATGCAGTGTCCTATATTCACAGAGAGTTTACTAACTACAGTGCCCTACAGTCAATGACAGATTACACATTTCAATGCCCTACATTCACAGACAGTTTACATACTACAGTGATCTACATTCACAGACAGTTTACATGCTACAGTACCCTACATTCACAGACAGTTTACTAACTTTAGTGCCATAGATTCACAGACAGTTTTCTTAAGTACCCTGCATTCAATGACAGTTTACATACTGCAGTGGCCTACATTCACAGACAGTATACATACTGCAATGCCCTACATTCACAGACAGTTTACTTACTACAGTGCCCTATATTCACAGACAGTTCACATATTACAGTTCCCTAGATTCACAGACAGTTTTCTTACTACAGTGCCATACATTCAGAGACAGTTTACTTACTACTGTGCCATATATTCAATGAGAGGTTACCTTCTACAGTACCCTACATTCACAGAGAGTTTAGATACTACAGTGCCCTACATTCACAGACAGGTTACATACAACAGTGCGCTACATTCACAGACATTTTACATACTTCAGTGCCCTACATTTACAGACAGTTTACTTACTACAATGCCCTACTTGCACAGACAGTTTACATACTACAGTGCTCTGCATTCATAGACAGTTTACTTACTACAGTGCCCTATATTCACGGACAATTTACTTACTACAGTACCCTATATTTACAGGCAGTTTACGTACTACAGTGCCCTACATTCACAGACAGTTTACATAATACGGTGCCCTACATTCACAGACAGTTGAGTCACTACAGTGCCCTACATTTGGAGAGAGTTGACATACTACAGTGCCCTACATTCACAGACAGTTCACAAATTACGGTGCCCTACATTGACAGAGAGTTTACATACTTCGGTTCCCTACATTCACAGACTGTTTCGATACTTCGGTGCCCTACATTCACAGACAGGTTACTTACTCCAGTGCCGTACATTCATTGACATTTTTCTTACTACAGTGACCAACATTCACAGACAGTTGACTTACTACAAAGCCCTACATTCACAGACAGTTTACATACTACTGTGCCCTCCATTCACAGACAGTTTACTCACTACAGTGCCCTGCATTCACAGACTGTTTACTTACTTCAGTGCCATACATTCACAGACAGTTTACTTATTACAGTGCCCTGCATTCAAAGACAGTTTACTTACTACAGTGCGCTACATTCACTGACAGTTTGCTTACTACAGCTCCGTACATTCACAGATAGTTCACATACTACAGTGCCCTACATTCACAGACAGTTTACATACTACAGTGCCCTGCATTCACAGACAGTTTACTTACTACAGTGCCCTACATTTGCTGACAGTTTACATACTACAGTGCCCTACATTCACAGACAGTTTACATACTACAGTGCCCTACATTCACAGACAGTTTACTTGCTACAGTTCCCTATATTCACAGACCGTTTACATACTACAGTGCTCTACATTCACAGTTTACTTACTACAGTGCCGTACGTTCATTGACAGTTTACATACTTCAGTGCCCTGCATTCACAGACATTTGACTTACTACAATGACCTACATGCACATACAGTTTACATACTACTGTGCCCCACATTAAGAGACAGTTTGGTTACTAAAGTGCCATACATTGAATGACAGTTTACCCACTGCAATGCCCTACATTCACAGACAGTTTACTTGCTACAATTCCGTACTTACACAGACAGTTTACATACTACAGTGCCCTACATTCACAGACACTTTACTTACTACAGCCCCCTACATTCACAGACAGTTTACGTACTATAGTGCCCGACATTTACAGACAGTTTCCTTACTACAGAGCCCTACTTTCAATGACAGTTTATTTACAACATTGCCCTACATTCTCAGACAGTTTACTTACAACAGTGAACTGGATTCACAGACAGTTTACTTATTACAGTTCCCGACATTCACAGACAGTTGACATACTACAGTGCACTACATTCAATGAAAGTTTAGTTTCCACAGTGCCCTGCATTCACAGGGAGTTTCCTTACTACAGTGCCCTACATTCACAGACAGTTTACTTCCTACAGACCCCTACATTCACAGACATTTTGGTAAGTTCAGTGCCATACATTCACAGAAAATTTACTTACTACAGTGCCCTACGTTCAATGACAATTTACTTACTACAGTGCCCTACATTTGCAGACAGTGTACATTCTACAGTACCCTACATTCACAGAGAGTTTAGTTAATACAGTGCACTATATTCTCTGACAGTTTACATACTACAGTGCCCTACATTCACAGACAGTTTACATACTTCAGTGCCCTATATTCACATATAATTGACTTACTACAATGCCCTACATGCACAGACAGTTTATTTACTACAGTGCCCTACATTTAGAGACAGTTTACTTACTACAGTGCCCTACCGTCAGATACAGTTTACTTACTACGATGCCCTACATTCACAGACAGTTTACTTACTACAGTGCCCTACATTCACAGTCAGTTTACTTACTACAGTTCCCTATATTCACTGGCAGTTTACTTACTACAGTGCCCTGCATTCACAGACAGTTTACATACTACAGTGCCCTACATTCACTTAGAGTTTACGTACTATAATCCCCTGCATTCACAGACAGTTTACTTACCTCAGTGCCATACGTTCACAGACAGTGTATTGCTACAGTTCCCAACATTCACAGACAGTTTACTTACTACAATTCCCTGCATTCACAGACAGTTTGCATTCTACAGTGCCCTACATTCACGACAGTTTAGTTAATACAGTGTCTTACATTCACAGGAAGTTAATTACTACAGTGCCCTGCATTCACAGACATTTTACTTACCTCAATATCATACTTTCACAGACAGTTTACTTATTACAGTGCCCTATATTTACAGACGGTTTACTTGCTACATTGCCCTACATTTTTTATACTTAAGTGCCCTACATTCATAGACAGTTTTCTTACTACAATGCCCTACTTGCACAGACAGTTTACATTCTACAGTGCCCTACATTCACTACAGTTTACTTACTACAGTGCCCTACATTCACAGGGAGTTAATTACTACAGTGCCCTGCATTCACAGACATTTTACATACCTCAGTGGCATACATTCACAGACAGTTTACGTACTACAGTGCCCTACATTTACAGACGGTTTACTTACTACATTGCTCTACATTCACAGAGAGTTTACTCTCTACAGAGCCCGACATTCACAGATGGTTTACTTACTACAGTGCCCTACATTAAGTGACAGTCTACTTAGTACAGTGCCCTACATTCACATACATTTTACTTTCTACAGTGCCCTACATTCACAGAGAGTTTGCTAGCTTCAGTGCCATACATTCACAGACAGTTAACTTACTACAGTGCCCTAGATTCACAAAGAGTTTACATACTACGGTGCCCTACATTCACCGACAGATTACTTTCTTAATTGCCGTACATTTGCAGACCGTTTAGATACTACAGTGCCCTACAGTCACACACAGGTTACTTGCTGCAGTGCCCTACATTCACAGACAGTTTGCTCACTTCAGTGCCATACATTCACAGACAGTTTACTTACTACAGTTAAATACATTCAACGACAATTTACTTACTACAGTGCCCAACATTCACAGACAGTTTATTTACTACAGTGCCCTACATTCACAGACAGTTTACATACTAGAGTGCCCTACATTCACAGACAGTTTATATACTACGGTGCCCTACATTCACAGAGAGTTTACTTACTACAGTGCCCTACATTTCCAGAGAGTTTACGTACTACAGTGTCCTACATTCTCAGAGAGTTTACATACTACAGTGCGCTACTTTCACAGACAATTTATTTACTACAGTGCCCTATATTCACGGATAGTTTAGATACTACAGTGCCCTACATTCACAGACAGTTTACTTAGTACAGTGCCATAGATTCACAGACAGTTTACACATTTCAGTGCCCTACGTTCACAGACAGGTGAGTTACTAGAATGCCCTACATGCACAGACAGTTTACATACTACAGTGCCCTACATTAACAGACAGTTCACATACTACAGTGCCATACATTCAATGACAGTTTACTTACTACAGTACCCTATATTCACTGACAGTTTACATACTACAGTGACATACTTTCACAATCAGTTTGCATACTACAGTGCCCTACATTCACAGACAGTTTACATACTACAGCGCCCTACATTCACAGACAGGTTACATTCTTCAGTGCCCTATATTCACAGGCAGTTTACTTACTTGAATGCCCTACCTGCATTGAGAATTTACATTCTACATTGCGCTACATTCACAGACAGTTCACTTACGACAGTGCTCTACGTTCAATGACAGTTTACTTAGTACAGTACCCTACAATCACAGACAGTTTACTTCCTACAGTGCCCTACATTTTCCGACAGTCTACTTACTACAGTGCCCTACATTCAATGACAGTTTACTTACTCCGGTGCCCGACATTCACAGACATTTTGCTTACAACATTGCCCCACATTCACAGATTGTTTTCTTCCTACAGTTCCCTACATTCACAGACAGTTCACATACTACAGTTCCCCAGATTCAATGACAGTTTACTTACTCCAGTGCTGTACATTCACAGAGAGTTTTTTCCTATAGTGCCCTACATTCAGAGACAGCTTTCTTGCTACAGTGCCCTACATTCAATGACAGTTTTTTACTGCAGTGCTCTACATTGACTGACAGTTTAGATACTACAGTTCCCTATATTCACAGACAGTTTACATACAACAGTCCCCTGCATTCACAGGCAGTTGACTTACTAGAATGCCCTACATGCACTGACAGTTTACATAGTACAGTGCCCTATATTCAAAGACAGTTTACTTGCTACAGTGCCCTACATTTCAGACAGTTCACTTACTACAGTGCCCCACATTCAATGACATTTTACTTACTACAGTGCCCTACATTCACAGACAGTTTACTTACCACAGTGCCCTACATTCACAGAGAGTTTATTTACTACAGTGTCCTACATTCACATACAGTTTACATACTTCAGTGCCCTACATTCACAGACAGTTTACTTACTACAGTGCCCTACATTCAATGATAGTTTTCTTACTACAGTGCCCTACATTCACATGCAGTTTAGATACTACAGTGCCCTACATTCACAGACAGTTTACTTTAGAACAGTGCCCTACATTTTCAGACAGTTTCCACACTATAGTGTCCTACATTCACATACAGTTTACATACTGCAGTGCCCTACATTCACAGACATTTTACTTACTACAGTGCCCTACATTCACAGACATTTTACTTACTACAGTGCCCTACATTCACAGACAGTTTACTTACTACAATACCCTGCATTCACAGTTTACTTGTTTCAGTGCCATACATTCACAGACAGTTTACTTACTAATGTGCCCTACATTGAATCACGGTTCACTTACTACACTGCCCTACCTTCACCGACAGTTTACTTAGTACAGTGCCCTACATTCACAGAGAGTTTACTTACTGCAGTTCCCTAGATTCACAGACAATTAACATACTACAGTGCCCCACATTCAATGACAGTGTACTTACTACAGTGCCCTACCTTCACAGACTGTTTGCTAACTTCAGTGCCATACATTCACAGACAGTTTACTTACTACAGTGCCCTATATTCAGTGACAGTTTAATTAGTACAGTGCCCTACATTCACAGACAGCTTACTTATTACAGTGACCTGCATTCACAGACGGTTTACATACTACGGTGTCCTACATTCGCAGACAGTTTACTTACTACAGTGCCCTACATTTGCAGACAGTTTACGTACTACAGTGCCCTACATTCACAGACAGTGTGGATACTACAGTGCCCTACATTCACAGACAGTTTACTTTCCACAGTGCCCTATATTCACACAGAGTTTACATACTACAGTGCCCTACATTCACAGTTTACTTTCTACAGTGCCCTACGTTCACGGAGAGTTTACATACTTCAGTGTCCTACATTCACAGATAGTTGAGTTACTACAATGCCCTACATGCACATACAGTTTACATACTACAGTGCCCTACATTCACAGACAATTTACTTACTGCAGTGTCCTTCATTCACAGACTGTTTAGTTACTATAGTGCCCTACATTTACAGACGGTTTCCTTACTACAGTGCCCTACGTTAAATGTAAGTTTTCTTACTACAGTGCCCTACATTCACAGACTCTTTACTTTCTACAGTGCCCTACATTCACAGACAATTTACTTCCTACAGTTCCCGACATTCACAGAGAGTTGAGATACTACAGTGCGCTACATTCAATGACAGTTTACTTACTACATTGCCCAACATTCACAGAGAGTTTACTTACTGCAGTGCGCTACATTCACAGACAGTTTACTAACTTCAGTGCCCTACATTCACAGACAGTTTACTTACTACAGAGCACTATATTCACTGACAGTTCACATACTACAGTTCCCTAGATTCACAGACAGTTTACTTACTACAGTGCCCTACATTCACAGACATTTTGCATACTTCAGTGGCCTATATTCACAGAGAGTTGACTTACTACAATGCCCTACATGCAATGACAGTTTACTTACTTCAGTGCCTACATTTACAGACAGTTATCATACTACAATGCCCTTCATTCACATACAGTTTACTTCCTACAGTGCCATACATTCACAGACAGTTTACTTACTTCAGTTCCCTACATTCAAGGACAGTTTACATACTACAGTGCCCTACATTCACAGACAGTTTATATACTAAAGTTCCCTACATCCACAGCCGTTTACTTACTACAGTGCTCTACATTCACAGACAGTTTACTTACTACTGTGCCCTACGTTCACGGAGCGTTTGCTTGCTATAGTGTCCTACATTCAATGACAAACGACTTGGATCGTTACCTGATTCTTCGATTTGAAGTGTTTTCAGGTAGTTCAGTGAAATATGATCATAATGTCTTGAAAAATGAAAAACACTCGTGCCAGACAATTTCCCAGCTAAATATATTCCACACCGACCTTTCAGAGGGCCTAACTATTGTTCCCCAAATGCCCCGGAAATTGACCTCTTTAAAGAATATCTATATTTTTGTGCGGATTTTTTCAAAATGTACTTAGCATGCCTTTTGAAAGGTACATCATTTTGTTCTAAACGTCACGTGTTTTGAAGTTTACAGCGTTATTTTGCGATCCAACTACACCCTTGCAACGTGACATCTCTAAGACTTGTCATATGCATGGCGGACACATAGTTATCACTTTGTCAGGGGTAGTAGCTGGCGTCATTCTTTTATTTTCCTATCAAGATGGTATAAACTACTGTGCCCACAGTACCCAAACTTTAATTACACATTCTGTCCATTGTTACAATATCGATTTTAATGCTACATCAAATTACAATTGATAACCGATTTAGAATGGTCGTTATATTCAACCTAGAACAGCCATTCGAAAGGCAGGTATAAGAAACGAAACGATAGCATAAATTTCTGCAATTTGAATTCATAAATATAGAATTTGCTGAAATTTCTTGAATTTTGCTTTCAATTTCCGAGTCGTTGGAGCATTAATCGTTGCTAATTTTTGTTATCTTAGAAATGAACAGCAAACATTGACATACATACATACATACATACATACATACATACATACATACATACATACCCACCCCAAAACATGCACACAAACACATACATACATACATACATACATAGAGTACGCACGCACGCACGCATATTCACACATACATACATGCATACATACATACATACATACATAAATACATACGTACATACATACATACATACATACATACATACATACATACATACATATATACATACTCATATGCATGAATGCATACATACATACGCACGCACGCACATACATACATACATACATTCATGCATATATACACGCACATACGCACCCACGCTTGGATATACATACATACATCCATCCATACATACATACATACATACATTCATACATACATACATACATACATACGTACATACATACATACATACATACATACATACATACATACATACATACATACATACATACATGCATACATACATACATGATACATACAATCAGTCCACTTTGCTTGCATTAGTGTGCCCCTGGGCAGGCGCCACAGTCCACTTTCATTGGCACGATGCATCTTTCATGTGTTGACGTGCCTTAATGTCTGAAAATCACCATTTTGTACATAGATTATTCATGATATATTGCTGTATGCTACATTTAGTACATTTAGCTCAAAGTAGCAATAAGAGACCTAAAATGTAGTTGCAAAGCATTATTTTGTTTAAATGATACTTAAGTCGCTTTGAATTAATTGAGATTCATAGAGAAGGAAGTTAGTTTTAGAAAGGTTTTGTAATAAAATATGTATAAATTTATTTGCAGGCTGTAATGAAAAAATAATGAAAAGTCAATTACGATCATTATTACAAGACTTTTATTTCTATTAATACATTGCTGACGAAGGCAGATCAATTACTGACACTCAATATTTTACAATTTCACACCGTTCTAAATAAAATAAGAATTGTAATTTCCGAGAAGTTTAGAAAGAAAATATTGAAACTAGTACCACAACATTTACAAACGCAAATATAATTGTGCTGACATGATTTCATCAAAACAGAATTACAAACCTACAATACATACAGAAGAAGAATTAATGTTTAAAAACGAATTAAATCTTCACATGAAAGTAACTGAGAAGATAACAACGGTCAGACATTCATATGCTATTTTGCTTGTGTCTGCCTCCTGGAAATCGCTTACATTGTGTCTTTGTTCAATAATGTACCTACTCTGTGATACAAACGGGCGTTGGCTGAGGATAACCATAACTAAATATTTGGAAAAGAAAGTGGAAACTACCAATCAAGATATTCTTTGCCATGTAAATCCACAGATGGGCAAATGCATATCATGCTACATGGAGCTCAGAATATTTTGAAAGTTACGTAAAGCCGCTCTCTGTACTTGATTGATGTGGTAAATCGGGGAGTTGGCTGACATATTTATATCTTTGCACAGAAGAGAATATTACATTACAGTATCGTTTAGGCAGTATGTCAGTTGAAGCTTTTGAAAACCTAATACTAACCTTCCATGCTTATTCGCCTATCTTAATAAAAGTGTATGTCACACTAATATCTGGTTGCTGTTGTTGTTTATTGTTCTCTTTTGTTTCTTTAATTTTCATGTTGAAATTGGCTTAATCGTATTGTTGTAGGCGTATATACATATTACATGCAAACTTGCATATAAACATATTCCATGGCAACTAGAATATGAATATATTCTATGGCAACTAGCACATAAACATATTCCATGGCAACTAGCATATAAACATATTTCATAAAACTGTTTAAACAATGCTTAAGTATCACACTGGTATTCCAGCTGATATGAATCTGTTCAATTCAGCTAGATTGATTCAATTCAACATACTTAAATTCGAGTCAGTTCAATGTATTTTACAAGAAAAGTGGGGAAACAGTATATGTAAACAGTACACAATACATAATTGTCATATCAGATTGATAATAAAGATCAAATACTAAAACTGATAACCAAGAAAAGTTTTTGGTATGACTCGGCCGGGGTTCGAAACCCCGACCTCCATCATCCGAGGCGGACGCTCTAACCACTAGGCCACCGAAGGGAGAACAGTATATGTAAACAGTACACAATACATAGTTGTCATGTCAAATTGATAGTAAAGATCAAATAATAAAACGAATAATCAAAAAATGTATTATTTACATCATTTGCTAGTACTTGATGACGACACACAGGCACTGGTTTTTGTCAGTCAAAAAGGGAAGCTACTAACGGCATCTACTCCACTTCTTTCAATTAACACAAGGGTACATGTTCGTGCGGGTCAAAATTTACCATCCTTGCCTATTCTTTTCTTTTTTTGTTTTTTTTCTTGTAATTTATCCGTCGACGCGTTCTATCAATCGTAATTTAAACAGCCGTGAATGAGACATCTCAAACTTTGCCCCATGTACGATAGAACTGTATTACCGATCATTTAATTACCATTTTCATCAAAGGTTTCTTTACTTCTTATAATGTCGATTTAAATACAGCTGGAAAGTAGATATTTTTGGTCTCTTCAAATTACATTTAAGACATCTATTTATATTGCTTTATAAGTCATGACGATAAACAAATTAAGCGAATAAAGTGCATGAAACTAGTTTCCTAAGGTGACTACGTGAGGCTAATAGGTGACGTGTCAAAGTGGATTACCCTATAGCAGAACTGCTTTGCGTAGCGGTGATGACATGCAGAGCTAAAACATAAAACTATAATGGAAAGAAGTTTCTACTTATATGAGTGCATATTCCAAGAACAGAGAAGCATTTTCATTTATGTAAATTACGCATCCATTCAATCTGTCTCTTAATAATCATTTAATGCGGATATATACTACATTTCTCAGCATGGGAACCACACCCGCCCCACCCTACCGACCCAAAACCCGTCCGTTTTGTTTTCCATTCAAAAGGCAAATCCTTTGCTCAAGAAATTAGGCGAAATTGAGCATCCACGCAGATGAAGAATAATGCAAATATTATACATTTATCAAACGTATATATATATATATATATATATATATATATATATATATATATATATATATATATATATATATATATATATATATATATATATATATATATGGATTGGAACAGTAATTGCTGGGCAGTATGATACAGAGAATATTTTGCATGAAAGATAGGGAGACGTGGGATATGATGCAGAAAGATAAGGATGGATAAGATATATGGGCGTGGAAGAGATTTTATGTTATCATGGAAATAACAGTTCGTGAAATTACTTTGATTATTTTAAGGAACCTTTTCCTCTCACGTGTGCGAAAGTAAATGAAGAGTGACAGATGAATGAATCTAAAGGAGAAATAACAAATATTTTGATCCACAGGAGAATTGATAGATGAACGGATCTAGCTGCTATGGAACGTAGGAATAGTTTTGGCATTAAAAAACCCTACATAAATTGATTTGTCTGGAATGGCAGAAGAGACATATGACAAGAGGTTAAGCACACAAACAAACATATGTATGGATGGCTGGATGTACGTCTGTATGTATGATTGTATGTATGTATGTATGTATGTATGTATGCGTGTGTGTGTGTGTGTGTGTGCGTGTGCGTACGTGCGTGTGCGCATTCTGAATCGGACCTTACGTACAATCATTGCAAATGCATCTTTTACTAAAGATCTTTATTCTTAGAACATGTTCACTCTTGCGTAATTTACAGAAAGGTTTGTTGTACATATTGTTATTTTGTATTTTATGATTTATGTTTTAAGGCTTGACGCTCCTGCTCATGGTGCTCGTGACCGAAGTTAATCAAGAAGCTAATGGGGGCATGACCTGAGATAATAAGACAGTGTCATAACGACTGGAAACAGTAGGGTTTATAACAGACGTTAACACCGGCTTGGAATTTGACTTTTATTCTTTCATTGGTAAACGTATTTTCGTATAATAGTAAAGAACGGAATTTGAAATAGAATAGAAAATTATTATTATTTCAGAGGAACCAAATGAATGAGGAAAGCGTGGAAGAATACAGAAGCAGCAGTACATCATCTGGTCTACCGAGCACACTGGTGAAAAAGTCAAATGAGAAACTGTTACAAAATGTTAATGGAACACTTCAACCCAGGATTGAGGCCCAGGGTAAGAAAACGTTTTATCATGAGTGATTCAAAATCCTTTCAAATCGGTGTCAGAATAGCAAAACTAGAGGAATGCAGTGAAAATCGTAATGGACCACAGTCTCTACAAACCTTGAATCATGGTACCCCGAGCGATGACAAGACTCTGCTTCCCCCATTTCTGTGTCCAGGAAAGGGCTACACAGGAAGCTTTAATAGACAGGGTCATGGCACTTATGTGCTGAAGATTGTTCATATAACAGAAAGTATACAAAACTGCAACGTTTGAGAGCAGGTAATACACAATGGACAGCACCTTTGAAATAAACTTGGCATAGTTATTGCAACAAAGCATCCTCTAAACATTGTAGTGGTCGTAGCATTCAATATCTCTGTTGGCAATGTTGAGTCAATTAGGGACGCAATAATAGAAATGGATGTTTAAGACAAATTGACTTTGTACTTGATGAACCGGACAACTCAGTCTACTTAAATAATAGCTATACGACCCTGCAATCAAATGAAAATGAAGCGAAGAATGAGAATCCAGACGTAAGAATTTAGTAAGAACAGTTGAAATACTTTCTCGGCCAGAAACGCTACTCCTGGGAACATTGATACTGACATGGGTGTTAGGATTGACTAGGACAAAACAACCCTTTGTAGATAGATATATTGTCGTACCAGCCAGAATTCTAAGCAAAGTCAATGAAAATGTGATCATGAATCTAAGTCCGAAATCAGTTCAACTCCTTAAGAGCATAACAATAGGCTCCATTGAGGAAATGGCTGGAATATGTGGTGAGAAGCAGGCGCAGCAACCATGTGAGGAAAACAGTCAGAATGAAACTGCCAAACTTAAAGGACACAACGTTGATCCTGACTGAAACAGATATTCTGCAGAACAACAGTCAAAATGAACAAACGTCGACAGTAACATTTTTTTCAAAATTCGATGAGGCCGTATAAAGAGAAAACCTGGCAGTACATACGATAAACACTGGGGATAGTCCACCACCAAAACAGATACCGTACAGTCTTCCTTTCTGTCAGAGAGAGGAAGGTAGAAATAAGGTGCAAGATTTATTAAATTTGGATTTAATACAGCCTTTAACATTTATTTGTCAAGCCCTGTCACACTAGTCAAGACACCGGATGGAAAATATACTTTTAAGACTGGCTAGCGCTGGAAAAGTATCTATTGTTCCCAAAATAGAATCAAATGCTAGACGCTTTCAACAGCTTTCAATATTTCACCTGTTTAGAGTGAATGTGAAGAAACCTGCAACTAGCAGTTAGAAAACAGGATAAAAGAAAAGGTGTATTTATTTCCTTGAAAGGCTTATATGAGTTTAGCACAATGGGGCTTGGAATGCGGAATGTTCCCTGGACCTCCAACGACTGGACCTACTGCTACCAGGAATTCAGCGGGAGACTATTCTGCTATACAATGATTATATTGTATTATTTTCCTCAAGCTTTGATGACCATATGCTCCATTTACAGGACGTGTTAACGAGACAAAGAAACGCAAATCTCAAACTAAAACTGACCAAATGTACATTCTACAAAGAAGAAGTCCAGTTTCTCGGATATGCTGTAGCCAAAGATGGGGTTAAGGTTTCAGATATGACAATTAAGGCCGTGCTGTAATTCTGACCACCCGTGCAATGACGAACCCTACATGCATTTCTAGGTCTTGCCTGGTATTAACGCATGTTTGTGAAAGGGTTCCCAGAATATTGCATATCCACCAACTTGTTCCTTGTGTAATGATGTAGCATGAAGTGGAAAAAGGTTGTGAACGGGCCTTTAACATCCTAAAGAATAAAATAATCACAGATACATTGTAAGGTTATTCTGACTGTTCTGAACTTTGCGACAGAGAAATCTAGCTGATTTGCTAACCTTATTTTTCCTATCCCAGTCCAGTCGTCTCAGTCATGGTGTCCACGAGCTAGTAACTACTTTTAAAAAGAAGAAACCAAATTGTTATCTTCTTCTGTGCTTGAGGGAGTAATTATAAAATGAAATAACAACGACAACAACAACAGATATATAACAAAAAGGAAAATCACCGATAAAGCAAATTAAGGTCTCTCCAACTTTGATAATACACCATTCAAAACATTTTTGACACACACACACACACACACACACACACACACACACACACACACAAGTTGAGCTATTTGATAGAGATCTAGCTATCGGGCAAATACACATCACTGGCTACACAAAACGAAACTCTCGCAAGTGCTAATGCAAAGCCGGCAAAAACAAGAAAAGTGTTATGTGAAACTGGATTCTTCTAACTTTGTCGAACACCCACAATCTGCCCCAGCTGAATCAAATATACTAATGTTAGTGCAAATGAAAACTCTTGCACTTACCAACCAGAGTGGTTCGTTCAAATATCCACTTGCTATTCGACAAGAAGAGTTCCATGTAGAGTTTAATTGCACTAGCGATAGCAATACTTGCTATATTTTCATGACATTGAATATAAGAAAATCATGAATTAGACATTTTCTCATTCACTTGATATTGTGTGAGAATTGTGACCAGTAGGCCTGTTGTACATCTACATTGAAAGCAGCTAAAGGAAACAGAAGTAATATTAAAACGCAAACATATCTCGCTCATTTTCCGGATTTAAGGTAGTGTTGTAGGGATAAATTGATCCCTTAACTTGGTGTGGATCACAAATTGTTTTTATTGCAAACAAACGTGTCAAAGGAGTTGCATTGTACGTCATTAGTGGCAATTATCGAGACATAAACAGCTGCACAGTCTTCATCATTTGCATTATTTGGCTCTCCTGGCATCCAAAGAGGGGAAACTACCTCCCCCTCCCAGCTCACCCAGTTTCCTTCATTAGTTTCATCCGAAATACCAATGAAGGTAGCATCTGCAATGATAAATATATGTTGTTTATTGTATACTCATTCTTGAGATATACACACTTACATGCATACTTAGATTCATATGGATGTATGTATGTATGTATGTTTGTATGTATGTATGTATGTATGTTTGTATGTATGTATGTGTGCATGCTTGCGTGTGTGCGTGTGCCTGTCAGTCTGTCTGTCTGTCTGTCTGTCTGTATGTATGTATGTATGTTTTTATGCATTTATATAGATAGTTGGATACAATGTTCCCTTATGGTGAGGCTTAGTTTTTATTCCATTGTAAAATGCATCGTATCAAGATATTCTTCTTATATATAACACAAATATGCCTCAGTTATAAGCAAAATTTTTCTCTAAATAGCTAGTTGGGAAATGAGGTAATCATTGCTGATTTGTTCAAACGAGTTTGAAGCGTAACCACATAACAATACAAGAATATATTGTGTTTATAAAGCACACAATCTCACACGTTTAATTTTGTTAGTAATTTACTTTGAAGAACTTAGGTTAGCCAGTGATTTTACTTCTTCTCCTGGATGCCGCATTCATTTTGGGGAAAATCTGAATTCAATGAATGCATTGGGCAAAGTCTGCTATTCGATTACTTATATTTTTCAAATATAGGTTTTATTTGTAACATCGTGACATAAAGACCGCTGAACTCTGTAAATTTTGCTAATCTGCTGTCAGATGTTGAAAAATAATGATGATGATGATGATGATGATGATGATAATGATGATGATGATGATGATGATGATGATGATGATGTTCGTCCTTCGGTCTCGAAGACGACCATGACTTCATTATCTGGGCTGGTCTGTGAGTGCGCAGATGGCTGGTGAGGCCAATCTGCACTCTGAAGAGTCTAGGGCAATGAGGACAGGGAATTGCCGGGGGCTGGATGGACTGAAGGTCGGCGCTGGCTCTGCTCTTCCTCTGCTGGCGTTTCTGCTTGGCCTCGTTGATCCGGTGCTCTTAAAATGCAGCTGCGCCTGAGTTGATCTGGTGACGCCAGGCAGCGCGGTCTTCGGCAAGCTGCTCCCAGCTGTCTGGGTCAATGCCACAGGACTTCATGGAGGCTTTGAGCGTGTCCTTGAACCGTTTCTTTTGGCCTCCTCAGGAACGCTTGCCTTCAGCGAGTTCCCCATAGAACAGTCTCTTTGGGAGGCGCTCATCAGGCAATAATAATACTAATACAATAAAATCTCAAAAATGACTTCTTATTATGCGTCTTAGATCCAGATATGCAGCATAGCTTATGTTCATTACGTATTTGTGGAATGAGGCGTGCTGTCGAGACTGACATCTAGGTTTCGTACTGACTGTGCGTATGTAATATTGGTATTGCTGATACTTCTTATTTGAGGTAATATGCATATGAATGAGAAAATCTTTGCTTGGTGATCAGGGTGGCATCAGTTTCGTCGCTATTCATCTGCAACTTCTACATGTCATCCATGACTTCACATTGGGATTGCACTTTTCAACGCCCCAGATGCTAGCCTCAGCTTCAGTTGGACAGCTAGATTTATAAATTGGAGTGTCATTAACGTACAAATGGTCAAAAAGCCGGATGGCTATATATCAATGTTGAGAGTGGCTGAGTGTATAGAATGAAGATAAAGGGGCCGAGAAAAGAACCCTGGTGAACACCAAAACATATATCAACTGAGCTGGGATGTTTACCGTTTACTGACATAATTTGTGCCCTGCTGGCTAGGTAGCGTTTGAACCATAGTAAGGCTGTGTCTTCAATGTCAAATACATGCTGGAGACTGTGAAGTAATATATCATGGTTTATTATGTCAAGAACCGCAGACAAGTCAAAGAGGATGAGGACTGTAATAGTGTCACTATGCAAAGCAGAGAGAAGGTCGTCAACTACTCCCGGAAGGGCAGTTTTAGCACTATACTGAAGACGATATGCAGACTGTACATTGCTAAAAAGACTATTTGAATTCAGATAAGATACATGTTGCTATAGAACAAGCTTTCAATGCTTTTTGAAATGAATGAGAGATTGATAACAGGTACGTATTTGTTTATATCATATAGGTCGGTTATTATAACAGAGGCGTTACAATAAAATTTTTGAAAATGATGGGAATTAGCCGGATGAAAGAGGATTATTGATAACATCGGTTAGAAAAGGCAATATTACATATTGCAGGAATAATGTCTGAATCGGGACGAGTTCAACTGACTTTGGTTTGCTCTTTATCACATTTGTATGTACCAAATCCATAGTGATACGTTCAAATGCTGTTAAAGGTTGCTGTGTATATTCTGTTATCACAACTGTATAGTGGTGACGAGTCAATTGAAATTACGTTGTCAGAATTATCTTTAATTGACTGAACTTTGTCAGTGAAGATATGTTGAGATGGCGTATGACGCAGAGGTGATCTGATGCATGTTCATGGGGCACTAATGATGACTGCAAAATATTATCATCAGATCGTTGAAGAATCCAGTCTAAAAGGTGACTGTGTTTATAGTTAGGTTGTTTAACTGACTGAGGTTGAACATATGATAGAAACTAGGAGCATTATTGTGTATGGAATTCCAGGACAGTCAAAGTAAAATTTGAAATCTCCAAGAATAATCAGGTTGTCATCCACATAGGTTTTTTTTTTCTCCATACACCAGGTGGTTGATAAACTAATCCCAAAAGAGAGATTCAGTTAGCTTGTATTCGACTAGGAGGAGGGTGGTTGATGCAGAAAAGTGGACTGACCTTTGTTCCACTGTGAATAAAGTTTGGTCCAGTTCAAACTGTGTGTGTTCGATATTGAAAGTTAAATAATTAAGACGGTGAATTATAGAGTTCATTGCGAGGATAGCAATTCCGCCTCAGAGGGAATGAGCGGGAACGGTTTGATGGAGTAACACCAGAGGGAATTAGATTCACATACTTTGGCTCATCACCTGAATTTGAGAAATGTTTCTGTTGGGAGAAAGACTTCAATATCCTGCCCGTTGATAAAGTTAACTATTTATGTGCGCCCTTTCGGTGACCCTACTGACTGCGCGTTGAATAATGCAATGAGCAGCTGTAGATCAGGCTGCAAGGCTAATGATTGAAGAAGAATTTAAATTAAGTTTTTCAATTCATATCGAGTTTTCTAACCGCTGTGAATGAAAGGGCGAAATTAAGATAACTTGAATTTTTGTTAATGTCCTACGTCGGCGGGTTTGAAACAACTTGGTTTTTCAATTATGTTTAGATTTATAGCGATTCTTTGCAAATGACCTCATTAGTCTTGTGGATAAAGGAGTGTTGGGAAATTTAAAGGCGACGATTCAGCGGTGAAGGCATTATTAAAACACCAGTGAAGATATATTGGGTCTTAAAAAGGTGCATGGAAAACTGTGCAGTTTTCGAAACGGACTAATGGAGGGACATCTATTTTGACCAATATGCGAAAAGCAAGCATCGTTGTTTTCAAACAGTCTGTCTCGAAAGTCGCTATCAGATGTTACATATTACATTCAATGGCCACTAGTTTTTGCAAGAGTTTCTATTTCGCTACCCGATGTCACTTGTTATATTTACTGGAATTTTGCAAATGTACTCGATCTTCAAAAAACCGTAGTAAAAAATTAAAGCGCAGAATTGCAAGTACTGTCACAACTTATAACTGTTAAATGTCACTTACCGACGTTTGTGACGTTGAATAGGTCATACATGATTCTAAGCTCACTATGTTTCTAGGTTTATTTTGCAAAGTGTTAGAGATGTTCTAGAAATTGCAAGGCTGGGCCTATAGCGTAAAACATTTTGAGAATAAAACAAGATTTCTTTTGTTTTATTTGGTTACATGTAATGTCACTTACCATATTCAGACGGAATAAAAAAGTGTAAATCAACTATCTGTGCCTGTGTTGTAACAACAATAAGTTTGGCCTTTTCAGATTCGCATGTTTTCATTGCTTCGTTGAAAGTTTTGTATATACCATAGAACTTTATGCAGAAGTAAGAACCTCCCAAGCTGACATTACTATATCCCATATCACAAGAGGCTGATGGCGCTGTAAAATGCAAAATGACCCATGTAAAAGCAATCGAAGCTCTTAAATAACGTATACCAAGTTTGATTCAGTCCTATTCGTTTCCGTATCAATTTATCTTAAAGTATAAATGGAACATTGTACAGTACCTCGTTCTTAATTTTGTCGTAAAAATGTTACATTGAACGTGTTTAAACAATAAGCATAACTTTTCATGTTTTATAGGTCTATTCATGCTTGTTCAGATGCTGCTGAATTTGAAAATTGAATTCAGCACTTGGTATAAGAACCGAGTAAGTGATAAGTTTACAACCACCACCCATTACCACCCAGTGTTGTATTGTGTTCTTCTGCATCAACATTCGAGACGACTTCATGTGAAATACTGGTAGATAGAAGTTAGGTGTTATATCGATAGATATAATTCACGTGTAATATATGTAGTGACGCAATTACGTGCAATACTTGTAGAAATAATGTACGTGCAATACTAGTAGATAGAAGTTAGTTGTTATAACATTAGTTATAATTTACGTGTAATACTGGTAGACAGAAATTACGGGTTATATCGGTAGATATAATTTACGTGTAATACTGGTATAAATAAGTTACGTCCAATACCGCCAGAGTGAAAGAAACACAATATAGCGCTTTAAGAATGAGAGTTGACAGTTTAATTTCATATGTCTGTAGTCCACGTCTTGTTTGATTGACCTTTCTGTGATTAATAGTGACAATGACTATTATTATTATTATTATTATTATTATTATTATTATTATTATTTATCCCGTGAGGGAGCAGCAACGATAAGGAAAAGAAAAAAATAGGAATGTTATACAAGACATCATGCAACATTTTCCACACTGAGAAACGTTAATGTAATAGATTTGTTGGTGTCAGCTTATACAAGATTTCTTTGATGTTATTATTATTATTATTATTATTATTATTATTATTATTATTATTCTCATTAATACCGCTAATAAAACAGCAACTTCAATGAAAATTAAAGAACATATATATTATTCAAATATAATAGATATTTTCTACCCTGACCTCTTTTAATTGCAATTTTGAAGTACGTGTATATTTTATCAACAAGACGGTTAAGAGTAAAATTAAACCGAATGTTTTATTGACGATATGGTTTGTTCACGAATAGTTTTCTCTCGTACTGAAGTTTAATATGATACATAATATTTATTATGACAGATTTGCACAGTGTTCATAGACAGCTGCCTCAAGGATTATTGATCTACATGGACTAGACAGGTACCTCATGTATTATTGATATACATGGACGAGACCTGTGCTTTAATAAGTTATTATGAACAGAATGCAAGGTAATTAATTAAATAAGAAGATGCAAACCGAAACTGAGAGAATACAAAAAAAGTTAGAATAAAAGAAGTGAAAGATAAATACAATATAAGAAATACATAACAAATGAAGGAATATTTTGAGTGTCATTGAAATTAGTAATAAAAGTCAGATTCTCTCAAACGGTAGATGTTTCTGATTCGTACTCAAACTCAACAGCGCGTGCTTTGTCAATATATCTACATCTGTATGACAAGGATATAATACTTGCCTGTGTAATAGACCAATCCATCAGAAAACTGAAATCCCTGAGGTATTCCTCGTCGGAAGGAAGAGGACAACACACAGCGGTTGTTGAGGTTATCATAAAAGAAGGACAAACAGTTGATCGGGTTGTTGTCACAACGCTGCATGCACTCCAACATATCAACACCAGTCTCATCAATGATTACTTCGGATGTATGTATGTTGCTAAGATAGATTTTGTCCTGCATCCAGTTCTGTTTTACTGCGTGAGAATGTATATATGAAAATTAAAGATCTCATTCACCTCCGTTATTCATATTTTGGATAAACATAAATGTTAGATTAGAGGACAGTCAAATTGCTTACGTTCGACAAAACCAGCAATAGCGTTGTATTTTAGCCAACATAAGTTCATAACTTCTACATACAAAAACTTGGTCAAAGTATATTTACATTGTATTTTCAAATATTGGTAGTCTCTAAATTGCTGTTGGTAGTTCATGTTTGAAATCGATTTGAAATAATAGAAACGTATATGATGGCAGAGAAATGCACGAAGTCCTTAATTTGAATAGTCACTATATTACAAATAAATTTAAGACAGTAACTCTGACAAACGTGGACCGAAAAGGCAATAGTTTAGGTAACACAGGGGCATATGTTGATTGTATTCACAGAAACAATGTAATGATATGAGTATAAAGTGCATTTAGATTCCACGGATATTAGGACTTTATTTTCCATATGTTATGACCTCAACTGTGACGCCATAGTGTTATGCAATAATATGTATAACGTGGGTTTATTATGAGAACACCATTGTTGTCATGCGATGAAATGCATTGTTAAATTACCACAAGTGAAATTTGTCGAAGTCCAGCTGCCATTAGGTAGACATGTGACTGTCGCGTTTTCGTCTCCTTTCTTAAATAGACCAGGCTGGCATCTGTAGGTGTAGTTCTGTCCGACCTCCACTACTGCCACCTCGTTTATCACCCCTAATTTCGTCGGCGGAGTCGGACAAACTGCCCAAACATGAAAATAAACCTTAAACAGTTACTTTTAATAGCAGTCCTATAACTGTTCAAAAGGTACGATTAAATTAATTCGTTTAGAAAAATGGGAAATTAGTCAAAAGAATATACAACAACTCAGGTAAAGTTGTGTTTACCTACAAAAATGGAGAATAACTGCAGGAATTGCATGAAAGTCGAAATTCACCCTGTCGGTTTAAATTTGTGCTTTTCACTACAAAAGAAACTCAGTTGATATGGGGTATTATATTTTGTTGTAGATTTCATACAAAATTATTGAAATGTATCAGTGTGGGAGACATTAAAAGTGCCAAAATGGGGATAAAGCTGGCATTGCATCTCAGTCTATATCACGCCTGGAGTGTCCGATTAAATAATATATTTGTTATGTTTCTTATATATGTACATTTGGGTCTTATTAATTCCCACGACTAGAAAAGGCAACTTTGACCTCTAAGCCCTGGTCAAGGCAGTACTAGGCAGAGGCATTTCACAAAGGTTGTGGAAGAGCTGCGCTGGCGCCTCAGCTGCATGACACTGCCTGTGGTCAGGTCTATACGTCAGATAGTTTTACTGCTCTAATCAGGGTCATAACCCAACACCAGTCCTGGCTATGTGTGCACCACTTCTTCTCTAGCCATTTTAAACTACGGAGAGGAAAACCTCCTTCTGTGCAACGGATCACCATTGGGGGTCTCTGTGCTTCGTAAAAAGAAGTACTAATCTGGTGATGCCCGTTAATAAAAACAGAAGTTTCTTGTTTTTATTGGTTGGTGCAGAACAGCTCCAGTTACTCACTACCCACTGACGCCTTTATAGAGTTAGTCAGCAGAGTTTACGGCGCCCGAGGACAAGGTAGCCATTTGTCGACAATGGTGTGATGGCGCTGGCAAACCTACCGGGGCCGATGATGCTAGGTTCAGCACAGCTGAGGCCAACAACAGCATGGGATCTGACCGCATCAGTGCAGTGACCGGCAGCTATCCCAACTCCACAGAAGGCTTCGCACTGAGAAAGACGCCGATAAACTGCTGGGTATCTTCTTCGCTATTCCACAGCCCACATTTACAGCGTCTTTCAGGATGTGAAAAGGTCATCTTCGAAGCCAAGATCATCTCTGCGCTGACCCGTGAAACACCGACTATAACGCTATCTTCTGCGACGCTTGCAAGGACGTCGATAAGGTCAAGCTCTCAAAGCTCCCCCATTATGTCTATTTTGACGCCGTGTCAGAGATTATGCTCGTCAACGTCATGAGGGGCGGCATAAGCACCCCCACCTTCCAGTCTCGACCAGAGACACCTAGCAGTCAGGAGTCAACGGATAATTTTGGCAAATAAATGTTATAAATGTAATCATTCTATTCATCCAATCTTTGTGGCATTAATAGACGGTACACGCCTAAACAATTAGGAGCAAATACCATGATGTTTGATTAACTGGGAAGCAGCCCAGCCTCAACGTCCACGAGGAGCTGGTCTAGAAAATATTCCTAAAGTACAAGAGGTGGTTCTCGCTTACCGAAAAAATCATGAGCTACATGGGAAACGAACAGAACGGTGACTCAGGCATCCAGGTTAGTCAGCGGGACCTTACCGGCCTCTACCTAATGTAGATCTTCGAACTATATACCTCGACGTGATCAGATAGTAAGTTTTGAATGTCTACTTCAAAATGGTTGGATCACAAACTGACCAGAGACCTGATGTCTAAACAGTCAGCTAGAGGCACAGACGCGCTTAAACCGCTAACATGTCCATATTTTATGCAGGTGGATTAGGCCAAGGAATTTCTTGGATCCGTTGCTGTGTTTTTTGGTGAGACATAAGGTGCAGGACATGTTAATATACAACATGATCAGACTATAGTGGAGCAGAGTAATGTACACTTTTGGTACGATTATTTGGACATCGGTAAGAGCGAGACTTGTTAATGACTCCTAAAGCGAGTTCACTTCAGTGGGTGACAGTGTTTCTCAAGGTAATATCAGAGCTGAAATACTAACTAACTAGCACGATTTGGATAAAATCCATTGAGACAATCCATATGACGACCGTCACCGTTGGTCTTAAAACAATTGTACAACCACCTCCTTTGGAACCAGTAGGTAAAGGGATTCATTCGGTATCATTATTCACTGCTTGCGTTAGAAGGCGAACATTATTTTACTGACCTGGTATGGTCCATCTATACATTTAAAATCGCGATCCGAATTTACTTTCCAGGGCAACAAAGAAGTTATTATTAGTGCATGCTTAGTGAACAGGCATCAAAGTTACCAATCAGGTAATTTGTGTGAGAGGAATTGGTAGCCGTTCCTAGTAATACGGAACTACCTCCAAGATTTATTGTCTTTCGAACGCTTAAGTGGGAAAATACACCGTTTAGTATCCAGGGGGCACGATAAGCGTCCAGACGATGTTTATTTGACCGGATAAGATTGGATGTGTGTGTGTATGTATGTATGTATGTGTGTGTGTGTGTGTGTGTGTGTGTGTGTGTGTGTGTGTGTGTGTGTGTGTGTGTGCATCCACATCGTTGCTGAAAATTGTCCATATACATAACGTGCAAGAGATTCTTTCTCAAAAACAAATCATGCGTGAGATTCATTTCGACCTTTTTATCTTTTTTGAGCCGACAATCACGATTGAATACATTTAGGGGTATAGTCCCACGTATTCCTTGTTAGGCTTAATAGCGCACTGATCCTTGAAATTTCCCACGACGTTTATTTGCTACTGTTAAACAGTGGAAAACCTTTGTTCGTTGGTGGTAAATGCATTATTCAGACATGGTCATTCAATGTATTCGTATATGTCATCGATTGTGATGTGCATCAGCAACGAGTCTGTACATCTTTATGTTGTCACAATAATGTGGATTAATCTTTTAATAACACAAGTATATTAGTAGTTTGCGTAAGTAAAGCACAGGCGGACCAACATCAATGCGCTTTGTTAGCTTCAGTTTTGATATTTTCTGTCAACGGAAATGATTCCACCATCGAAGTTTGTTCAGAATTCGAACGAGGGGTCAGTCTACATATACTAAGTTTATCTCGCTCACTTTCCCGAACTCTGTCAGAGAGGATTCGATTTTTTTCTCTATCACAGCGTTATTCATTAGGTTAAAATAATAGTTTTCAAATTCATTATGGGGTGCTCTTCAGATATTATGAATTTCAGATAGTGGCGGGTGTAAGGTGAAGTTGTTTACATTTGCAACATGAACATTCGAGAGAATCTTGGTTTATGTCACTTTCGAGTACTGTGGCTGAACTTTCTTTAGATATTGTACTTGTGGAAATTGTACATGATCTAAGCACACAGCTAACTATAATGACTACTCCCTTGTGCTAAAAACGTAGTCAAAATTAGCTTAAAGTACATACTTTTTAGCAGTTATTGAAATTGGGAAAATTAATTTTGCTGGAGTAGCTTATACTAGTTTCTTGCTGTTACTGTTTACCTGTGAAGTCCAGGAAGTGAAAATGACCAGTGAAATTGAAAATGAAAATGAGCTAGCGGTTTTTTGAGAGATGCACGTCTGAAGTAAGGCCAAGCTGTATACTCTTTAATCTATATTACTCTCATTAATCATACACCAAAACAATGAGAGTTAAGGGTTCTTTAAGCAGTACCCAATACATGCAAGGTTTGTTTTAAACAGCCAGTATAACCAGTTAGGAAACCAAGGGATATTATTTTCTTTAAAATTCTAACCCTATGCAAAAGACAAAACTGTAGAGCTAGGCATGATAGGATATACATGTCGGCGAATATAATTGGTGGAGGACGATCATGAATGTATGTATGTATGTATGTATGTATGTATGTATGTATGTATGTATGTATGTAATACCTAAACATTCAAAGTTTTAATTTCAAATGTACTTGAATCTTTGGATGGAAGTTTATTGTTTAAAGTGAGGCCGCAAGAATTGGAAGTTTAAACCAATCATTGGTTAGTGACGCCTAGGCTCAGTGGTTAGCATGCCGAACTCAGGAGTGCAAGGATGAGGTTTCGAATCCTACTGCCGGACCAGCCTGAGTCAGCTACTGTGTTTTGTCCTTGGACAAACCACTTTACTCCTGTTGCCTAGGCACTAAATTGACTTTTTATGTTGCTGTGCCGTAAAGCACCGAACAAAACCAAGGTATGAGATATATGTTTGATCCCTATTGAGTTTAGCAAGAAACTCTCAAATTCTGCAGTTCCCTTCAATCATGTCTAGAATACTGCAATCATTCAAGCTATTAGTGTCTGGACATTGTCATTACTATGACGGTGTCACATTCATTTCATATTCTTTTTCCAACTTATTTTAGTCTTATAATATACTGCTCAGTTAAAGGGATGGAAATACTTAGGAAAGGTAAAGACAAGCATGTCTGAATCTGTTTGGAATTGCCTACATATTCATGCAATCACCGATGTATGAAATATTTATTGACATTAAATTATTATATGATTAAAGGCGGCATCTCATATTTGTGCTTGCAAGATATGTTATATATGAAAGGAGTTGAAGAATTTGGCGAACATGATATTAAAGCAAATGAAACGACCTTCGAAAAGACTTTGAAACATCTAAATTAATTTGATTTCAAAATAAGAAAGTCAAGCGAATATCTTACAACTAAAGCAATGTGGTATTTGAAACTAGAGAGGGCTATGTATATAGTGAGCTTAAATATTTGAGTCAAAACTTGCATTAAAACTGACGTTTACAACACAATCTGAAACATCGCTGTTTATACACATTCCGCCTGTAATAGAAAAACAAGTAAGCTTGATCAAACTTTATCCATTTTCAGTTTACACACAACAATTGCATTGGTAAATAGTCATAACCGCTGTAATTGCCATTATTATAAATTATATATCGCCATCATCATCATCATCATCATCATCATCATCATCATCATCATCAATCCCTTAACCCAAGAGGTCGTTGGGGCACCGGAATTTACTTTACAACCAATTCTCTCCATCTTTCCCTATTCTCTACTGCCCTTTGGGCATCTCCAAATCCCATGTCTGTCCACTCCTTAATGTTGTCTTCTCACTTCTCTTTTGGCTGCCTCTTCTTCTACACCCTCGCACTGTGCCTTGCAAGATTGTTTTTGCCAGTCCAGATGATCTTGAGACATGACCGTACCACTTCAGTTTACGCTGTTTTACAGTGATCAAGAGGTCTTCATAGGATTCGATGGCTGGTTGGATCCTTTTGTGGACTTCTTCGTTGGTTACATGGTCAATGTATGAGATGCCCAAGATCTTGCGGAAGTATCTCATTTCGAAGGTTTGAATCCTTCTTTGTAGATCTGATGTGAGCGTCCATGATTCACAAGCATACAGAAAGATGGATATGACATTTGAGCGAATCAGCCTTTTGTTGGAACAAAAAGCAATGTAGGTATTTTTCCATATTGGTCTCAACCTTGTTATTACTGCTGTTGTCTGGGCAATCCTGCAAAGTAGTTGTGGATTGGAACCCTCATCTGTGATAATTGATTCCAAGTACTTGAAGCTTGTGACTCTTTCCAGCTTCTGTCCACTGACTTTTATTTCTGCACTGATGCCGTCGGTGTTGTTTGTCAACAGTTTGGTTTTTCCGGCACTAATCTCCATACCGTATGCTGTGGAGGTTGTGTCGAGGCGCTCAACCAAGCCAGCCGGTTCTTTTTCATCTCCTGCTAAAGCATCAATATCATCTGGGAAGCGATGGTTGGTAATTGTTCTTCTTTCGATGCTGACTGTACCCTTGTGGTCATGCAAGGCATCGTCCATGATCCTTTCCAGGAAAATGTTGAAGAGTGTAGGTGACAGTATACATCCCTGTCTGACTCCACCTGTTACTCGAAACCAATCTCCTCTGCTGCCATTGATGAGGACATCACTGGTGGCTTTGTCATAGAGGTGCTCAACAACCTGCACCAGGTCTGAGCTGATATTGTACTTCCTCATAGTTGCTCATAAGGCCGCATGCCATACCTTATCAAAGGCCATTTTGAAATCTATAAAGGCGTGGTATAGATTTTGCTGATGCTGAAGGTATTTCTCGCAAAGGAGTCTGAGATTGAAGATTTGTTCTGTGGTGCTCCTTCCTGCTCTGTAGCCTGCCTGGTCTTAAGCATTAATTTTCTCTGCCTGAGGCTATAGTCTATTGAAATTTATCTTCAGCATGACATTTCTCGGGTGACTGATCAGACTGATGGTTCTGTAGTTTTGGCATAGATGCAGTTTTCATTTCTTGGGGATCACAATGACCAAAGATTGAGTCCATGTACTGTGCCATTCTCCTGTCTGCCATATCTTGTTGCAGATTGTTGTCAGGACTGTGACTCTCTCTTCTCCTCCTAGTTGAATGAGCTCTGCTGGTATGTTGTCAACGCCAGCTGACTTTCCGTTCGTTAGTGACCTAACTGCAATATCAACTTCTTCACGAAGAATGGGGTTGTCATCAATTTCTTCATCCTGAGGGAAATTTAGTACTGTTGGATCTGCTTGGGTCTGATAATTGTACAAATCTGAGCAGTATTCTGTTCATCGCTTGAGGATCTCTTGATCTTCTGTGAGGCATTTTCCTGATTTGTCTTGTAGTTTTCCCTTGTTTACGGGTTGTGAGATCTTTCACCAGCTGATATGCTATTTTGGTGCCAATTCCACTGAGACTGTCTTCGATTTTGCAGCATTGTCTTTCTATCCTGGACTTTGTTTGCCTTTTTCACGCTTTTCCTGATAGCGTTGTTTATCTTTCTTTATTTTCTAGCTCCTTCATGATCTCTTTTTCCCTTTTTCAGTTCTCTTCTTTTGTCGCTTACCTCAAGGGCATCTCTTGTGACCCAAAGTTTCTTTCTTCAACGATATTTGCCAATGACATTTGCCACCCTGGACAGCCAAAACACCAACCTCGAGTCCTTAACAGCCACATTCAACACAGCTATGACTAGCATATTGGCAAATATATATATATATATATATATATATATATATATATATATATATATATATATATATATATATATATACATTGCCTCTCCACTGAGAGTTTTCATTGCACATTGTAAACGTTCATGAATCTTTTGATGGAAGTTCATTTTCAAATCTCACTGCAAAGAAGGCTGGTTTGTATTCATGCTGACTCTTGCCGTAATGCTCTTTTAATTTCGTACAATTGTGTAAAATGCCGCATATTTAAAGGTATGTAAAAACTATGAAAGGTAAAGATAAATTTCCCTAATCTATTGACCACACTAAGAAGAAATGCGATTTGTAAAGTAAGACAATGCAGTAAAGAAAGGTTTTGAAGTGAATTTGGATGCGTCATGATATATTGAATAAAATTCGTTTAACTCTGTAATTACTATTAGTCTGAATTAACATAACTGTAACAGTATAGTGACCACATAAAGTAAAATACAATATTATGCAATAAAACAATACCAAGAAGAGAAATTCAAATTTCAGTGAATTCGGTTGGCTGATGACATTACATGATGCTTTGCGTTATACGAGGTTATGACGCTCTTTGTTTTGGACAACACTATGGTCATGTGAAGAAATTCAGTTTTAAATTACCACAAGTCAAATGTGTCGGTGTCCAGTTACCATTCCACAGACACGTTATTGTCGGCTTCTGATTTATTTTCCCGAACAGACCATCTAGACATCTATATGTGTAGTTCTGTCCGACCTCCACTTCTACTGTCTCATTTATTGTCCCTGGTATCACCGGAGGAGTTGCACATGCTGTTCAAATATGAAAATACATGCTTAGTACGGAACCAACCTTAATAATCTTATGAAGATACACCTTCTAGTACGTCTTAAGAGTCAAGTAATGGAGGCATTCTAGTTCTTCTATCACGAGAAGCATCCAGTGATGCTGTTCACTCCGACAAAGTGTTGTACTTTTATAAGATGAAGGTTTATGGAAAACATCTGATATTGTACTTAAAATGTATTAACCATTTTGCCGTAGTCTCTGTTTTATATTTAAAAGAGTTTAAGCGTGAACAAATTTTAGTCTGATTGAATTATAAATCTGTCTGACACTATATGTCACCGTATTTAAATTCTTTTCTAGGATGCTTAAAACCACAAGTGACTAGATATACTCTTAAGTGAAAACGTTGATTGTGGTAAAAGGATCTGGGGTATTAGTTTTTCATTTGAGTTAGAGATGCTTGACTTGAGACGATATTCAGATGCCATTCTAAATTCCTGACCTCGCATATATGCCTAATCTAGATACACTAGCTTGCTCGATTGTGCTGTATTTTGCTTTTGATGCATAGTCTATACATTTCTGATTGTAGGCCGATGGTGGCATCTGCCAATCTATTGCCGCATTGATGAGAGTCTTAACTAACGTTTCGTCAGTCCAGTCAAAAATAGCCAGTCATGACGTAATCTAGTTTCTAAAAAAGAAAAGAGGCACCAAGTTTAAATAAAAGTCATGGGTATTAGGAGACGGAACATTGTCAATTTTTATAAAGAGTCAATTAGCCGTGAAAACACGTGTATGATGTTATTAATATACAAGAGGAGTCAGCGGTTTAATACACATTATTAGATTAATAACGTCTAAGAGGAGTATGTGTTACTCATATTTAATTCGCATTATTTGTTTGTTAGATTTTTAAATTAATTTTGCATTATATGCTATTGATAATTTGACATTGTATGTTGCTTTTGACCTTGTCCAAAATCGAGTCTTTTTTTATACATGACTTGAACCATTGAGTTTGGTTCTGTTTGTAGGATTTTGGAAACTCCCCACACCTGTTGTTTACTGCACAGTTTATATTATATATTGACTTATGCGATGATATGACGCTCTGTGATTTGGACAACACTGTGGTCATATGATGAAAAGCAATTTTAAATTACCGCAAGTAAAATTTGTCAGGGTCCAGTTACCATTCCACAGACACGTTATTGTCGGGTTCTGATTTATTTTCCCGAACAGACCATCTAGACATCTGTAGGTGTAGTTCTGTCTGACCTCCACTTCTACTGTCTCATTTATTGTCCCTGGTATCACGGGAGGAGTTGTACATGCTGTTCAAATATGAAAATACATCCTCAGTACGGAACCAACCTTAATAATCTTATGAATGTTAGAGACGTAGACAATAAAATATTCGCGTTTCAAAAATATTCAAGTCAGAAGAATTTCTTACAACCCAAGATACAGTTCTGTTTTATTGAATGAGAATAATTCGTTTAAAAATTATGAGAATGTAATACACCTATCAATCCATCTATTCATAGATACATAGATGCATGCGTAACTTTTTCTTGCTGAAGATGCTATAAGTAATAATTTTGTATAATATTAAACAAAGAAATGCATATCATTTTTATAGTTAAATCTAACAGTTGTACGTACGTTATTCCTTTACATGCCAAATCATATCTTTCGTTCAAGACTTTTGCTCTTTTATTTATTGCGCAATTTGCTATAAATAGTTTAACATCCAAGTTTGCACACTTCTATGCTATATTTATTGATAGGGAATAGGAATATATAGAACTTCTTACATGAGTGGTTTCTACACGTGAAACATGTTAAACGATGTGGGACCTTTGCCGAATAGGAGATTACAACAATGTGACGAGTTTCATATATCTTGGTTAATATTAGCTCTGGTGGAGGAATGTATTGATCGCATGAAGAAACATACGTACATTGTATTAAAATTAAGATATATGGGAAAGATAGACTCGTCAGTGAACTCGGATACCTCTACCATTGATCATTTGCGTTATGCCATTTTTTGATATTCTTTGCTTTCTCTCATCAAAAAGTGTTTTTAAACAATGTTCGAAAACAATATTTATTAAACTAAACAACACTGTGTTAATGTGATACAATGCACTATTAAGTTACCACAAGTAAAATATGTCGTTGTCCATAGACCATCCCGTAGACACGTGATTGTTGGGTTCTGATATCTGTTCCCGAATAGACCATCCTGGCATCTGTATGTGTAAGTCTGTCCTACCTCCATTTCCTCCGTCTCATGTATTGCACCTGGTATCACTGGAGGAGCTTTACAGACTGTTCAAACACGAAAATATATCCTAATACTAACCATATTTAATTTTCTCATGAACCATATTAGAGATCCATACGAGAATTTGTTGAGGTTTAAAAATTATTTATGTCAGAAATATTTCTTACAATTTAAGTAAACTCCTAAAGGTTAAAAGTGACTTTTATAAAACACTTTCAGACACATATATCGACACGTAACTATAGAATGTGAGCCATTGAGTATTGCCATTTTTCAAATGAATCGACGAGTCAGGGGAATGAGACGATAAGACGGAATATATCTTCAACATGCACTATTCTAGTTTCCTTCATTATTATTATTATTATTATTATTATTATTATTATTATTATTATTATCTGAAGAAAGACTGTATCCGAGAAAAAATTTGGGTAGGTGATTCAGATCAGTTGTGAAACTGGAAACATCTATATTTTTGTTAGGCTTGACTGATTATTGCGGCAATTCTAACGTTGTTAAATCTTGTCAAAGCTAGGCTTTTGCATTGACCGTATAGAAATTTTTATCTGGACGATTATATAAATGAACGAATTTGGTGGCAAAGTTTATCAGAGGATTGGGAGCATATTTGCTTGTGCGTTACAATAAGGACAAAAAAAAAAAAGAAAAGAAAATAATCAAGGGAAATCTTGTTATCCCAGGTGAAATGAAATGCCAATTTACAGAACCTCTCAAAATAAACAAAGTAAATGAACTTTTAATGACCTTCGAGTTTTTGCTGATCATGCTGTATGTATGTGTCTTCTGTGTAATACATCTTCGTGATTGCGCAAATGGTGATCAAACTTTTAATTTTATTTAAGTGTTGGTAGAAATTACAAATAATAAGCCAGGAATCCCAAATAAGACAAACCTCTATAAGGGTAAGAGGTGTCTTTTGAGACGTAAATATAAATTTCCATGTAGCAGTTTTATTATAGAATCTTACCATATCTTTCTGTAATCATTCAGAAATTTATAACCTTGAGAGATCTCAATGACAAGGTACTTTTGGGAACAAAATCTAATGCTGCAAATGTATTAAATTCACATCCCTTCTGGCTGTGTAATGTAAGATGGGCCAGATAACCCTCTAGCACGTCTTAAGAGTCAAGTAATGGAGGCATTCTAGTTCTATCTATCACGAGATGCATCCAGTGATGCTGTTTACTCCGACAAAGTGTTGTACATTTACAAGATCAAGGTTTATGGAAAACATCTGATATTGTACTTAAAATGTATTACCATTCTGCCGTAGTCTTTGTTTTCTTGTTTAAAAGAGTATAAGCGTGAAAAAATTTTAGTCTGATTGAATTATAAATCTGTCTGATACTATATGTCACCGTATTTAGATACTTTTCTAGGATGCTTAAAACCACAAGTGACTAGATATACTTTTCAGCGAAAGCGTTGATTGTGGTAAAAGGATCTGGGGTATTTGTTTTTCATATGAGTTAGAGATGCTTGACTTGAGACGATATTCAGACGCAGGCCTGTTTAAATTCCTGATCTCGCATATATGCCTAATCTGGAAACCTTAGCTCGCTCGATTGTGCTGTAGTTTGCTTTTGATGAATACTCTATACATTTTTGATTGTAGGCCGATGGTGGCATCTTTCAATTTATTGCCGCATTGATGAGAGTCTTAACTAACGTTTCGTCAATCCAGTCAAAAATAGCCAGTCATGACGTAATCTAGTTTTTAAAAAAGAAAAGAGGCACCAAGTTTAAATAAAAGTCATGGTTATTAGGAGACGGAACATGATCAGCTTTTATAAGGAGTCAATTAGCCGTCAAAACACATGCATGATGTTATTAATATACAAGAGGAGTCAATTAGACGTTAAAACTCATGAATGATGTTATTAATATACAAGAGGAGTCAGCGGTTTAATACACATTATTAGATTAATAATGTCTAAGAGGAGTATGTGTTACTCATATTTAATTTGCATTATTTGGTTGTTAGATATTTAAATTAATTTTGTATTTATGCTATTGATAATTTGACATTGTATGTTGCTTTTGACCTTGTCCAAAATCGAGTCTTTTTTTATACATGACTTGAACCATTGAGTTTGGTTCTGTTTGTAGGATTTTGGAAACTCCCCACACCTGTTGTTTACTGCACAGTTTATATTATATATTGACTTATGCGATGATATGACGCTCTGTGATTTGGACAACACTGTGGTCATATGATGAAAAGCAATTTTAAATTACCGCAAGTAAAATTTGTCAGGGTCCAGTTACCATTCCACAGACACGTTATTGTCGGGTTCTGATTTATTTTCCCGAACAGACCATCTAGACATCTGTAGGTGTAGTTCTGTCTGACCTCCACTTCTACTGTCTCATTTATTGTCCCTGGTATCACGGGAGGAGTTGTACATGCTGTTCAAATATGAAAATACATCCTCAGTACGGAACCAACCTTAATAATCTTATGAATGTTAGAGACGTAGACAATAAAATATTCGCGTTTCAAAAATATTCAAGTCAGAAGAATTTCTTACAACCCAAGATACAGTTCTGTTTTATTGAATGAGAATAATTCGTTTAAAAATTATGAGAATGTAATACACCTATCAATCCATCTATTCATAGATACATAGATGCATGCGTAACTTTTTCTTGCTGAAGATGCTATAAGTAATAATTTTGTATAATATTAAACAAAGAAATGCATATCATTTTTATAGTTAAATCTAACAGTTGTACGTACGTTATTCCTTTACATGCCAAATCATATCTTTCGTTCAAGACTTTTGCTCTTTTATTTATTGCGCAATTTGCTACAAACAGTTTAACATCCAAGTTTGAACACTTCTATGCTATATTTATTGATAGGGAATAGGAATATATAGAACTTCTTACATGAGTGGTTTCTACACGTGAAACATGTTAAACGATGTGGGACCTTTGCCGAATAGGAGATTACAACAATGTGACGAGTTTCATATATCTTGGTTAATATTAGCTCTGGTGGAGGAATGTATTGATCGCATGAAGAAACATACGTACATTGTATTAAAATTAAGATATATGGGAAAGATAGACTCGTCAGTGAACTCGGATACCTCTACCATTGATCATTTGCGTTATGCCATTTTTTGATATTCTTTGCTTTCTCTCATCAAAAAGTGTTTTTAAACAATGTTCGAAAACAATATTTATTAAACTAAACAACACTGTGTTAATGTGATACAATGCGCTATTAAGTTACCACAAGTAAAATATGTCGTTGTCCATTGACCATCCCGTAGACACGTGATTGTTGGGTTCTGATATCTGTTCCCGAATAGACCATCCTGGCATCTGTATGTGTAAGTCTGTCCTACCTCCATTTCCTCCGTCTCATGTATTGCACCTGGTATCACTGGAGGAGCTTTACAGACTGTTCAAACACGAAAATATATCCTAATACTAACCATATTTAATTTTCTCATGAACCATATTAGAGATCCATACGAGAATTTGTTGAGGTTTAAAAATTATTTATGTCAGAAATATTTCTTACAATTTAAGTAAACTCCTAAAGGGTAAAAGTGACTTTTATAAAACACTTTCAGACACATATATCGACACGTAACTATAGAATGTGAGCCATTGAGTATTGCCATTTTTCAAATGAATCGACGAATCAGGGGAATGAGACGATAAGACGGAATATATCTTCAACATGCACTATTCTAATTTCCTTCATCATCATTATTATTATTATTATTATTATTATTATTATTATTATTATTATTATTATTATCATTATTATTATTATCTGAAGAAAGACTGTATCCGAGAAAAAAATTTGGGTAGGTGATTCAGATCAGTTGTGAAACTGGAAACATCTATATTTTTGTTAGGATTGACTGATTATTGCGGCAATTCTAACGTTGTTAAATCTTGTCAAAGCTAGGCTTTTGCATTGACCGTATAGAAATTTTTATCTGGACGATTATATAAATGAACGAATTTGGTGGCAAAGTTTATCAGAGGATTGGGAGCATATTTGCTTGTGCGTTACAATAAGGACAAAAAAAAAAAGAAAAGAAAATAATCAAGGGAAATCTTGTTATCCCAGGTGAAATGAAACGCCAATTTACAGAACCTCTCAAAATAAACAAAGTAAATGAACTTTTAATGACCTTCGAGTTTTTGCTGATCATGCTGTATGTATGTGTCTTCTGTGTAATACATCTTCGTGATTGCGCAAATGGTGATCAAACTTTTAATTTTATTTAAGTGTCGGTAGAAATTACAAATAATAAGCCAGGAATCCCAAATAAGACAAACCTCTATAAGGGTAAGAGGTGTCTTTTGAGACGTAAATATAAATTTCCATGTAGCAGTTTTATTATAGAATCTTACCATATCTTTCTGTAATCATTCAGAAATTTATAACCTTGAGAGATCTCAATGACAAGGTACTTTTGGGAACAAAATCTAATGCTGCAAATGTATTAAATTCACATCCCTTCTGGCTGTGTAATGTAAGATGGGCCAGATAACCCTCTAGTACGTCTTAAGAGTCAAGTAATGGAGGCATTCTAGTTCTAGCTATCACGAGATGCATCCAGTGATGCTGTTTACTCCGACAAAGTGTTGTACATTTACAAGATCAAGGTTTATGGAAAACATCTGATATTGTACTTAAAATGTATTACCATTCTGCCGTAGTCTTTGTTTTCTTGTTTAAAAGAGTATAAGCGTGAAAACATTTTAGTCTGATTGAATTATAAATCTGTCTGATACTATATGTCACCGTATTTAGATACTTTTCTAGGATGCTTAAAACCACAAGTGACTAGATATACTCTTCAGCGAAAGCGTTGATTGTGGTAAAAGGATCTGGGGTATTTGTTTTTCATATGAGTTAGAGATGCTTGACTTGAGACGATATTCAGACGCAGGCCTGTTTAAATTCCTGATCTCGCATATATGCCTAATCTAGAAACCTTAGCTCGCTCGATTGTGCTGTAGTTTGCTTTTGATGAATACTCTATACATTTTTGATTGTAGACCGATGGTGGCATCTTTCAATTTATTGCCGCATTGATGAGAGTCTTAACTAACGTTTCGTCAATCCAGTCAAAAATAGCCAGTCATGACGTAATCTAGTTTTTAAAAAAGAAAAGAGGCACCAAGTTTAAATAAAAGTCATGGTTATTAGGAGACGGAACATGATCATTTTTATAAGGAATCAATTAGCCGTCAAAACACATGCATGATGTTATTAATATACAAGAGGAGTCAATTAGACGTTAAAACTCATGAATGATGTTATTAATATACAAGAGGAGTCAGCGGTTTAATACACATTATTAGATTAATAATGTCTAAGAGGAGTATGTGTTACTCATATTTAATTTGCATTATTTGTTTGTTAGATATTTAAATTAATTTTGCATTTATGCTATTGATAATTTGACATTGTATGTTGCTTTTGACCTTGTCCAAAATCGAGTCTTTTTTTATACATGACTTGAACCATTGAGTTTGGTTCTGTTTGTAGGATTTTGGAAACTCCCCACACCTGTTGTTTACTGCACAGTTTATATTATATATTGACTTATGCGATGATATGACGCTCTGTGATTTGGACAACACTGTGGTCATATGATGAAAAGCAATTTTAAATTACCGCAAGTAAAATTTGTCAGGGTCCAGTTACCATTCCACAGACACGTTATTGTCGGGTTCTGATTTATTTTCCCGAACAGACCATCTAGACATCTGTAGGTGTAGTTCTGTCTGACCTCCACTTCTACTGTCTCATTTATTGTCCCTGGTATCACGGGAGGAGTTGTACATGCTGTTCAAATATGAAAATACATCCTCAGTACGGAACCAACCTTAATAATCTTATGAATGTTAGAGACGTAGACAATAAAATATTCGCGTTTCAAAAATATTCAAGTCAGAAGAATTTCTTACAACCCAAGATACAGTTCTGTTTTATTGAATGAGAATAATTCGTTTAAAAATTATGAGAATGTAATACACCTATCAATCCATCTATTCATAGATACATAGATGCATGCGTAACTTTTTCTTGCTGAAGATGCTATAAGTAATAATTTTGTATAATATTAAACAAAGAAATGCATATCATTTTTATAGTTAAATCTAACAGTTGTACGTACGTTATTCCTTTACATGCCAAATCATATCTTTCGTTCAAGACTTTTGCTCTTTTATTTATTGCGCAATTTGCTACAAACAGTTTAACATCCAAGTTTGAACACTTCTATGCTATATTTATTGATAGGGAATAGGAATATATAGAACTTCTTACATGAGTGGTTTCTACACGTGAAACATGTTAAACGATGTGGGACCTTTGCCGAATAGGAGATTACAACAATGTGACGAGTTTCATATATCTTGGTTAATATTAGCTCTGGTGGAGGAATGTATTGATCGCATGAAGAAACATACGTACATTGTATTAAAATTAAGATATATGGGAAAGATAGACTCGTCAGTGAACTCGGATACCTCTACCATTGATCATTTGCGTTATGCCATTTTTTGATATTCTTTGCTTTCTCTCATCAAAAAGTGTTTTTAAACAATGTTCGAAAACAATATTTATTAAACTAAACAACACTGTGTTAATGTGATACAATGCGCTATTAAGTTACCACAAGTAAAATATGTCGTTGTCCATTGACCATCCCGTAGACACGTGATTGTTGGGTTCTGATATCTGTTCCCGAATAGACCATCCTGGCATCTGTATGTGTAAGTCTGTCCTACCTCCATTTCCTTCGTCTCATGTATTGCACCTGGTATCACTGGAGGAGCTTTACAGACTGTTCAAACACGAAAATATATCCTAATACTAACCATATTTAATTTTCTCATGAACCATATTAGAGATCCATACGAGAATTTGTTGAGGTTTAAAAATTATTTATGTCAGAAATATTTCTTACAATTTAAGTAAACTCCTAAAGGTAAAAGTGACTTTTATAAAACACTTTCAGACACATATATCGACACGTAACTATAGAATGTGAGCCATTGAGTATTGCCATTTTTCAAATGAATCGACGAGTCAGGGGAATGAGACGATAAGACGGAGTATATCTTCAATATGCACTATTCTAGTTTCCTTCATTATTATTATTATTATTATTATTATTATTATTATTATTATTATTATTATTATTATTATCTGAAGAAAGACTGTATCCGAGAAAAAATTTGGGTAGGTGATTCAAATCAGTTGTGAAACTGGAAACATCTATATTTTTGTTAGGCTTGACTGATTATTGCGGCAATTCTAACGTTGTTAAATCTTGTCAAAGCTAGGCTTTTGCATTGACCGTATAGAAATTTTTATCTGGACGATTATATAAATGAACGAATTTGGTGGCAAAGTTTATCAGAGGATTGGGAGCATATTTGCTTGTGCGTTACAATAAGGACAAAAAAAAGAAAAGAAAATAATCAAGGGAAATCTTGTTATCCCGGGTGAAATGAAACGCCAATTTACAGAACCTCTCAAAATAAACAAAGTAAATGAACTTTTAGTGACCTTCGAGTTTTTGCTGATCATACTATATGTATATGTCTTCTGCGTAATACATCTTCGTGATTGCGCAAATGGTGATCAAATTTTTAATTTTATTTAAGGGTTGGTAGTAATTACAAATAATAAGCCAGGAATCCCAAATAAGACGAAACCTCTATAAGGGTAAGATGTGTCTTTTGAGACGTAAATATATATTTCCATGTAGCAGTTTCATTATAGAATCTTACCATATGTTTCTGTAATCATTCAGATATTTATAACCATGAGAGAGCTCAATGACAACGTACTTTTGGGAACAAAATCTAATGCTGCAAATGTATTAAATTCACATCCTTTCTGGCTGTGTAATGTAAGATGGGCCAGATAACCCTCTAGCACGTCTTAAGAGTCAAGTAATGGAGGCATTCTAGTTCTATCTATCACGAGATGCATCCAGTGATGCTGTTTACTCCGACAAAGTGTTGTACTTTTATAAGATGAAGGTTTATGGAAAACATCTGATATTGTACTTAAAATGTATTAACCATTTTGCCGTAGTCTCTGTTTTATATTTAAATGAGTTTAAGCGTGAACAAATTTTAGTCTGATTGAATTATAAATCTGTCTGACACTATATGTCAAAGTATTTAAATACTTTTCTAGGATGCTTAAAACCGCAAGTGACTAGATATACTCTTAAGCGAAAGCGTTGATTGTGGTAAAAGTATTCCTGACCTCGTATATATGCCTAATCTAGATACACTAGCTTGCTCGTTTGTGCTGCATTTTGCTTTTGATGAATACTCTATACATTTATGATTGTAGGCCGATGGCGGCATCTGCCAATTTATTGTCGCATTGATGAGAGTCTTAACTAACGTTTCATCAATCCAGTAAAAAATAGCCAGTCATGACGTAATCTAGTTTTAAAAAAGAAAAGAGGCACCAAGTTTAAATAAAAGTCGTGATTATTAGGAGACGGAACATGGTCAATTTTTATAAGGAATCAATTAGCCGTCAAAACATACGCATGATGTTATTAATATAAAAGAGGAATCAATTAGACGTCAAAAGACATGAATGATGTTATTAATATACAAGAGGAGTCAGCGGTTTAATGCACATTATTAGATTAATAATGTCTAAGAGGAGTATGTGTTACTCATATTTAATTTGCATTATTTGTTTGTTAGATTTTTAAATTAATTTTGCATTATATGCTATTGATAATTTGACATAGTATGTTGGTTTTGACCTTGTCCAAAATCGAGTCTTTTTTATACATGACTTGAACGATTGATTTTGGTTCTGTTTCTAGAATTTTGGAAATTTCCCATACCTGTTGTTTATTGCACAGTTTATATTATATATTGACTTATGCGATGATATGACGCTCTGTGATTTGGACAACACTGTGGTCATATGATGAAAAGCAATTTTAAATTACCGCAAGTAAAATTTGTCGGTGTCCAGTTACCATTCCACAGACACGTTATTGTCGGGTTCTGATTTCTTTTCCCGAACAGACCATCTAGACATTTGTAGGTGTAGTTCTGTCCGACCTCCACTTCTACTGTCTCATTTATTGTCCCTGGTATCACCGGAGGAGTTGCACATGCTGTTCAAATATAAACATACATCCTCAGTACGGAACCATCGTTAATAATCTTATGAATGTTAGAGACGTAGACAATAAAATATTCGCGTTCCAAAAATATTCAAGTCAGAAGAATTTCTTACAACTCAAGTTTAAGGTCTGTTTTATTGAATGAGAATAATTCGTTTAAAATTATGAGAATGTAATACACCCATCAATCCATCTGTTCATAGATACATAGATGCCTGCTTAACGTTTTCTTTCTGAATATGTTATAAGTAAAGATTTTGTATAATATTAAACAAAGAAATGCATATCATTTTTATAGTTAAATCTAACAGTTGTAAGTAAGATATTCCTTTACATGCCAAATCAAATCTTTCGTTCAAGATCTTTTGCTCTTTAATCTATTGCGCAATTTGCTACAAATAGTTTAACATAAACGTTTGCACACTTCTATGCTATATTTATTGATAGAGAATAGGAATATATAGATCTTCGCACATGAGTTGTTTCTACACGTGAATCAAGTTCAACATTTTGGTACCTTTGACGAATAGGAGATTACAACAATGTGACGAGTTTCATATATTTTGGTTTATATTAGCTTACGTGGAAGAATATATTGATCACATCAAGAAACATAGATACATTGTATTAAAAAAAACATATATGGGAAAGATAGACTCGTCAGTGAACTCGGATACCTCAAGCACTGTTCATTTGCGTTATGCCATTGTATGATATTCTTTGTTTTCTCTCATCAAAAAGTGTTTTTAAACAATGTTCAAAAACAATATGTATTAAACTAAACAACACTGTGTTAATGTGATACAATGCATTATTAAGTTACCACAAGTAAAATATGTCGTTGTCCATTGACCATCCCGTAGACACGTGATTGTTGGGTTCTGATATCTATTCCCGAATAGACCATCGTGGCATCTGTATGTGTAAGTCTGTCCTACCTCCATTTCCTGCGTCTCATTTATTGCACCTGGTATCACCGGAGGAGCTTCACAGACTGTTCAAACACGAAAATATACCCTCAATACTAACCATATGTAATCATCTCATGAACCATATTAGAGATCCATACGAGAATTTGTTGAGGTTTGAAAATTATTTATGTC
>JAECUM010000429.1:0-148499 GCA_016617855.1 Megalonaias nervosa | reverse complement strand
CTCGTTGCACCAACATGTCATGAACATATGCAAGGCTGCATATCTTGAGCTGAGACGAATCAGCTCCATTCGCAAGTATCTTTCAGTTGATGCCACTAAAACACTTGTGTGTTCCTTAGTACTTTCAAGACTGGACTACTGTAACTCAATTCTGTCTGGTTCGTCTCAATATCTACTTCAGAAACTTCAAACAGTTCAAAATACAGCTGCTCGGATCATCCTTAGAGTACCACGATCAGAGAACGCCTCTCCCTGCTCTGTACCCTACACTGGCTATCCATACGATCCAGAATTAAACACAAAATTTATTCTCTGTGCTACGTTTCACTGACGGGTTCCAGTCCAACATACCTATCTGACCTCACCCATGTGTACACACCTGCAAGATGCTTACGTTCCTCTTCTGACACTCGTATTCTCATTATTCCCACCATGAAGATGAAATCATATGGACAACGCTCTTTTGCATACCAGGGCCCAGCAACGTGGAACGAATTGCCCACTGCACTTAGACACAAAGACACAGTGATCTCATTCAAGAGCGCTCTTAAAACTCACCTATTTCAACTGCAAGAACAGACTTAAAGACCTAATAATGTATCCTTGCCTTAAATATTTACAGCATATTTTCTGTTTCTACTTTCGTGGTGTTTGTTTTTAATTTTGTAATCATATCATTATATATGTTTTTTAAGTGTTGTCAAATGTTGTAAAGCGCTTAGAGCTTCTAAAGATTAGGCGCTATACAAAGTCCTCATTATTATTATTACTATTATTATTGTCTCCACTCTTTTCTGTTACGATGAAATAGTTGAGTAAGTTGAAAGCATACACTGTCAGATTGGCAAACTCTTTGAGACCATATATTTGAAACAAAGAGTGGAACTAGAGTGTTACTCGACCAAGAGCCACCTGAAGATTGAGTTGGTGTCCTTCAGAACAGCAAACAGACTGATCAAAAAAGTTTTGGAGTAGAAAACAAAACATATATAGAGAGCTTGTGCGAGGGAAAAAGCAAATGACGACTTGGGGGGGGGGGGGGCATCAAGGTCCCATTTTCCAAAACGGGGGCTAAAAATATATGCTATTTTAGCCAAGTAATTTTGACTCATTAACTATCCATAGGCCAATCCGAGGCTTGTATGTAAGCATGGTTACTGTCAGGAGGGACGACAAAAGAAAGGGAGGGACCCCCCCATTCAAGGCCCCATTGTGAGAATGTTGCCTTTACCTACGGTAATGCTGATTTATTAATCTGAGGCTAGCACAAAGAAATGACTGCGACCAAGTTGATTGACGATGAATATCTCTTGAATGACTTTCTTGGGTAATTGTTATGGTGGTGTTTTCCTTGTTGCGTGAACACACTCCCTGCTAAGTGCGAAACGAAATTTTAGAGATTCAGAGGGCTGCACAGGCTGAATTTTAATTTTGTTAATTTTGTAATCAAGCACACACTCACTGCCAAGTGAACCCCGGGTGAGATAAAAGGAACACACGTATTTGGGTTCAGAGGGGGGACCCAGGCAAGTGCGCCTAGGTTAAATTGTATAATTCAACGATATTTCGTTTTTTTTTTTTTTTCAATGCATCGCAGGCAGCCCACCACCCCACCTACCCCTTTAATATTTTTTAGGATGCCGATAATATGTCAGTCGCGTGTCGCTGGGTCGAACATGAGGTAAATTTCCACAGGTTGATTGAAAAATTGTCCGTACGCGCTAACCACTCGGCCACTATCTCCATTAAGAAAATACGGCTAAAATAATTTACATGAACTACATCAGCAGTGCTGTTCACAGTGAATCACAGAGAATGTAATCAGTACATTCACACCTTACAGATAACAATTTAGTGTACACGCATTTAACAGAGAATTTATTAAGTATATGAGCATTCCTATTCTGTCATCACAAAAGTTATTAATTTTGCCAAGCCTGGATAACCCACAGATTCACGGGTATTTTTTGAGGCTTGTCACGTTGCCGACTCGAATTGGAATTTCGGCAATTCGCTGCGGTAACAAAATACATTACTGATATACTGAAATCTTTTATGTTGGATGACTCAGTGATCTGTAATTAAATCGTTGTTGTCATAATAATAATCAGTGATTCTGCACTAACTATAGAATCTCGTACAGCTTAATTAGCTCGACAGCGACTAGATGTAATCAAGAAATATGCCCCAGTCCGTGATTCTCTCACACATCAGCTACAACAATGCCAGGAAGCTCATGTGGAATTTACAAAGGGTAGAGAGCAGTTATTTAAACCAATTGTCGAACCAGCCAAACAAAAGTTACATCAACTGAGGCAACACAAAAACTGGCCGTCTTCAACCCCCACCGCCACCAGTGCAGCCACCACCCGAAGTTCAACTAAAACCACCACCAAGAGATAGAACCGACATGACGGATAAATTTACTGAGGTAGGTATTGCCGATATCATGGATAAAACTCAAATGCTTCACATTGCAGCGTTTGGGTGGCAGAAAAAAGAAAAATATTTGAAACTTGAACATATTATAAATGTAAGTCATGCTGATTGGCGTAAATATTTATATCTCATTCAGTCCGATGCTCATCAGGTTTAGCGGTGGTGATGAAAATTTTAAACTTTTTAGCGGGATGGTAGGTGAACATATTGAACGAGTTAAACAGAAAAGGGAAAAGTCAAAAAAAGAAATGAAGGGTCAACTTGAAATATCGAGAGAAGAAAGAAAAAGAGAAAGAGAAAAGTCAGAGGCACTCCAGCAGCGCTCTCCAGATCCGAACTACGACCATCTGAAGGAGCAACCGCAAGTGGCCTTGTCACTCGTCGTAAAAAACAAACCTCACCGGTGATTCAAGATAAACTTTGTCCAAATAATATCCTCACTGATGTTGATCGACTGGAAATTCTGATTGGTTGAAAACGAGCCAGAAATAATTCCCACGAAATCATCAATGCAGCAGCTCCTATTTGTCAGTGTTTGTCTACCAGTGGCTTCCTGGACATAAGTGTTTATCGGGCACTGATCGATGAAATTACCGACGATTACTACAGTGAGTTATCAATCAGATCGGCAATAACAAAATAACATGATTATAAACAAAACCCAAGGTGGATCTGAAAACGTCAGGGTGATAAATTCACGATTACCGGTTTATAGCGCGATCTACGTTAATGGACTCGGCGATGTTATTCGAGGTTTATTTAGAAGGATGGCCCCAAAAGCTATTCCGATTGCAAAACAATTAGGCATGAAAGCCATCGAAGTTGTTCGAGATAAGGATATTGACACTGTTGGTGATGTTACTGGTAAAGCATTCTAGACGATCAAAGACAGGTTGGCATGATTAGTACGATGGTAGAGAAATTGATGCTGGCTCGATAACGTTAATATTGCTACAACAATTATCGGTCTTGCACGATATTCGGATGACTATTCACGATACACCAGCCCATCCATGACAACTCTGACGATAGGCAGTATCTCATGGTACAGTTAGCACAGGCTAGCACATATGTTGTAGCAGCTGGAACGATACCACGGCCCACCGCTGATTTTGCGACATTGCAGAGCACCAATCCAGAATTCAACCTGGGATTTGCAGCACGACGATCTCAGGTTAACGCTAATGTGAAATTTCTTGTGTGATACCACTGTCACGTATCTTCCGATTCTGCAGACATGTTAGAAAAGTTAACTTCGGAGCAAAACATACGGTTGCACTGGATCGAAGGGCCACAAACAACGATGCTATTTGGCGTGCTGGGATTGGTGGGAGTGGTGCTGGTAAAGTAACACTAACAAAACTAGCGTTATTGATGCCAATGATGACTCCATCAGTGACATAAGAAGCGCGGTTGTTATCGGTCATGGATAGTTGTGGTAAATCAGCGCTGTCGTAGCTGACAATGACCACAGACACACCACCAGACACAGCAGGAACATATTCATGGCAGATCGCATCACAGCAAGGAATTTCAGCACCACAACATATATTCGTGGCATTTCAGCGTGCCACCAGATATAAAGATCAGACAGCAAACCCAATGGTGTTTGATAGATTATTAGTGTCTAGATACTGAATTGTGACCAAAACAAAGTAGCACGGGCATATCATAGTCTTATGAGATTTATGAGGCGTAATCAGAATGTCGACTCCGGACTGCAAATATCTCAGCAGGATTTCTCGACGTTGTGTCCAGTTTATTACTTTTCGTTGGAACACCTCGATTTGTTCAGACAATCTGTATTTGACGTAGACGTGCGAGCTACTCTTGGTACTGCGCCGGCTGCCGGTTACAGAACAATCGCTATTATTCTGTCAGACAAAACAATGTTACTTGAAAATGTTGGCGGACGGATGAGAGTCGTTGACGCGCCCGTTGAAAACGTAAATGTTTTCCAAATATGTAAGTGTTTTCCAATCATATAGTTAGATCATTCATAATGTTATAATGTCATATCATCACGTCAGTGTTACTCTGACACTGGGTCAGATTAAAAAGCTGCAATCGGCATCAAAGAAGAATTCTTGGGCAATAATATCTCGGAAATCAGCGGCATTGCAAGGCCCAAATAAATTATTGCTAACTGTACGTCAGCTCAAACACTACAATGACGTCAAGATATCAAAAACTTGCGTGCGACTTGATTTTTCTGCGAATGCAATCAGCGACACAGCAAAGACCGGTGGCATATTTCCGCTGCTAGCGGCGATACCAGCACTGATTGCTGCTGCAGCTCCAGCTGTTGCAAAAGCAGCTGCACTTGGTGCCGTTGGAACAGCATTGAGAAAGGTAACCAGACACGGTCTAAAGACCTAAAAAGGGACACAGTTTAAGATTACCAGGAACGCGGTACGGGCAAGGTCTGAGACTGCCGGGTTCGTTTCGTTTAAGCTCCCCATGCCCAAATTTGATTTACTCGATGCTGCTCGGCGATTGAATATAAAAAACTTCAGAGGTGTTTTCAAGACGGTCACAGACACAACTGGGTTGAGCGCAATAATGACGAAAAATAACAGGAGAGCATTCACATGTACGTATGTAAAATGCGGAATAAAAAAAATATAAAAAAATTTGTGAGCAGAAATGCGACCATTGTTAGCGACATGGTCACTGGCGGTGATATTGCTGCGACACTCGTAAAATTACCAGGAACGCCATGGGCGAAGTACCCAGGGGAAAAACATCTTCCGGGATATAAATGTTGTGGTCCTGGAACCCGACTTGACATTAGACACGACGAAAAATCAACCAAAACCAGGCGAATTTCCTGTAAATCCGATTGATCAAGCGTGCCATATTCATGATGCCGCTTATGAAAACAAAGATCTGCAATAACGACATATCGTGGATGTCAGGTTGATTCACACGCTAAAGTCGATAAAAAATAACAACGTACGAGAATCACTGGCGAACTGGTTGACAAGATTGGCATTGAGAGGTAAACTAGCGGTGGGAGCTGGTAATTAAACGCCAACAAGTACATAATGGAGTCGATTTATTATAGTCCAAGAGGCTATTGGAGAGGTACAGCGGCTAATAGCAAATTCGCCGATTCAGCAGGTGTATAGCTTGCTGCTTCCGCACATTGGTTATCACGATAAGCCTCATGGCAAATTTATCTACCACTTCCCAAAACAATTCAGCATCGACGGTTTGATGTCATCACGCCCAACGAAGTTTATCAGGCAGATATCTTGTTTTTACCGCATGATGTCATTGGCACATCACGCAAAAAGCGCACACACAAATATACGCTCACGGTCGTCGACGTTGCAAGCAGGTACAAGCAAGCTGAACCGCTATCGACTAAAACAGCGACTGAAGTCTCAGCCGGCTTTGAACGAATTTATTTGCGTGGCGGTCTGCGCTGACCACAGTAGCTACAGGTTGATCTTCGCAAAGAATTTCTCGGTGCAGAAACAACGCTGATGCAACAGCATAACGTTAAAATCACACCTCGTTGCATCGTGATCAGGCAATCGTTGAACGATTTAATCAAATATATGCACAGCGACTGTTTGGACATCAATACGCGTAGAAATTACTGTGCAAGAACAGATCTCGTGAATGGGTTGTGAGACTGCCTCACGTGATAACCGAGTTAAACAACGAAGTCACGAGTGGAATTAACATGAAACCTGTGTATGCAATAGCAAAAAAAAACCCCAAAAAGCACACACACACACACCAGGACGAAAATTGCCAGGAAATCAATTACGACAACCAATTATGGGCAGAATCGTGACAGTATTTATATGAACCTCGCAAACTTGAGAACGGCGCAGCAAGAGTAACTGATCCCGTATGGAGCGTAACAATGCATAAAATTTCCAGCTTGGTAAGATCTACTGTGCAGCCTCCTATCTACAGACTATATTCAACAGCTTCTCAACTTGGATTTGTCAGTGAACAATTACAGGTAATTCCTGAAGACACCCAATTACCACAGGGTTGGATACGGCGTCGCGGAGTCTCAGCCTTGGGATCGGCCTCCTCAGCTAACAAAGGACGCTAGTGTTAAGGAGCGAAACTCGAGGGAGCTCACTTGGAGAAGCGATGCTCCTCGACGTCTGATATATTCAAGACATAACAGGGAGACATTGTCGCGTGTGTCGCCGAGACTACCGTCGATTCTGTCCAAGGTAAATTGTCGTTTGTCGTTGGGAAAATACTGAAATAGCATTATTGTGTTTCAGCAGGCGCAGTGATTATTTTGTCTTTGCTTGAACGTCGTGATAAATTCAATATCAAGATCAAATTGGAGCTGTCTCTTCTGTCTTCCCTCGCATAAGCAGCTAATTTTTTTAGTTTGCCAGGGACTATCGTTGGCGGAGCCAGTAACAGTGGCTCTTCCGCGAAGCAACCTGCGTCTCCGACGCTGTGTCGTCGATAGCTGAGTTACCGTCGCCTCCGTAGACAATTATATGCAGTTGATATATTTTTGTAACACTCGATACCGCCAAATATACTAAATTTGACCATTCGATGCGATCGTCTGCAATCCAGATATTGGTATTTGAGATTGTTAGGCCCTGCGACGAATGAATTGTTATCGCATAACTTAGAGTCCATGGTTAGCCACGTATGTGACAAGCGTCCCTGGTGCCGTTGCAATCATTTAGACCGGTCACTGTTGTGTATCCGTTCCTGACTATTTTCTAGGATATTTTGTCTACATGCATCCGTTGAACGATAACATAGTGGAACTGGAAACTTTCCTCGATGAAGCTCAAATAATCTACGCTGAAGTGAATCACGGACGTTTTTTCGTGATACAACTATCAGATCATTAGGTCGTCATGAGTTCCAGAAATCAGACATTGGTGTTTCTGGAATTACGATACGCAATATTTCATAAAAATTCTTGTCCGGCTGTAATCGGATTAGCGATTTCAACTGTCATAATGTTTCATCGTGCGATCGATGGTCATACAATATTTGTTTGCAGTGGCCGACGTAATTTTTTCAGTCAGTCATGAGGTGATTCTCCTGTAAACAAGGGGGCTGTCCTTGATCGCCGCACATGATAATCGCCGTGCTTTCGTCGACAGTCAGTCGAGAAAATTTTTAAAATATCTCTGGACACTGTACATATTTCGCCCCAAATTATTATTCTCGGTATATTTTTTTGTCTCATTCGCTCGGGGGTACACGCATCACCATAACATCGACAAAAGCTGTGATACGTGCATGACTTAACTCCACGCGCTTTCATCTGTCTGGCAAGACGGTGAGTTGGAGTCAACACAATCATATCCGAATTTCTAAATAATTCTATCGCACTTGTTGTTTTATCAGAACCACCAGAACCATTAAGATAGACTGAGCTATATCTCGTGATTGGATCATTCACTGACGGAGACGATGATGGTTCTGATAATTTATCGTTTCGGTAATACATTTCAGCAGGTTTAACATCGGCCGATTCAGAATAATTACGTATTTGTTAGAGCTATATTCTCCAATGACCCCAACGTGTGTTGTCTAAGTCAGCAGAAATTTCTGTACATAGCGTTGCTTTGTCGATAAATGGTTTCACAAGATCCATTTTCGATTGACTTATATAAAAAGAATCCATGGCGGCTGTAACAGCATCCACTGAAAACCGGTTAATCATCGATAACAGATTTATTGACGAATATGTTCGATTCTGTTCATCCATTTTCACGTCTCGAGTTTGTTACGACCATGTAGTTTAATTACTTGTGTGTTAAAATTTGAATTCTTTTATTTCATTTTTGTATTATTGTATATTATTATGATGATGATTATGTTCACGGGATCTGAGATTTTTGAAAGAAACATCATGTTTATTTAGAACGTAAATATGACTCTCGGCTTGTGTAAGCATTATTTTAGATTGCCAACTGGGTAAACTTCCGGCGTAAACGATTGGTTGTGGCCAAGGTCATTTTTCTAAGTATATGTGATTACATCCTGCACTGCGATTGTTAGATGATGAAATAACCACGCGTTCTTCGTGCGCGTGCATGAAATGACGTTTTAGTTAGGTTTAAAAACACTTAGGTCCCTGTGAAATAGTCAGAGTCGTTCTTATACCTTGAGAAGAAGGTATTATTTTTCTTGTGCTGGAAGAGTTTATTTTTCTTTACATCTGTAGAGCTCGACTACGTATCAACTGATGTGATTTATTTGATAACCTGTAAAAATGTAATATGCAATATGTTGGACAAACACTTCAACAAGTTTCTAAGAGAATGAATAATCATCGCTTTCATATAAAAAATTATAGAGATCCTCAGTTGTCCTTTAATATTTCAGCACATTTTAATACCAATAATCACTCTCTGCTCGATTTTTCTTTCATGCCAATAGATATTGTGCATGGAGACATGAATAGACTCATAAAAGACACTTACTGGATTCATAAATTAGATACTTTGTATCCTGATGGCCTTAATCCCAATGCACTATATAAAATTGTATAATTTTTTTTTTTTAATCGATAAAATGTATAACCTTTATAACAATATAATAATATCTATGACTGTTTGTCTCTATTTTATTTTATTATTTTAAAATCTTTAAGTACTTCATAACATCGTTGATAATCAACAGATGGTGCCATTAAATATAACTTCTCCCACTTGCGCCATCTCATTATCAGATTAAGCAATAATTGTGTTCTACCAGACCCAGATGGACCTATGATAATTGCTATGGTAGAATTTGGTAGTGCTGGATGATGTTTTACCGGCTCCTGCTTTCGTGTCGCTGAAAAGTCAATAATATCCATGTTGTACAAATATAATAAATAATATGGGTTTATATTGTGTTCGATGCAGAGTGTCCACCCCCACGAGTGGATTGACAACAAAAATAACAAAATATAAAAAGCGTGCACTTACATGCAAGTGTGTGAAATGTGGTACAAGCAAATATAGATTTATTTCGTCTCATACGAAGACTGGTGGTGATATCGCTGCTTCACTGGGAAAATTACCAGGGACTCAATGGGCTAAATACCCAGGAGAAAAACATCTTTCTGGATATAATTATTGTGGTCCTGGAACCCGACTTGATATCCGACTTGACGAACGAGATCAACCAAGACCTGGAGAGTATCCAATAAATGCGATTGATCACGCATGTCACGTTCATGATGTTGCATATAAAAATAAAAATTTACAACAACGACATACTGCAGATGCAAAGTTGATTCACTCGTTAAATTCTGTAAAAAAATAAATCTCTCAGAGAAAAACTTGCTAGCTTCCTAGTAAAATCTGCGATGAAAGGTAAACTAGTGATAGGGGCTGGTAATTAATCAATTGATTATTATCATAATAATGGAATCGATTTATTATAGCCCTAGAGGATATTGGAGGGGAAGAGCAGAGTTTGGTAAACTTGCTGATGCAGCAGGTGTCTCACGTTCTGTTCCTGCAAATTGGTTAGCACGAGAGGCAATATGGCAAATTTATCTACCACCACCTAAACAAATTCAGTATGCACATGTTGATGTCAGCGCCCCCAATGAAATTCATTAAGCAGATATTTTGTTTTTGCCACACGATACCATTAAAACTGGTAGACGTCAATCACGCACATATAAATACGCGTTAACTGTCGTTGACCTTGCAAGTAGGTATAAAGAAGCAGAACCATTATCAACAAAAACAGCATAGAAAGTTGCAGCTGCGTTTGAACGAATTTATGAACGAGGACCCTTGCGATGGCCACAACTATTACAGGTTGACCCTGGCAAAGAAGTTCTTGGTGCAGTATCATCTCTGATGAAAAAACATTACGTTAAAATCAGACGAGGACACGACTGCAATTCATCGCGATCAGGCAATCGTTGAACGATTTAATCGAACACTTGCTGAGCGGTTATTTGGATATCAGTATGCACAGGAAATATCTCTGAATAACGTTCAGAAAGACAAGCGATCTCGTGAATGGGTTGCAAGATTACCAAGTGTGATAGCTGCGTTAAACAATGAAATTACTCGTGCAACTTCTATGAAACCCATCAGCGCAATTACAAATAAATATATACCAATACATCGATATGACTCTTTCTCAAAACAACCAGTACTAGGTAATGTGACTGTAAGATACTTATATGAACCTGGTGAACTTGAAGGGGGTAAAAAAAGAGCAACTGATCATATCTGGAGTGTGACCACACGTAAAATTTCCAGCGTGGTAAGATCCACGGGTAAACCTGCAATCTACAGACTAGGTTCAACTGCTTCTCAGCGTGGATTTGTACGCGAACAATTACAAGTAATTCCTGAAGACACACAACTACCACCGCGTTCACTTTTGTAAACTGGCACCCCTGCGTCGATTACATTCAAGACAGGTCAGCATCACATTTTCGCGTGTGTGACCTAGACTACTATTACTTCTATCCACGGTAAACTGTCTTGGATTATTATTCGAATACTGCCACAACATTACTGTGTTACAGCTCGCACAATGATTATTCTGTCGTTGTTTCAGTGTCATAATAAATTCAGTATCGATATCAAAGTTGCGATTATTTTTTTTGTCACATTACCTATAACCAATTTTTTCTTCACAACTTTGTTGTTAACTACATCATCGGTATCGGTGAAGCCTGTGATAACCCTTCGCAGTTGAGATATTCTTATGACTCGAGACACTGCCAGATAAACTAAATTTGACCATTCGATCCTATCATCGACAATCCAGATATTTGTATCAGAAATATTTAATCCCTGTGACGAGTGAATCCTTATAGCATATCCTAGTGTCAGTGCAGTTTTGTCCATCGTTAACGCGCTCTCAACAGCACTGACAGGAACTAAAACAATATCATTAAACACAAAAATTTTGTTTATCACCGCAACCTGGAATCTCAACTTCAATATTCTGTCGTCGTGTATCTGCTGGGCGATAACACAATGGTACAGGTAGATTTGAAATTTTTTCTTCATGTAACAGAAATAATTGTTGTTGAAGTGTATCACGAACTATCTTTCTACTTGCAACTATTAAATCAGCAGGTCTCCATAAATTCCAAAAATCATTTATATGTGTTTCTGGAATTACTTCACGCATTATCTCACATTGTATTTTATCTGGCTGCAGTCTGATTAACTTTTTAAACTCCTTCAGTGGTTCATCAATAGCTCTCTGATCATCAGTTATTTCTTCGTAATAATCTACAAACGTTATTTAACCATTCATGTGGAGACTGTCCAACAAAAGGTGGCGGTTGACCATAATCGCCACACATTATCACAGCAGTATTTTTCGTCAACAACCAGTCAAAAAATATTCTCAATATATCTAGCGACACCGTGCATATTTCATCCCAAATAATAATTTTAGGAATGTATTTTCCACCCATTCGTTCAGGAGTCCATGTGTCTCCACACCATCTAAAGTTTGAGATTTTACTCCACGTTCGAACATCTCTCTGGTGAGTTTATGTGTGGGTGTCAAACAACCATATCAAAATTCCGGAATAATTCAATCGCACGCGTAGTTTTACCAGAACCACCACACTCATTAAGATAAACAGTCTTATGTCTGGCCACAGGATCGGGTACCGATGGTGCTGATTATAATTGTGACATTTGATTATTCTTGTAATATGTTTCTTTGATTTCAAAGTCGGCTGATTCAGAATAACTAAGTATCATTTCTCGTTTTATTCTCCATTCGCCCCATGATACATCGGTACCAATCTTTAACAAATCCGCATATTTTTTATTTGTGTCAAATCAATCTGTGACAACTCTAACCGCGGTATCAGGAAATCTGTTTATCATCGATAATAAATTTATCGAAACATATGCTAACATCGAGAATCTCAAACGAGTAAACTGCGGTGACTCGCCATCAATATATCTCAGAATTGTACCTAATTTAGTTCAGTCTGATAAATAAGCATTACTTCGACTTATAAATGTGTTTTTCTCCGTTGTATCAGCGATAATAAAATCGAGTTCAGCATTGACCATAATTAATATTGTACAATATCGTTTATGATCATATGATCCTCCTTGAGTAAATTTACCAATTATTTTCCTTCCAAGATCTTTTGCAACTTTATTTTCATAATCAGTCATATCAGGATTTTCATCATCAAAATATTTCTTTTGCTGTGGCAACGAAATTTCTTTCTGCGGACGATATGATATAATTGCTTCATTTACTTTCAACGATATCAATATTTGTACATCAAGCATATATCGTAATAGTACTATTAGAGCCTAATATTTTTCTGAGAAATGACGGCCAAACCAAGCATAAGTAATCGGATGGAGATTTTCAGTAAACTCGAATGACTCTATACAGGCGAATATGGTTAAGTCAAAATCTGGCATGGGTCCATTTATCGCAACTCTGGTCATCACGTGTGCTGGATGTCCAAACCTTTTGAAATACTCAGAACATTCTCCGTATCCAAGAAAACTTGCAGGATAACATGCTACCATATCAACCGAGATAACATCCTTACAATCGTATTTAATATTACATAATCCGCCGTGTCCGTATTCGATGCAGCTGCGTTGAATATCTTCAAGAAATTCCAATCGTGTCGGTTTCCATGAATTTTTCTCCAGAGCAAAGTGAGCAGCAACTGATGGAACAGTAAACAATTATTCAGTAATTTTCCAACCCTGACATCGTCAGGGGTATATTTTGATGCAATATTTTTCATTTCCTCGTGAATAGATTCCGCACGATAAATATTTCCATTAGGCCGTAGAAACTGATCATAGTTCACAGATTCTGAACTCTGAAATAACCATACGGACACAGGGTCACTCTTACTGATATTTCTGATGAAATCAAATATATGATCATTATAAAATTTGACTGTTCTGTCTCGTGGAAATATTGTTATGACCGATGTCCATGAGTGTGCGTTATGATCAATAATTTCTATCGGAGCTCCTCTTGATTCATATTTCGATTTATACAAAATCTCTCCGGTTAACGTCTTCACTGTTATTGGGAATTTTAATTTCTTTCCCAGCTCAGCAACGTCGCTGATAGACGCTCCGGTAACTTTAACCATTTCTGCCTACTCATTTATTTTTTTATGTCGTAAATCCGTTAAACCGTTTCCGCGTATAGGTAGAAAATTTCATTGGTTTGAGATCTGCAACGCTAGGTTTATCATTTAGCGGATATCTCGCATAAACAACTGCACTCACGGGATACACTCGTTCATAATATGGTTTGTCAATACCAGTCAACACTCCTGGTTTGGAATTTTTATTTAGCATGACAATATTATTTCCAGTGTGAAGTCGGACAGGGTTACCTTTGTCACGGATAATCCAAGTGTCGTCGTCTGTCTCAATAATAAATTTCATTAGAATAAAATATCTTTGATTGTCGAGATAGTTAATAATTTTTGCTGCTCGCTCGTCATTCATTCTAGTGTCGACAACATTAATGATTCTGAATGTTGACCACACATGAATCGCACCATCTTTGCTAGATTCCTTCTTGGCTTCACGGATACGATCAGTTATATCATTATTCGTTAAAGCCAGATCTTGCATCGAAAAACTAAATTTAGGTTTCGGCAGTTTGTCAAGATCGAATCTGGCTTCAGAGGGCTTAATTGCTGATAATCTCTCAAACTCTTTGATATTATAATTAAGACAAATATATATTTAATTGAAGTTTAATTATATATATATATATATATATATATATATATATATATATATATATATATATATATATATATATATATATATATATATATATATATATATATATATATATATATATATATATATAATGATTGAAGCAAGAATAAATGCAAGTGGCTCATGATCTGTTCTTCACTTCCTTGTAACAGGACTTGCGTAAATGAATTCTGTGGATGGCACATGCAAAGCGTTCAAAGAGGAAGTCTAGGACCAAAACCGTGTGGTGCTGGGGTCAGAGGAGAAACTCAGTTGTGTGTGGAATGTAGTGATAAAAAATACAGAGAGCTAAAACGATATTATGATTAAAAAAAAAGTAATACCGATGAATCTCCTATTAAAAAAAAGCGCTGAAGACTATCTTGCCAGATTTTCAAAATAATAATTTAGACAAATAATATTATTATATAAATGAAACAAAATGAATTTATGAAGCATCCCATCATCAAGAATTATGAGGCATCTCGTGATGGTGTAATCAGGACCTGTCGATTAAAAAAACCAGTCGGTGCTGTTACTAATACTGGTTATCTCAAATTCAATACTAAGGGGAATAAAAATTATTACTCACATAAATTCATCTGCGAATGTTTTTATGGATTAATCGAAGATGGACTTGCTATCGATCACATCAATGGCAGGAAACTTGATAATTCTTTATGTAATTTACGAGCTATTACACAGAGTCAGAATTGCAAGTTTGTTTGTACTGGCATTCATGAGAAACGAGCAAGGGTTGTTAAATCCGTGAACGCGGAAAATGGTGAAGAAATAATATTTCAATCAATGAATGCAGCTGGAAAATATTTTGATATTGTCACACCCTCAGTACAACGTGTCGCGGATAAAATTTACACTCGGCGTATTGCAAAACATTTAACCATAAAATAACATTTTACGATATCCTTATTATATTAGATGATTAAGGGAGACAACTCTGTCAAGTAAACGATTTCTCTGGTAGAGTAATTAAGCAGTTGCCCCTCTTGCAAGTGAGTAATATTACAAATCCAGGTAAGGTATTTTTAGCTCTTACCTGTAAGACAGGTAACACAGATGTATGCAGGCCTTACATGTAATTTAATCTCGCGAATGACATCTTGGGCAGAAAATTTGTGTGCGATTATCGAATGCAGATATTTTATACAGTATATTTTATCAAGTGTGTTTGGAAATTGAAATAAATCCACACTACAGTTTATATAATTGTGATTTTATTCAGTATAACTGATCGCACATGTAGGTTGCCTGCTTATCCAGTATAGCTAACCTCAGCAAATCCAGGTAAGTTATTTTTAGATCTTCCAGGTGAATAGGTGTACAGACCTACATGTACTCTTTAACTTCCGGACAAACATCTTGTGTAGAATTATCGAATGCAGATATTTTATACAGCATATTTTATGAAATTTGTTTGGAAATTGAAATAAATCCACACTACAGTTTACAGTAATTGTGATTTATTCAGCAGTATACTGGTCGCACGTAGGTTGTCTGCTTATCCAGCATAGGTAACTTCATAATAATTTCTGAAACATATATCTGTAATAATGAGTCCGTGATGCAGTGTTAGAACGTTGGATTCTCATACTCGAGGTCTAGAGTTCTAAATCCGTGACTGACACATTTTCCACGGAGGGCGATTATCGCAATTTTTCATAATAAGTGGGGATCCACGACCCATTTGTTCGAACTTCAACAGAGAAAAGTACACCCTCCCACCATGTCACCACGTGGTGGGTAACCTTTTGCGCTCCCCGGGGTTGATTATGAGGGAGGGAAGGAAGAAATCTGTTGAACGTAGAAAATATCCCGTTTGTATGTACGTGTCGTCCTTACAGCTAATATTATATATACTACTATAGTTAAAATTGTATGTTGTGTTGTCCATAGAGCTAAGATTATATATACTACATAGTTTAAATTGTATGTTGTGCATTCCGTAGAGCTAAGATTATATATGTACCCTCTGAACTTGCTAGAATGTCGTTTGGCAATCTAGGAGTTCACATGGGGGTTGTGCAGTCCTTAAAGAACTAAGATATATATACAACCATATATATATACTTATATATATATATATATATATATATATATATATATATATATATATATATATATATATATATATATATATATATATATATATATATATGTTGTATTGTGTAAAAAAAAAATATTTTATATAAATATTTATAATATAATGAATTAAGAAAATATTAATGTTATTATTTCTGCGATTGAAAAATTGCAAAATGACGGTATAAAAATATTTGATCAGCTTAATCCTGAAAAAATTATGTGTGATGTTGAATCATTACAACAACGAAAATGTGAAAATAATTATACATTACCAGCTGATTATAAATTCATAAAGTTGATTCAGGAAGCAATGTTACAATCCTTGGCAATAGTTACAGATACGCAGGTCAAACTATTTTCTCCCTCGCACACGCAATTGAGAAAATTAGATCAGAATTATCTCACGAATACGAAATAAGAAAGATTGTGAATACTCTCGTAATCAGTTGAGAAAGATGATGTCTGATTGTAAAAGTGAAAGTGAAAGCGATGTCACCAGTGACTATGGTGATTGTGAAAACACTGTCACCGTGACTGTGGAAACAGCTAAACAAAGTGAAAGTAGTAAAAATTGTGAAAGTGAAAATGATTGTAACAACTAAAGAAAGTAAAAGTGATTCTGTCAACGGGAATAATTCATTTCTGACTGTAGCAAAAAATATTTATTTTTTATTTTTGGTCGATAATCTGAAGAATTTGGTTAAGAATCATGATAAATTTGGGTAATATACCCATCAATTTGATGAAATTGGTTAATAATCATAATAATTACGGGTAATATATCAGTCAGATCTGATAACGGTGATAAAATCATTGGATCAATAATAAAAAAATATTAATAAATAAATCTGAAATCTGAAAAATAATTCTGAAATATGAATATTAATAACAATGATAAAATCATTGAATCTGAAAAATAATTCTGAAATCATAATAAATTCGAGTAATATACCCATCAATGTGATGAAATTGTTTGATAATCTGAGTTAATTTGGGTAATATACTCATCAATTTGATGAAATTGTTTGATAATCTTAATAATTATGGGTAATATACCTTTCAAATCTGTGAAATTAACCCCTTGACAAAGTTAAGGCTAAAACATTATTAATAAAGATAAAATCATTATGAAATTTTAAAAAAAATATATATTAAATCTGAAATCAATGATAAAATCATTGTTGATGAATCTGACTAATAATCTGATTTAATTTGGGTAATTTACCCATCAGTCTAATGAATTTGACTAATAATCTCATTTAATTTGGCTAATTTACCCATCAGTCTAACGAATTTGACTAATAATCTCATTTAATTTGGCTAATTTACCCATCAGTCTAATGAATTTGACTAATAATCTGATTTAATTTGGGTAATATACCCGAAAATTTGATGAAATTGTTCGATAATCTTAATAATTATGGGTAATATACCCATCAAATCTGTGAAATTAGCCTTTAGTTTTATTTTCAAAATCAGATTATAATGTTTATTCAGATCCAGATTATTTTTAAGCTGATCAAATTCAATACAAGAATGTGCATAATTCAGATTCTGATCTCTATTGTACACAATCGTAACAACATGTTCTCGCTGCAGTTCATTTAACTGTTCCTGCGTTAACAAACATTTTTCATCGCCGTATTCATCAATAATTATCTTAACACTAAATTTTTCTTAGTGTGGAAGTGTCAATATTGTTCTGACGGCACTTTCAAGTATCTCTTTGTTGTATGTTAAAACTCTCACGTGTGGTACATATATAATACCACATAATAATTGTTTGTGAGAATTTGTTTTATTTTACAAAATCCTAGATCTAGTTTTACGATGACGCTCTATGAGTTTATATTCAAAAATTCCCCCCTTAGATCAATCAAGTGTCCGATCTGGTCAGTAAGTTTGAAATGTATCCTTGACAATAGTGGATTATGACATCGCAGATAAACACGATTAATTGGTTCTGATACAATTAAATGTTCTGGAGGTACTTGCGGTGTAAAGGTATTTAAAATGTATCCCTGCTGGGCCTGACTGGATTCTTCAAGATCTACTTGATAGCTGCCATCAATTACGTCACATACAAGGTTGGCTGCGATCGTCGACGTGATACTTACAATACCAGGTGAAATATGACGTCCTCAGCCGTATGGCTCGTTGTTGTGTTTGAGAACATTTGCTGGAGGGCTATTTTTCTCCATGATTCAAGTATTTTTGGAAAGTATGCATCAATAAAATCATTAACTGATTTTTTCAATTCGTTGAAGTTATATCCAGGTATTATAAAGTTTTCTAATTGTTCTTCTGTTATTTTGTAGCGGTTAAGAAACAATTGTTTAAATTCGGTGTAGGTTAAACTAGTAATATCGATAGAAAGAAAATCATCGTAAATTACCTTTAGCATAATTGCTCTATTGACAAATCCTAAATTTGATGTAACATGATTTAAATGTTGTATTGTTTCAATTATTTGTTGTTTTACATCATTATTGTAATGTTGTGATAAGGAAGAAAATAGATTTTGTAGATTATTAGTTATTTGTTTATATTCAGAAATAATCGGGTCAAAACACGATTTGATATTTTTTTCATCGATGGAAATATTTTTTTAACCCTATCTCCATCATATAAGTCTTTTCTCATAATATAAATACGTCTACCACCGACCAAAGTAAAAAAAGGGTGGATCTCCAACGCGTTGTATCCATGGATATTTGCTTCGATACTCTGGATTTTTTTTAATATATTTTCTTCATTTGTCTTAAATTCATCAATTTTAGGCTCTGGTAGTCCATTATAAACAGGAAGAACTTCTGGCCAACCTAATACAGATCTAATCGATGACTGATAAATGTCTACGGTGCAGTCGAGAGAATTTATGTCTATAGGGGACGATAACGTTGGCTCATGAACAGTAATAGCTATTTTGTTTTATTCTTTTCCTGTAATAGATTGAATTCTGCGTTGGAACTCATCGTTGATTTGTTCTATTTGATAACTGCCCATTGGAATGCCAACAACTTGCCAATCAGGAGTTCCATCAGGTTTATTCTTATTTGCAAATACTAACGAGTTGTTTGAGGGCAACCCATCGAATGATTTTGATCTGATATTTTGGCCAACTATAGTAAATTCGTAATTGTGCTAGCGCTATTTCTTTGGCTGGAATTCCAGTTGCAAAAAACACTCTAAACTCAGGATTAATTGAACTCGCTGATATAGTTGTGGTTCTCGACGGTGCTGTATAAGTAAAAATTTGTTGTAGTAGTTCGTTCAACTACATTATTATTACTGTTATTATTTTAAATCGGGAATACTGATGGGATCTTTTATTTTTTCGTCAAATACTTCATTGCAAGTTTTTATTATCAATGTGAACTTTTATATTTTTTAACTTTTTATATTTAATCGCTCATCGGATATTTTACCATCACTGAGATACGAAGAACTCAACGATGATAGTTTAGAATATGTTGTCGTTGCTGTATGTGTTTTTTTTGTGTACTCGTGTAATTTTGCATTTGTGCATGTAGCTATCTTCTTTGCGATAATACTGAAAATGTCAGCAATTGTCGTTGCGGCTGAAACAACGATTGTTACAACTGCAGGCACGGTCATTGTTATTGTTGATACCAATACTCCGGTTTCAGCGATAACGGCAGAAACTGAATAAACAATTATGTCAACGACAATCACGCGTCTGCTATATTTTTTTACTTTTACTGTTTAATTATCAACGATATTTTTCAATTTGGTTTGCCACTCACATACTTGATTGTATCTGTAATGTTGAACGTCGATCGGGTTTTGATTCATTATACTTTTATTGAGTAGTTAAGTTACTTTAGGTGTTTCAGCGACAAATTCCAGACACCACCAGTAAGACGCTGCGGTTAATTTTTTATCAGATGGTTACAGTAAAAACGTTTCTTCGGCCAATTTATTTAACACAATAGACACAGTTCTAGAAAAATTATCGGTTGAATGACGCCCTAGATATGTGGTAATTATGCTAAATTTTGCACCGTTAAATACGGACAGTCTATACACACCAGTGACTTCCGCGGTATGTTTGATAGTGTTATTTTGCTGTTTCCATGTTGCTGATCCTGATGCTACTGTGTATACCACATTGATGATTTGCTATATTGGAGTTTTAATCAGATTAGTTTTATTAACAATATTAGGAATTCCACTAATGATGTCGCCGAGTTTAACTTCAGAAAGTTTTAGATCGACAGCGAATGGACTTCCAAAGAAATCTTCGGCGGTTTTATTAAGTTTCTGAAAGTTTCTACGAACATTCACAAACATATTTACGTGAACGTCATATTCGGATCGCAACGTGGTTAATTTGTCATCGATTGTAGTATCTTTATCATCTACATATTTCTTTATTGCGGCATCTTCATCACTTGTTGGTGCTCTTAAAACAACAATTTTATTTCCATTCATGTTGAGTTCATCTGTCATTGTATCACCGGTGGATCGTAAACGATCAGCAACAATTTTTATAATTTCATTTCTGACAGTTGTGATTGATACGCCTGAATCTCTGATTCTTCCACCGTCAGTAAATACAGGAATATTATCCGTGGTAGCACCGAGAACTCTACGAATTATGTCGATCCACCCAATATCACTCGTCTTTCAAACACCGTATTTATCCTGAAAAATAACAACTTCATCCCGGTCAACTCCAGATAAGTTCGTAATAACAGCAAGATCATTTCTGGTAGCATACTTCGATAAATCGATATCAACCTTTTTCTTGCCAGTGAAAGCACTGGTAGAGGATCTTCCAAAAATATAAACTATTATACTTTCAGATCTGTTTAAAACGTTGGACAACGATGTATACTCGTGCACGACTTTATGAGGTGGCATTAGGCACCTTGACACAGCGTCGAGTACTTCACGGTCACATATTGGCGGATCTGTTATTGTCTGTGTTGGTAATGTTGAATACCAGATTGGCATATTTTGCATGTTCCTCACATATTTTAAAAGTTCTTTTGGTGGTGCTAGTCCATACGAATCGAAATAAATAATTCCACGTGGATCAATCGCGTATGCAACCCAGTGAGTACCTGGACCAGAACTTCCATCGAGATTAATGATACCAGTCTCAACATTCTTTGGTTTGTGAGGTAACTGATCACGCATAAAAACACCTCTGAAGTTTTTTATATTTAATCGCTCAACAGCATCAAGTAAATCAAAATTGGACATAGGAAGAATCAGCGAAGTGTCCCGGGCAGTCTTAAACCTTTTCCATACCACGAATGGGGAGTTCCTGGCAGTCTTAGACCCTTTCCCTTTTATTTGGAGGTTTTTATTCCTTATCCTGTTGCTTTCTTTAATGCCATCCCAGCAGCAGTTCCAACAGTGTCCAACGCAGCAGCTTTTGCAACAGTAAAAGTAATAGACGGATACAAAGTTGTAAAATCTAGCTGTGATATTTGTAAACCAGAATCAACATTTTGATCACCTCCCATAAATGACATTAAACGATGATATGCACGTGCTACATGATTTTGATCAAAATTTAATAATATATCATCAGCTGGTTCTTGATGTCCATTTATTCTCAGTGAAACCTCAGTAACACCAAGTTTGTCAAATATCATTATACTATGTGTTTGTGAATTTACTCGTGCAGCATCTTGGAAAGCAACAAATATATGTTGCGGTGCAAAGACACCTTGCCGTGATGCTATCTGCCATGTGAATAAACCATTAATTGTACTTTGAACACTATCTGTGGTCATCGTTAACCATGATAACATTGATTTACTACCTTGACTCATAAAAGAGAGTAAACGTTCTTCTTCAGGTATTGTTGGAGTCGTTACTGGCATCCACAACTAAAGTTTTGCCAGAATTACTTTACCATGAAGTGCCGCGGTTGCAGCTGCTCCTTCAGCGTGCCATATTGCATCATCGTCTGTAGCCTTTCGTACGAGAACAACAGTATGCTTGGCTCAGAAAATAACTTTTCTGACATTTCTACAAAATCCAAAGATATGTGACAGTGGAATTACACATGAAAATCTTCTACTTCCATCTTTCAGCATTGATCGACGTGCTGCGAATCCTAAGTTGAATTCTGGATTAGCATCATGAACCACCGCATCCACATCTGCGTCGTCAGCAGCAGCCGAAACCTTTTATGGTCGCCTTATATCGTATTGTCTGTTGTCAGGGTTGTTAGAAGTATCTTTCACAAACATCATTGACTGACCAGCTGATCTTGAATAATCTTCGCCATATCTTGCTAGGCCCAATATCGTTGTGGCAACGTCGACGTCTTTCTGAATTGATTCAATGGGTCTTCCGTCGATGATATATGTAGCACTGTCGAACAACGCCCTGATGCCATTATTAACAAAACCAACAATAACATCAGCTCCATATTCAGTATTATCTGTTTTTAAAATGTCACCTTCTATTTCAATAAATGCTTCAGCAGGTAAGAAATATCTGCTTGTGTCCTGAACTTGCAGCTCAATTCGCCCACGCTGATTTGGCTGTCGTGCGTAATAAGAATAATATTAATAATCGCGCACAGATTCATCTTTGAGAACTGGCGCATCCATGTCAAATGCGGGATCAGATACACGTTCAAACATCTTTATTATACTTACTATCGTTTAACACGAAGACCACTCCCCGCTATTAGACTAGCAGTAATATTTTTTTCTTTTTCTGATAGTGGTACACCAGCTATCTCTGCTAGTTTTTGATTTTCAGCTTGATTTATTATTTTACTAACATTTGCAGGCATCACTTCAGTGCTGGGTAATTTTACTGGCTGAGGTTTTCGTCGTATTAATCGTGCTAATTTATCCTTGATTGCTGAGAATGCTTTGCTGGCAACGTCACCAACAGCACCTATAACGTTTTCACAAACAACATCAATAGCTTTCATTCCCAGTTGTTTTGCAAACGGTATTGCTTTTGGGGCTATCCTTCTAAATAGACCCTGAACAACATCACCGAGTCCATCACCGTAAATTGCTTTATAGGTTGGTAATCTCGAATTTATCACCCTGACCATTACAGGTCCACGTTGAGTATTATGTATGATCATCATATTTTATATTGCTTCTTTAATCACTGAAATAATCATCGGCGATTTCATTAAGGAGGGACCAATACACATTAATATCCATGATACCGCCTGTAAATAATCTCTGACAAATAGCAGCTGCTTCACTGATGATTTCTGGAGAATTATTACCAGCTCGTTTTCCGCCAATCAGAATTTCTAGTCGTTCAACATCGGTAAGGACGTTATTGGGACATGGAGTAATAAGACCACTTCCTATAGCAACAAGACCACTTCCAGTTGTTTCTTTCTTACTTGGTGAGCGTGATTCCCTCCTTATCCTGATTTCTTCAGATTCTAAATCTTCTCCTTCTTTTTGTTTCCTTGTTCGTTCAACCACTTCAAGTTTCGACTTCATTTTGTTTTTCTTTTTGTTTCCTTGATTGTTTAGCTTCTTCAAGTTGATGCTTCATTTCTTCTTCTCCTTGCCTCCTTCCTTGTATTACATGTTCCATACGCTCATTTACTGTCTGGATAAAAATATTAAAATCTCCAACATCTTCATCAGATCTGATTTGCTGAGTATTAGTATGAATGCGATATACATCCCTAATCCAATCGGCAGATTTTAGAGATTTAATATATTCGGGTTTTACATACTTATCCCTATCGCGATATCCAAACGCGGCAATATCAAGTAATTGGTTTTGGTCCTTGATAGCGGCAATACCTTCCGGCGTAAATTTTTCTGTTATCTTAATTCTGAGTCTTGGCAGAGGTTGTGGTTGATCTTCAGGTTGTGGTTGAGGAGGTTGAATAGGTGGTGGTTGAGCTGCTTGAATACGGCCAGCAATATCAACAGGTAATGTTTCAAGAGCTTTTTGTGTTGCCTCAGTTGCTGTAACAATTTTCTTTGTTGGTTCGACAATTGGTTTAAATAATTGTTCTGCACCTTCTACAAATTCCATCTGAGACTCCTGACGCGCTTGTAATTTTTGTTTGACAGAATCACGGACGGGGATATATTTCTTAATTGCCTCAAGTCGCTCTCGAGCTAATCTAGCTGTATGAGATTCCATTATTGATATAACGATGATTTAATTTACAGCAACAGAGAGGGTGACGACCAACAGTGAGTGTCCGGGTACGAAAACAAGCACGCCATAAAAAATGAACACAAACGTCAAAGATAAAGTAACAAAACGAACTAACCCAATTAGAGAAATCTCGGTCGGTTTTTAGTTTAGCGTTATTCATCTTGTATTTTCAGCTTTTGATGGAACCTTTATTTTTCAAACAAAGACAATTCATCCAAGTGGTCTGTTCACCCTCTCTGCTGATAATTTGCTTGATATGATAACGCTATAAAAAACACACGTAAGTCTCTATATTTTCTCATCTAATTTATTTCCTTACCTACTCCACCATCAGATTATATTAGAAGAATGAATAAAATTATATGGCATTTGTTGTGGAATGGTAGATCAAATAGAATAAAATTATATGACATTTGTTGTGGAATGGTAGATCAAATAGAATAAAATTATATGACATTTGTTGTGGAATGGTAGATCAAATAGAATAAATTTATATGACATTTGTTGTGGAATGGTAGATCAAATAGAATAAAATTATATGACATTTGTTGTGGAATGGTAGATCAAATAGAATAAAATTATATGACATTTGTTGTAGAATGGTAGATCAAATATAATAAAATTATATGACATTTGTTGTGGAATGGTAGATCAAATAGAATAAAATTATATGACATTTGTTGTGGAATGGTAGATCAAATAGAATAAAATTATATGACATTTGTTGTGGAATGGTAGATCAAATAGAATAAAATGTATGATAATCATTCAGATCTAAAAGAGCAGGGGATTGACAAATCCCCACCCCCACCCCCAAAATAATCACTAAAAATTACTTGGCTGCGACTAGTGAATAAATAAGAACAAAAAAGTAGATCAATGTTTTATATTTGGATGTTATTTTAGTTAGATACAAAATACATTACACTGGTTATTCATTAAAAAAGTTCTCCTAGTATATTTTAAAAGACTTGTTCTCTGTTATAGATAAGGCTAAAATTGATGCCTTTAATTAGATTTATTTGTCCAAGCAAAATAGATACATATAAAGAATATTTTTAAAACTTAAAATTGGTACTTGAATGGCGTTCGTCCTATTTTAGATTTGTTAAAGAAAGATGTCTCTTAAGAATAAAATATCGGACGACTGTCATCAAATTTAATAAACACGATATTTTTCGATGTAAACATAATATTAGCATCAATAAATACGTGTAAACTCTAATTAAGTTAGTTAATGTAACTCCTGCAGAGTCAAAATGTTCGTTTCACACTTGAAAAAAAAGTTAAAGTTATAAAACTAAAAGGCTTTTAGTACAATTTTTAAATCTTGGATATAATAGAGTGAAACTTGTTCTAGTTGGCTCCGGATTAAACGTTAGGTACAAGTTGACTGCATTTTAAAGAATGTTATCCCAAGAGCAACAAGTAATACTTTTATTATTAAACTCCTAATAATTATTGTAAAATACGTTATTTATTAAAAACTAGTAGTCAAATTTAAAGATTCGAATCCTCGTCTCAACGTTAAGAAAGGTACTTGATAAATAACATTATCTGGCTAAAATACAAGAGACAATAGAATATTAGTTAGAAGATGGTCCCCTCTTTACAACCATATTGATAGCATTAGTGTGGTATCCCAAGCCTAAGATTAAATTATTATTTGCATGAACATGTGAATACAACGCAAAAGCTTGCGAATCCCAAAGTTCCGGTAATATAGGCACCCCTCCCCCCCCCTCTCTCTCTCTCTCTCTCTCTCTCTCTCTCTCTCTCTCTCTCTCTCTCTCTCTCTCTCTCTTAATCCCTTAGATGATACACTTAGGGGAAAATAGAGAAAGTAATGATTGATCTGTATTACACATATACACTTTGTTAAATGTACATGTAAAGTGATGATCCTAAGGAATCCTAACTTTGACATCGCTTGTCGAATAACAGAAACTAATTCTTCCACAATTTTTTTACAAAACTGCTGTTTTATATTGATTCAAATAAATGTTCACTAACTGCCTTTGTTTTAATCATTATTCTCTTATTATTTTACTTTGTTCAACAGACCGAGACGAGTCCGGATATTTCTCATTTCCAGCAGCACTTTTATCCACGTTTATATTGTAAAACATTGTTCCAACCGTGCATTCGGTTTCCGCTTTCTTCCCGCCACACATCATCCACGTGAGTAAACAATAGATTGGACCCGAAGAACAGCTGCAAAAAAATATTGGAAAATGCCAGGTGCTTCCGAAGGCGATTGGATCAACTCCCCACTTACAGTTATTCAAAACATATTTGGTAACTATGTTGCATTATACATTGCAAGATGTACAGTTCACAGGAATCTTTCTCACATCCAGAAGTACACTGCTGTCGGGCATTTCTGCAATTAAGGTTTCCGTCACCAATATTGAAGCAAAACGCACACTGAATTCGACCGATGGACGAAAATAAAATACTGCAATGCTTACCATTTGAAAAGAGACAATTGTCACCAGAATATTCTGTTCAAAATAATATTAATTTTGGACACACCGGATACCACCCCTGTGTTTTCGTGACCACGATATGTCGGCATATTCTGTGCATAGCTTTGGAAAGATGCAATGTTTATTAATCGGGCTATGGAGATGAAATACATTACTTTGGACTCTTTCAGTCAGCATTTCGGTCGAGTAATTAGGTCAGGTTTATTGCTGGTTTAACAAGATTCAACGTAACAATGCCAATAAATAGCAACAGTTATGAAGCAAACTAAACTGGTCGTGTAAAAAATTTGTAAAGTTCAGCATTTTATTAAAAAAATATGCTGTTATGTTGAAGAGAACCAACAATGAATAGGATGTAATGTGTTTACAACTTCATGTTTATGTGGAAAAAAAATATTACTAAAGAATTTAGAAACAGACTATACCCCGGTGAATTTCTTGAGAATCCCTTTCTAGCGGCAAGTTGACATGTATAGCAGACGATAAAATTGAGCGGGACAACTTATTGCAAAATTGGAAACTTGGATTAAAATGCAGTATTGTTTTAAGGTATACATTTCCATCTTTTATATAAGGTATTTTATGATTCTAAAAGATACATAGTAAATAGTATTATTTGGGTTACAAGTTCAAGATGATCATGGAGTGGGTCTTCATGTTGACATTTAGAAATCACATTTTCATATGCATTTACGGTAGAAATGTGGGTTATTTTTGTACACTTTATGAATATCACTTCTTTAATAAAAGGACAATCGTTCTTTCTTGATACAAATTGGATTTTTGACCAAAACAACACGTGAGCCAATGTTTACAGGAATGTCGTATCATTGCGCAGAATTACCCGACACACAGAATTGGCCGACATGGTGGTATATCTTGTGATTGTTCATTTTTTTGATCTCTCTAAGTCCTCAATTTTGACGCACTTAAGTATTTATTAAAAAAGTTTCAGAAATATTATCCATTAACAGTGATACCACTTACTTCATTTGAAACATTAGCAAGTAATGCGTATCAACTGACTGTGGTATATTACCTCGGGTTCTTAGCATACTTTCAGCTAGGTGACCCTTTGTCGGCAGGTTGATGTATTATGTCACCTGTGTTTGACACACTTCATAACTCTCTATCTATGATACTGGTCAGGGCTCGGCGGGGGGGGGGATTCACATCCACTAGTCTCGGGGATGACTGGGATCAAGAGTTACTCATCCCTGGCTTCATCATACTCAGCACTGTACACTTCATTACACTGGTTCTGACTTCACTACAGAACCACATGTTAGTACCCTAGTCCTACAGTGTAAGACATTGACCCTGACATTTATTTTTTGGGTTGCCATCTTATTGCCTAAATGACGGCACTGTGTAGCGTGTTCCGATGTTGACTAACATCAAAATGAGAAATAAAATTTTCAGGAATATGTCACACACTTGGCAGCCCATATCCTCACTCCTCTCCAAATTCAAGTCATATTGTTTTAGTCTGACTTTACTTACTCTGATAAATTCATATTCTCACACAACCAATTGGACATGCTTTCAAGTTCCATTGAATACATTTCACTTAGCTGGAATGCGATGGAAACCAGGAATGCCGAAATCAGATTAAATTGAAGTATATTTCTTTAATGAAATGAATAAAAACATTAATAATGAAGAAAGTGTTTAGATAGCTTTGTTTTGTTGAAGATACTTATCACCCAGAACCCCATGTGTGAGAAGAAAATATATTTAAAAATGACACCAAACATTTTTTCTGACCTCATTTGTACATGAATACTACATTTATCAGGAAACAGTAAGTAAGATTCTCTTTACTCAAGGTATGAAAGACATGTCTGGAAAAACTGGATTTCAGATCAGAAAATGTATATTTGGTGGTATAATTCATTCACAGAAATTCTGTAAACTAGATATATATTTTGTTATTAAAGGAAAAAGAACGGATTGTGATGAGTTTTATTAAATGTAAAATGAATAGCAAATTAGATATTTACCAAAGTTTAGCTTATTAGTACCTATATAAGGGACAGTTTCCACAGTTGTTGATTTTTCCAATCCATAGGATGTCACCATATTTGTAAGCTATTCACCTGGGAAAAGAGAAATAGTCCGTACTATGTCATTCCCAAGTCCATTCTGGTTATGTGAAAAATTATTGTTTGGTTGAAGTGATGCAGAGGTTTGGAAAAAGTTTGGAGATAATTTGATTTTATTTTTAAAAGTTCTTGCCTTTCAGAATCATGATTAAATTAATGAATTAATAATAATTGTCAAAATTATATTGAAAAGGGGAAGGAGAACGTAGTAGGTTACTCAAATTTGACTGCTATATATACTGTGTCCTTGTGTGTCTCCATTATCTGATTTCTTATTTACTGTGTATTTTAACATTGTTCTTGGATCAATGACTTAAAAAAATGGTACTAACAGCTGCCTCGCATGGTGCTCAGCATTAAGAGGTTAGTGATAGTACTAGTTGGCCTGGTGTCAGGATAATGTGGCTGGGTGGGACATGACCCACTTGTCTGCTGCATGGTGACCCAGTGCTGGACATCACTGTAACCTGCCACACTGATGACATCATAGCAATATGACTGAAAAATTGTTAAGCTACATTAAAAATCTATATCACACAACATTGTTCTTATTTACTGTATAGTTTTACATTGTTGTTTTCTGTGCAGTTTATCATTGTTGTTATGTGTGCCATTTGTTTTCAACAATTCTGAAGCTATACTGCAGCAGTGAATTGGTATTTTGATTGTGTTTAATAAGCACAAGTTTGAGTATTGTATTATGTTGGGCAACTATATTATTTTGTATTGATTTGTAGAGATCAGAATTTTAACCCTTTCAGTTTGACCATAGGCTTTGTTGAACTGACCCTTTGATTCTTGACTTGCAAGCAATGGAATATGAAAATATGATATTGCGGTAAACTACAGATATCAAGGCTTGAAAATTTCACTTTTGACTCGCTGGTCCAAGACTAGTAAGACCAAAATTTCCCAACTCCGCATTGGCTATGGGCAGGTTCAAGAGTCTGACATGTAAATTGTTCACTAAAGTGCGTTACCATAAATGAAAGACAGGAAAAATAGTTATAAAAATTCGTACAAACTCAAGTCTAACCAAATGATTTTAAAATTTTCAAATAAACATGATCATGTTGGTAGATCCTCTTTGAATCTCAGTGCTGTAGTTAACTAAAACTTCAAGTCATAAGTTCTCAAAATAGGTCGTGAGTATTTCTATGACAGCTTAATTAAGTGCTGACCATGTTTTGATACTTGACTTATGGAAGTATTTTGTGTATTTTGCACTGAAATAAAAGCAGGCCTGCTTTGTATTACCACATTAAGTCTTTGTATCAAATCAAATAAAGAAGAAAAGTTAAAAGGCATGCAAATCCTACATGTGTAAGAGCTAGCAACCCCAGTCATGTGTCAGGCTAAGTCATTTAAATTGATCACTTGAATGCAGTTATAAATATTGTGTGAGTGATTTAGATTTTTAATGTAGCTTTAACAATTTTTCAGTCATATCGCTACGTTGTCTGCAGTGTGACAGTTTATAGTGATGTCTAGCACTGGGGCATCATGCCGCAGATATGTGGCATGATGTCCCACCCAGTCACATTATCCTGACACCGGGCCGACCAGTCCTAACACTAACCTCTTAATGCTTAGCGCCAAACAAGGCAGCTGTTAGTACCATTTTTTAAAGTCTTTGGTATGATCCAGCCAGGGTTTGAACCCGCGACCTCTCGCATCCAAGGCAGATGCTCTAACCACTAGGCCACCAGAGCGGTATATAAATGTTGTTGTGTATGTAATATTATTAAGATACCTTAAATTAGTCTACACATTCACAAATGTGACCAATGATAGCAAGGCAACCAAGTTAAATGAATACTTTGTGAAATAAAAACTTTGTCTCACAGATACAGATCATTGTTGAGAAGCGAGTTTCAGAGTTTGTACTTGGTTTAAAATTTCTGAATTGGCACTTCTCAACAACGATGAGAAGAACTTTCATTATTACTTGCAATGAAATCATGGCATCAATATTTTACTAATAGAACAGCGGAAAAAAAGAATCTTGAGTTTGGTTGTGAATTAAATCAAGAACAACAAAAAAGCTGTGATGTAATAACGTCTTTTTGTGTACACTTGAAGTTCTTGAAAATAAAGGTAATTTATGTAGAAAAATGAGTAACATTGTTAGAAAAAGCGCCTTATCGACTGTTTTCCCAGTGCAATTATAAAACGAGTATTCGTCCATTAAACAGTCAAGCCCATCCACCCCCTCCCCAGTTTTCTTGCTGTCAAGTGGGGTGGTTTCATTTTTCTAATTGTTTTTGGAGGTTCCTCAGTAATTTGTGCTGTCGCTTATAGTGTGGTTGGTTTCATTTTTTCAGCCCTGTTTTGTGCGAGTTGTCGAGGAAGAGGTGTATTTTGTTACACTGTACTGAAATATTGGTCTAACCAGTTAATGGAAAAATATTGATCAGCTGACTTAACATTGGTCCAACCAGTTAATGGGAAAATATTGATTACCTGACTTAAAATTGGTCCAGCCAGTTAATGGAAAAATACTGATTACCTGACTCAGAATTGGTCCAGCCAGTTAATGGAAAAGTATTGATTACCTGACTTAAAATTGGTCCAGCCAGTTAATGGAAAAGTATTGATTACCTGACTTAACATTGGTCCAACCAGTTAATGGAAAAATATTGATTACCTGACTTAAAATTGGTCCAGCCAGTTAATGGAGAAGTATTGATTACCTGACTTAACATTGGTCCAGCCAGTTAATGGAAAAGTATTGATTACCTGACTTAAAATTGGTCCAGCCAGTTAATGGAGAAATGCTTGGTCCAGCCAGTTAATGGAAAAATACTGATTACCTGACTCAAAATTGGTCCAGCCAGTTAATGGAAAAATACTGATTACCGATTTAAAATTGGTCCAGCCAGTTAATAGAAAAATATTGATTACCTGATTTCAAATTGGTCCAGTCAGTCAATGGAAAAATATTGATTACCTGACCAGGGTTCTCAGTAGATTTCCAAACTGAAGAGTCGGTTGACCCTTGTCCTCAAAATCTCAGGAGTCAAAATGAAAATCTCAAGAATCAAAACTAAAATCTTGAGAGGCAATTCTTTTGCAAACAAATGATGTTAAGTTTTCTTGTCTCATGCTGAATAATGAAAAATACCTGTTCAGTATTTTGTAAGTAATATACAATCTCATTTTTGTAAGTGTTTCTAACATTGCTACTACATGTATATTTTGTATATGGAACAGTCAGAGCTTTATTTTATATTTTATTATATTTTCACCTTTTTAACATATTCTATTATCAGCTTCTCAAATCATTTTATATGCAAAATTCCAAGGGTATGCATCTATTGAAAACCCTGCTGAATTAAAATTGGTCCAACCAGTTAATCAAAAAATATTGATTACCTGACTTAAAATTGGTCCAACCAGTTAATGGAAAAATATTGATTATCTCACTTAAAATTGGTCCAACCAGTTAATAGAAAAATATTGATTACCTCACTTAAAGTTGGTCCAACCAGATAATGGAAAAATATTGATTACCTCACTTAAAGTTGGTCCAACCAGATAATGGAAAAATACTGATTACCTCACTTAAAATTGGTCCAACCAGTTAATAGAAAAATATTGATTACCTCACTTAAAGTTGGTCCAACCAGATAATGGAAAAATACTGATTACCTCACTTAAAATTGGTCCAACCAGATAATGGAAAAATATCAATTACCTCACTTAAAATTGGTCCAACCAGTTAATAGAAAAATGTTGATTATCTCACTTAAAATTGGTCCAACCAGATAATGGAAAAATACTGACTACCTGACTTAAAATTGGTCCAACCAGATAATGGAAAAATATTGATTACCTCACTTAAAATTGGTCCAGCTAATTAATGGAAAAATATTTATGACATACCGTGATTAGGTTTTCTGGTCAGCAGGTCTAAATTTGCCTCATAAATACCAGTTGAGAGAGGTACATTGCAAAAGGCAAGTTGCAGACGAATATGCAGATAATTAGTGTTTGATGATGGTGTCTGAAAGTGTAATGAATGCTGATTGTCCTCACCCCAAACCATTCATGTACTTGAAAGAAGAGACTACATAAAAATGTGAACAAGGCATAAACATTGTCAAGATTAATAAAATTATGTAGGTATTGTGAGACGGGCATAAAAGTACTTAAGTCAGTGCCATCAAGAAGAATTTAACCTGTCAGTCATTACATTTGCCCTGGCTGTTACAGCTGTTCACAAGAATTCAATAAAGTTGCAAAAGTTACAAGATGCAGTTTTGTAAGGAATTGTTCTTCTTGAGAATCAAATTAGGGTGTTGTCCTTGAAAATAGGCAATGAATTGGTTTATTCGTGCATAAATAGTTATATTGTACATGCTTTTCAGCAATTTTTATAAATGTGATTTTGTGTTTTTTGACATATATTTCAGATGAGAATGGAAGCAATGACAGTGCATTAGTCAAGGAATATTTTGCAAAGCAGCTGCAGTCGCCTAATGCATTATCTTGGGTAATTCCAGATTTTGGACAAGAACCTAATATTGCCATAAAATTTTATGACAAGCATCCTATTTGCAGGAAAGTTTTATTGCATTTTGGGTATAAAACAGCAGAATAAACAACTTGTTATGCCCCACAGTAACAGTTGGGTTGCATATATTGTTAATCATGCCAACCCAACTGCACATCTGTCCATCATACTTTTGTAAAGTTGTGTGTTTAGATCAGTTTTAATGCACTGTGGTGGAGTATCCATATTCAATAAACACATTTATAGTTATCAGTGATTGTCTTCATGTACTTTGATAGGTCCTTTTGGAGTGAGTCTTTGTGTCCTTTGATAGATCATTTTGGAGTGAGTCTTTGTTGCCTTTGATAGGTCCTTTTGGAGCGAGTCTTAGTGTCCTTTGATAGGTCCTTTTGGAGTGAGTCTTTGTGTCATTTGATAGGTCCTTTTGGAGTGAGTCTTATCAACATGGTTTTTTCACCAAAAGACTTCTGAATGAAAATTGCTTCCTCTGGACATCCTGTATTGGCCACCATGACAGGCATTTTAAAGATTTTGTTGTCACTACTTCCCCTGTCAAGATATCAACATGGGATTTTCACCAGAAAACATTTATAAGGTATCTAGTTGGTCCTAAATAAAAATGGTTCCGCCTGGACATCCAGTATGGCCGTCAGATTGGCCATCTTGAAAATCTCATTGCTACTCTTTCAGAATGGAAAAAAGGTCAGTATCAATATAGGTGTTTCACTGACCGACTTCTTATCTACATCTTGGTGGATCAAGCAGATATTTCTGTGCTTCGAGTCTGTGAATTTCATTGGATGTGGTGGCAAACCACCATATCCAGTTAAACTAAGTTGTTCAAATTTGAACAATGTTCCTACATGATCGAGACAAGGGGAGAACACAACTTGAATGGACTCATAAATAAGCAATTTTCCACTGCCAGTTTGTGTTTGTACAAATAGCTTTCACTCAAATACACCTGTAATGGCTTCTCTCTGGTACGTAGCCACACTTCTGATGTTAAGCTTACAAAGTATCTTTTTAAAGTCGGTTGCCTCCACCATTTTCAACCAATATACAATGTTGGCATTACATACCAAGGGAGGCAACTCATGAAATCCAGTTGATGTCACTAGGACAAGGCGCTAAATTATCTGCCCAATCCAGCAAGGCCTAGATAGGGTTAACATCTTGGAACCTTTGGCTAGCGAAGATGTATCAGCTTAGGGTTTTCACTAAAAGATCTTTTATTTTTTCTAGTTTTTTTCTAAATTAAAATGGTGTCAATCTGATGTCCAGTATGACTGCCATATTACCCAGACTGAAAATATTGTTACTCTTCTTGAACATAAGGCCATCTGGTTTTCACCACAAGACTTGTGGTGTCTTTCTGGTATTAACAAAATTGTGCCACTCAGATGTCCACCACAGCCACTGTCTTCAAAATCGTATCACTACTTCTAGATGGAAAGTCCTATGAAAATTGGGTTTTAATCAAGAGACATCTTGTGATATCTGTTTGGTACTAAATAAAATGATCCGATCTGACATCCAGTATGGCCACAATGGCAGTCATCTTGAAAATCTTATTGCTACTCCTTTCAAATCGAATGTCATACCGACACGATTTCACCAGAAAACTAGTTTATGATATCTAGTTGGCACTGAATTAAAATGATGCCACTCTGACTTCAAATATAATACAGACCTGCAAACCTGTACGATTTTGCTGCAAGTCTTGCGAAAATGACCCTTAAAATACGGACTCGTGGAATAAAAGGAAAATTCATAGAAATATAATTGTTGCTATAAAATCCGAATAATTGTCTCATCCATGTTTGATTTGGGTCTGCATTTCATATTAGCTGTAGTGGAATTAGAGAACCAGATGAAGTTTGCAGTAGTAAACTGCACATAGTTCTCCATGCCAAACGTCTACATTTCTAAAAATGACGTCCAGATGCCAATACATATGAAAGACGAAAGGAAAATATAAGCCTCTTAAGAATGTTTTAATAAACAGTACAGAGGAAGAAAAAGGAATATTCAGATTTGTCAGAATAGAAGCAGGAAGGGATACAATTATGCTTAGCGGACATGTTGATTTGAGTATGCCACATGGCAGGAGATATGATTGCCATAATAATGTGAATTTCAATAAAATGAAAAAACAAATTCCAAGAATTAAACCATGTTGAGAGATAGCAACAAACCAGTGTTGCTGCACAGGATTTGGAACTGAAGTTTGTGCATCTGTACTAGAGGTAAATAAAGTGTACGTATACTTTAGACATGAACATAATGTTTAACGTCAGTGCATCAGTTTGGAATGCCGAACTTTTTAAATACACGTTTTCCAACTTGGCAATAGCAGTACCTTCTATTTTATTACAACTTGCTGAAAACTGGCTTACCTTAAAGAAAAAATCATCTGCCTTACTAAGACACTCTTGTTAGGATTGCAGGTCTGATGATGGCCAAAATCAACATATTGAAAATTCCACCACAAATTCTGCTGATATCACCAAAATTCTTCTAATTGTGTCTAGTTTGTCCTGAATGAAAATGGTGCCAATCTTTCATTGAATATGATTGCCACAATGGTTAATTAGAAAATCAAGAATATCAGAGATGATTTCAACACTTCACATTTAAAAAGAATTAGCTACCATTAGATGCCATTTACATTTCTGTATAGTTTTTATGTGAACACTTTGAGTAATCAGAGTACGGAGGCATAAATTCAAGAAAAAGTGCCTTCCCTGGGTAGCATGTATGTTTAAATGGAATAGCATTCACTGGGTCCCATGTACGTTTAAATGGAACAGCCTTCCCTGGGTCCAGTGTATGTTTAAATGGAACAGCCTTCCCTGGGTCCCATGTACGTTTAAACGGAACAGCCTTCCCTTGTTCCCATGTACGTTTAAATGGAACAGCCTTCCCTGGATTCTCTGTATGTTTAAATGGAACAGCCTTCCCAGGGTATCGTGTATGTTTAAATGGAACATTCTTCCCTGGGTCCCATGCATGTTTAAATGAAACATCCTTCCCTGGGTCCAATGTATGTTTCAGTGGAACAGCCTTCCCTGGAATCCATGTATGTTTAAATGGAACAGCTTTCCATAAATTCCGTGGATATTTAAATGGAACAGCCTTCCCTGGGTCCCATAAATGTGTAAATGGAACAGCCCTGAGTGACTCTTGTTTCAAATGATGCAACAATGCTACAGCATGTTTACATAATGTCAGGTTAGTAGCTTTTAGATGCAGTTAAGTTTCATTAATTGAATTCCAGGTTGTCTTACTTCCACTTGGACTTGTACCATAAATTGTGCTTATTGCAAGTTGGTCAGACTTATCACGTATGTTTAATAAACTTTTGGAAAATTTCTTTGGTTTACACAAACTTATAGGATAAAATATGAATTCTGATTTTTAGCTAATCCTTAAATATGAAAATTTACATATTGTAAAAAGTATTGTAGTTTTTATAGATTGGTGGTGTATGACAATTAATCCTGTATAAAAATAATTTAAACAGACAAAAACTTGGTCCAGCTGTTGAACTGTCAGTTTAGTTTAATTGGTAATTTAAATAGCAATATCACATTTACAAGACTAAAGTGGAAAAATTATGTCTCCTTTATTCTTAGATCCCAAGTTTGAATGATACACCACTTCACAATTTGCGTCCAAACTCATTGGTGCGATACCGATGCATGGTGCAGGACATGTTTGATCCAGAGTTCTACCTTGGTGCCTATGAAGTCCTGGATACAAGAACCAACACAGTATGCATAGAGTCTGGGAAATATAAAGATATTGCAGAATGTCTGGTTAGTATTAGTAACTACACCAATAACATCAGTCACTGGCATTACCTGTACCCAAATGTTCATACTTAGGTAGACTGAGTTTCCTCTGTGACCCCTGCCACCCCGTTTTTGATATTTGGATATTTATGTTGGGGTGTAGGTCCGAGTCCACTGCCTATCGAAAAGTTGGAATTCGCCAAAACCATTTGGTGTTGGCATAGGATAGCCACTTACTAGCCGGCCTAGCAAACTTCAATGACCTTTCATTGAGATACACCTGCATGAAATCGATAGGAATATGATTTATTTTCTGAGATATTATGAGTATAGCATTTGTTATATCTTCAGTCCGCTGACAGACTAGCCGAAACTATAGCGTTGATGAAATTTGACCTGGAACTCGCCATTTGCATTCCGAGTCACATGACTACACAATTCTTGCAACCTACATGTCAGTGACTTCAGAGTTCAAATAGTCACGTGATATCAACATTTAACGATTTCTAATGTTGTTGTAGGAAAACAAATCGCACGTATAAATGAAAGTCACGTAATATTTATAGAAAAATAAAAGAACATAAATTTCTAAAAATATTTATTCAGAAAACAATGACCAGAAATTTATAAATGTTGCAGCAACTTAGAAAAAAACAGATTAAACAAGTGGAGAGCACAGATCAATGCGGTAGTCACGTGATATCAGCAAAATACATCGCTGATACATACTTAGTACTTCATGAATCTGGTTTTCTCAACCTTGCCGCGATATGGAAGGTTTCTAGTCGTTGTTCTCAGTATAAATATGATGAGAATTAAGTGTGCATTATATTTATGTACAAGTATTATGGGACTTTTAATTAATATTTTCGAATTCTGTGTACAACTTGTTGATATCACATGATTATTGGACCTCTGATTATCGACATGTAGGTTGCGAGATTTGTGTAGTCATTTGACTCAGAATGCAGATGGCAAGTTCCCGGTCAAATTTCATCAGCGCTATAGTTGCATCTCGTCTGTCAGCAGATTGAAGATATAACGAATGCTATACTCGCTATTTCTGAGAAAATAAATCATATTCCTATCGATTTCATGCAGGTATATCTCGATGAAAGGCCGCTAAAGTTTGCTTGGCCGGCTAGTAGGTGGCTACCCTATGCTGACACCAAATGGTGTCGGTGAATTCCAACTTTTCGATAGGCAGTGGACTCTGACCCTACACCCCAACATAAATTTCCAAATACCAAAAATGGGGTGGCAAGGGTCAGAGGAAACTGGGACTAATACTTAGCTAGATTGCTTATACTGAAACAGAAAAATTAACACAGGTGAAGCAAACAAATTAAAAACTTAATTTGTTAAATATGACTTTATTTGGTGTTTTATGGCCGAGCAACACAAGTAGATTGTTTAGTGCTGAGGCCATCAGAGTAAAGTGCCTCGCCCAATTGGCACATCATTGTAGTAGATGATTCAGGGTTATCTGATGGTAGGATTCAAACCTGCAGGGTGGCCACAATGAACATGTTGAAAGCCATGTCACCTTTTGGTAGCAAGTCCGGTATGCTAATGACTGAATTACTGTGGCTTCTGCTTCCATCAGTCACCTCTTCAAACATGAAAGAGATCACATTGGCCTATTCAACATCTCTTAGACCACAGCGAGTCATTTTATTTTGTGCAGATAACCTGAGACATTCGATTCTGCATTTTACGCATAATGTACATTGTTACTTTACACATTAGAATGATTGTTTCATGAAGTATGGAACCTGGACCTTTGTGCTTCAAAGATTACTTTTTGCATGGCCCTGTGTTTGTACACAGAGGAAAATATGTTGTTAGAAGTGCCCACTTTTGTCTTTTGTGTTCTAGAGAAATAGTGTGAAGTTTAACTTTTATATGCATGTTCGTGGAAGTAATATATTAGGAAATATTATAGAACTTGGTATTTTACTTCCAGGTATAAATTTTTTAAATTTTAAATGGAGTATTTTTGTAACACATTACAACATTAAAGTACAATTACAGAACAAGTCTTAATCATCAAAACATGTATCATGTCTTTGAAAATGCATCAAACAGCTCAGGGACCAAAATTTACTTAGTGCATTAGATCATAAACTGCAGTCATTCATTTCTAAATGCAATATTCCATATATTGACTTAATATTATAGCAGTTGACATCTTCTGTGTGCAAAATATGTAGAATGGAAACTCTACAAACAAGCATGTTTACTTACAACCCCATCATAGAAGAATGACATCCAATGTAAGAAAAGATATTAGGATGAGATTGTATTTTCCAGCTTGTGTATAGGACAAACTTACCCAGTTTACAAGTACACCGTAAGTAAACCACGACCAGACTACAGACACCAACAGTGGAACACATGCTTGTCAAATGTATCAACTTCCATCCTGTGAGACAGGAGTGTTTTTGTGAACTCGGTTAGGGAACTTGATCACGTATGCCACAGAAAATCTTGTCCATTTTGTGGATTGCCTGCACTTGGGGTAAGGAGGAACCCTGTTAATTACAGGGTCAGCAGCCAGTGTCACTGATTAAAATGGAAAAAAATGGTTTCTTCACAACAGCTTGCATTCCCCATTGTTGATAGTTTCCAAACTATTTGGATGGATTGCGCTTGGGTTAAGGAAGAAGCCTATCAGTTTTAGGGTCAAGAGGTCAGTGATTAAGATCATTGGGACAGAATTGATGTAAATGGTTTCTGCACAGTCACATTATACATTGTGTGCCTGGACTAAACTTTGGCTTTCTCACTAGGAAGAGCCCTGTCTATATTGGGATCAAATGGTCAGAAGTTATCGTCGCTGTGACTGATGTCTGCACTGTAACTTTAGTTCAACATCACAGACCTGAACCAAACTTTTCAGATGGCTTGCACTTGGGGGAAGAAAGAAGCCTATTAATTAGGGGATCAAATGGTGACTTTGAAATAAGTAATATGGTTTCTGTACGAATCTTTCAGTTATTGACTCTGTACCTTGACCAGAATTTGTAGAGGGCTTGCACTACCTACGGTAGAAGTGTAACTTCAGTTCTTCAATCAAACTTTGTAAGGCTTGCATTTATTGTAATAAAGAAACCAATAAAATATGTAGTTAAGTGGTCAGACGATGACATTGTTATTTTAAGTCAAATATGAAAATAGTTTCTACACATTAAGATTAGTTAAGACTGCATACCTTGACCAATGGTCAAAGTATTTAACACCCTGTAGTCCATAATCTCTTGACCAATGGTCAAAGTATTTAACACCCAGTAGTCCATAATCTCTTGACCAATGGTCAAAGTATTTAACACCCAGTAGTCCATAATCTCCAGGGTCAACTGTACCTTGTTATGCCTACATCTTTGTCTATACTGTTTGAGTCAACTATGCCCTGTTATGCCTACATCTTTGTCTATACTGTTTGAGTCAACTATGCCCCGTTATGCCTACATCTTTGTCTATACTGTTTGAGAGAAATTACTATCTTGAGTGTAACAGTGGATCTGAAGTGTCAAAATGACCTAAGCTATTCAATCAGTGCAATGTTTATGAATTATTTCTGTGCAAATTTTGTGAATTAATAGTGGGAAAAAAATCAAACCTTTTACCATTTTACTTGTAAAAATTCCCAATTCTGTGGAACCTTATCTCTGTTTCGAAAATGGTAGAAAAGTGCCTGCATACTTGGAATAGGCATTTTAATTATGCCATTGATTGGAAAAGATGGTAAAGCCCTTAATTTCTTGAACATATCCATGAATTTCTTTAAATTTCTTTATTGATGTATGAATGCAAAATGTAATCTAATTCTTATTTAGGTTTAACATAATGCTTTTATTATGGTAATCCATTGCAAGTCATTGCCCTTACAAATATTGAATGTGGAACAATACAATTCAGTTTTAATTGACCTATTGACAAGTTTTTCCTTATTCATGGTGTATTGGCTGCTGTTGTTGAATGAACAGAAATTAAATAAGCATTATTAAAGTGTAAGGGATAACAAGTTTATGAATATTCATTCCTTGCTCTCATATTAAGTACTTCATTACAAATTACCAGTATTTTTCTCCTTTCAGTCTCACCAGACGATAAACTTGGAATCAGCCAGAAATGTAACAATGGACAGACAGACTCTGTATTGCGTTCCAATACCAGGGGAAACAGACTGGGTCAAAACTATATTCTTTTAAAAGTGTCTGACATACTTCAGAATAATCAAATGTTAGGTTGTTTAGTCTTGTTTCTGCTACTTACATTGGTAATCATTTCTACTTAAGGAACTTTATATCACTTTTTGTCACATGAGTGAGATATATACATATTTCTGTCAGCCTTGGCAGTGGCATCATTTTGTTAAGGTTTTGGTTAAAGGTTTGAATTCACATATATTTTCTAAGCCCCATGATAGCTTCCTGTTGTACATGGCATGATGCCAAGACATGTTTACATGGCCCTGTTTTCTTGGGGTTAAATGGCTTTGTCATCACAAGTTTGCTTTAGTTTATTCTACAACTTGGTCTATTCACAATAAACATGTTTCAAAAAAGGTTAATTCATATCTTTGGCTACTTAGGAAAAACAGAACATGCATTCCTTTTCAGTAGAACATCATCATTACTAAAAGTCATATCTGGACTACAGGGGTCAAGCTAGACTTGAATTTTAGGGAGAAGTGACTTCTCCTTTTGGACAGAACAGGGAGAAGTGAGAGCTCAACAGGGAGAAGTGGATGCGAAGCAAGGAATGCAATATGTATATGTATATATATATATATATATATATATATATATATATAGATATGTATGTCCTCTTATTTGAATTATGTGCCCTCTATTTCCCAGTATTTATATTTGCATTTAACATTGGATTTAAGCAATACTTTATTTTCTAGTAGAAAATTTTCTTAGTTGTTTTGGCCATATGACTCTAAAAGAGAATAATAGAAACTGCATTGTGACAAAATTTAACAGAGTAACTAGATTACATTGTTGTAATTGCAAGTTGGTAAAACTGCTTAGTCAACTACCTTAATCAATTTTTTAAATATATTTTTGCATTTTTATATACTTTTTAAAAGTTCACAATAACGGCACTTTCAAATATTTCTAAACGCGTTTGACACAACACCTGTACCATATACATGAGGGCAAATGCACACGTGTCTTCATTTCTTTGTTGCAGATAAAACATTACCGTAACTATTCATACATATCACACTAAAATGCATAAAATTACAGACATGGCTCATTTATAGTCGGTATATGAACTAAACCCCTCTTTCCAACCGAATCAACACCGACGTGAGTGCATCTGTTTTTAGAAGGAGGGGTGTTCGTAATATAATCACTCACTTTAGGCTATATAGCTTCATTACAACAGTCCATGATAGGATTGCAAATTTATGGTTTATTTATTTGTCTACGTACTTGTATTAATTTTAGGCACTGATTAAATATTACCTGCTTTGCAGCCTTTTTCCGTACTGTCACAAATATGAGTCACGTCAGAAAACAATTTTGACCTTACAACGCTTCTCTGTGAATTCCACAACATAGCATCTTCTCATACGTTTCTGACCTATATAATTGCATTTTAAAGTTAAATCTTAAATAACATAATACCTAGGCTTTGTTTTCTACGAATGGTATATTTTTCTGAATATATTTGCTCAATGATTTAGGAAAACAGACAATCTAATAAACTGGTACTTCCCAGACATAGCGATGTCTGCCATTTTTTTCCCTGTTACTGGTACACTTACAGTTTCAAACTAATTATATGATGAAATAGTGTACAAGAGGCAGTTAAAATATCCAGATCACCGATTTTATTCTTAAAACACAAATTATTGTCATATACATACTATTGCTAAAGTTTCGAAACACAAGTTTGTATGATTTTATCATCGAAGGATAACATGCGTAAATCGGGTAGTGATAGGGGCCTTAGTTGCCAACTCGGGAAATGGTTAATGGTCAATCAGCTAACACATGCCAGTGAATGTGCAAGAATTTGTTTGTCAGTGTAGTTGATATCAAAACTAGACCTAGCTACTGATGGCTTGAAGAATACCGTTCGCTACAAAACAATACTAGAATAAACCTGATAAACCTCCCTAAGGCGAGGGGGCATCGCAGAGGTATGATTTGCCAATGTACCTCTAAAAATATCACAAGACGAAGTCGTTTTCGCTTTCCTAACAGAAGAAGGCGAAGTTTACATATTTTAGGCAACTTAATCGCCCACTTTGCCTGGTAGCGTGACCCCTGGACTATTGTAATGTAATTTGTGGTGATACCTTTAATTCAAACATACAAAGCATTTAAGACTCCAAAAGAGGGTATGCCAGTTTATTATAAATAAATATATAGACGATTTCGAGGATGCAATGAGTATTTATAAAAAGTTTAACAAGATATGAAAGAAGATTTCTTAGAAAGGCCTTATTTATGTATGAAATATCAATAAAACCTATTCCTGTGTACCTACACAGTATCTTTCACCAAAGAGACACTGATGGTGCTTGAGCTTTAAATTCTTTTTGAAATAAAAATTAATTATACCAATGCCAAAGAAGGAATTGTTTTAAAAAACATTTCAGTATACTGGTTCATTAGTATGGAACAATGTTCCATGGACATAAGGCAGGCTCCTAGCAGTTTAGAGATATGAAACTTTTAGGAAATTTCTACTGGGTACCCGACCATCCTAATGGTTATCTGGGTACCCGATCAAAGGGAAATTGTATTAACTGTGAACCTGAACTGTTCTATTGTAGGTTCACACATGCCAACCCCCAAGAGTTATTAGTGTCATTATTACTAATACAAGTGACAAAAAAGTGTAATCTAAGCATAAAAAGAGCAGTCTTGATATTACTTGCCATAATTACAGAAACTTTATGAAAAATGAACATTTATTTTTGATACTTACTTAGATCTGCAGTTAAAATTCTTGTCACAAATCGGACAAATCCATATGGTTTAGTAGTTAGTACAAGAACATTGACGCAATAGAAATTGATAAACTATTTATGCATAACACTCACTCTGCAGTTAAAATTCTTGTCACAAATCGGATAAATCCATATGGTTTAGTAGTTAGTACAAGAACATTGACGCAATAGAAATTGATAAACTATTTATGCATAACACTCACTTTAACTAGTTCAGTTTGTCTACAGTAAAAACATTTGCAAATCATAAATTCCACAAATGATGACGGCTGTATTACACCACTGTCAAATTCTTATTTCAGAATTTTGAAAGTGCTGTTGATTTGTACTTTTCCGGATGCAGCATGTTTTTAAGCTTAACAAAATCCCTCTCTAACATTTGTTAGTCATATAACATCCATCTGTCACAACAATAAAGTTCATATATTACCTTTATCTGGTGCCATTTATTTTTAATTTAGACTGGTCTGCTGCATATGTGGGTATCAAAATAGAATGAATCTGTGAAACTATAAATAGAAAATAAGGAAATTAGATGGAGGTAGAATGATAAGCACTGGGCTTGTATCGTTGTTTACAATTTAACAGTCGGTCAATATATGTACTATATAATAATACAAAAATAAGTTGTAAAGAGTTGCAGTACATCATTTTCCTTTGGCCAATGAGAGGGCAGTATACCATTCAGAGAGTTGCACTTGCATATTAAGTGGGCGCGATCATGGCAGTGTTGAGCGGTACTGTAACTTGGGGAAAATGGTTTAGCATTCCTTAAAGGTATGATAGTAAGCCAAACTTTGGACAAGCATACAAAATTGAATGCCTGAGCAAAGAATCAGTACCAAATTTATTACACTATGTGAAATCTAGCATAAAATATCAGCGTTGATTCTTAAAAGGGTCTTACGAGAAAGGAGAGAGATGTCTTCCCTTGTATTATATTGTACATGTATAACAAGTTAATTGTAAGCAACAATACAAGCCCCTGTGATGATGAATAAATGTGCACACCACATGAGCCTTGAACTGTAATCTTTATTCTGTGTCTCGATTTGAACTTGGAATATGCAGGGTTTTTTAATTGTTGGTTTCTTTGTGGGGTGGGTGGGTACCAAGTTGTCAATTTTATTACCTGGGTTAACATGAACTGGTGAGTACCAGGGTACCATTTGGCATCTTTACTAGCAGTTCTTCTTCTCATAAACGATGCCTCAAATGGATAAAACCTTAAGACAATTGAACAGTTCTAGTAATATAAATACCTCCAGCTTTTCTCTGCTCTTGCATCTTTTTCTCAGTTGATTTTTTTCAATACAGGATGATATTTTATATATGTTCATGTGGTCTCTGATTCTTGTGCATATGTTCGGAGCTTGAAACTATGGTTTTTAGAAACTCTTCATTCTTTAGTGTAAAACCAAATTTATCACATCATGTTGTATATACTATATATATTGTACATAACAGTTGGAAGGCCTGAAGGTAATTAGTTCTGTAACTAAATGAGTTACCCTATTTTATTATTATTGTTATTATTATTATTATTATTATAATTATTATTTACAAACATGCTCATGTGACCTTATGTCCTTTCAGTCGAGGCCACAGACATAGAAACTTTGGTTTTGTTGAAGCTTTTTTATTTGTATTTTCCAAACATCAATCTTTCTATTCAAGATGAAACATTGTTAAGAAAAGACAGTTCATAATGTGACACACATAGATACCTGGCTTAGAAAAGTTGCATCAAGGTTTAGGTTAATGTTCTGTTTTCTTGCATTTGCTAAACTTCACATTATGGATTAATCATTATGAAGCCAAGACAACCAGCTTGCTCACCCTCTTAACCTTGAAATTATTTTGCAGATGACCTAGTTATATTTAGAAGCCTTTACAGTAACATGTCAGGAGTTTTTTGTTCCTTTTTTTTTACAAATTCAAGGAACGTTACAAATATGAACCTTCTTTCATGAACCCTTGTTATCACAACTTGGCAAAAAAACTACTTGAGACAGACAAATGCAGTTTGTGCAGACATTTGTATGTAGATCTAATCAGATTGTCAGGCTATTACATGAAGTTTTTAATTTTTAAAATTTGTCAAAACTTGCTAAATGTTGACACTTGGGCAACATTTTTTTTTTAGCGTGATTAAGTAATAACTTTGAAGTAGATAAATCAAATTTAGTTGAGCTTTTTGTGTAAATTATAAAAGTTAGTAGACCTGTTTGTATAAATAATAAGTTAGTAGACATGTTTGTATAAATAATTAAAGTTAGTAGACATGTTTGTATAAATAATAAAAGATAGTAGACATGTTTGTATAAATAATAAGTTAGTAGACGTTTGTATAAATAATAAGTTAGTAGACATGTTTGTATAAATAATAAAAGTTAGTAGACATGTTTGTATAAATAATAAAAGTTAGTGGACATGTTTGTATATGCTTGTGTAGATGAGATTTTAAAATTTTTACAAGTTCTTAACACCTTTTGGACTTTTCCTTTTCAATGGAGGTGTTTACTAACAAAGATATGGTGTTCTTGTTAGCATTGCAGTGCATAATTATTGTAGTTGGTCCTAAATGATGGAAAGCCATCACTTGATACGTTTTGCTTCCTTAACTTTGCATACACTTACTCAGACATGAACTTCACCAAAGTGTACCCCTCATCATCAACAACTCCACAGCGATGCAAGCGCCCCTTAGAGGAAGATGGGGACTTGGAAGGATCATGGTCATCAGATGCTGGACTTAGAGATTCAGCATCAGCCCGACTTGTTACTGCTCAGGGTGATGATTTGTCTAGTACAGATGCTGAAAGGAACTTTTCCAATACTGTGCTGGGAAGCACAACACAAGGTATATGGTTAAAACATATCTTTATGTTAGCTCTACTTGTTATAGACCAGAAGTGCATATGGAATGGTCTTTGACCATCACCTGTACTTCGTGTGTTGTCCTTCTATCTGTTAGTACAAGTATTATGACTATGGTCTTAAGTAACAGAAAGGAGTGAGAAGCAACAAGCTTTGTAAAACTTGACAAATAATTTATTTATTTCCATTGATTACAAAGGGAAAAGGTTAAAAAAAGAAGAATTTATGATATTGCGAATTAAATCCCAAATAATCCTAGAATTACATACACAAGTCCTAATAATTAAAGTGCTGAGTAAACTTTAATGGAAAACCAAATTAAATACAATGTTGAAGGTGTTGATATGACTGTGGTGTCCCATGTCATGGTGATAGACTAAAAGGTTTTTTGAAACACAATAATATAATCCAAGAATTAAATCCATATTTCAAATTTCAGTATAAATTCAAGTCTCCATTTCTTAGAATGTTATTTTTTTGAAGAGCACTTTGTATTTCTAGAGCAGAATCACTTGAATTAAATAATTTGAATAAATAAAATTCCAGCCAAATGAATTTCTGGACGCAAATGATTCTGCTAAGATCTTATAACACAAATAAATAATGTTTCCAGTAACAAGATTATATAGTCCTCTACTTGACTTCAGGTTACAATTTGCATTTTCTAATTAAATCTATTACCCAATGGAAAATTTCAATCTGGAAGGTTCCAAATATTTAAAATCTTATAATTACAAGGTCTGTTACTAAAAATTATAATAAAGAATATGGAATATGTCAGGTAGGCCAGGTATATTTGTAGGGGAATTCCAGTAACCCAGACCAACCTAAATTTTTTATTAATAATGATCCTAATATTAAACCAATACACATTGAGAATATTTGAGCTAAGTATTAGTTGTTTACAGGACAAAATAAAAATCAATATTCAGGTCAAGTGAAAAATGAATTTCATTTTGGACAAGGTTAAGTCCAGCATACAGTGTTACATTGAAATAGCATATAATGAAATTAAAAAAAATTATTAAAATAAACCCTAAAGAACAAACAGTGCAAATTAAATATACACAAGACAAGTTTGTTATTGCTACTTCTCCAAAACTCTTTGGACGATTGCCATGAAACTATACACACATATTCATCCCTTGATATAGTTGGTACTAAAGACGATTGCCATGAAACTTGACACACATATTCATCCCTTGATCTTGTTGGTACTAAAGACAATTTCCATGAAACTTTACACACATATTCATCCTTTGATCTAGTTGGTACTAAAGACGATTGCCATGAAACTATACACACGTATTCATCCCTTGATCTAGTTGGTACTAAAGGAAAATGGTGTTGCTTGGACATCCAAAACAGCTGCCACAGTGACCATCTTGAAAATCTTGTTATTACTATTCTCCCTGAATGGATGGTCATATCAACATAAAGTGTTTGCTAACAGACATAGCAGGCATCTTGAAAGTCTTCTGAGCAGTACTCCACCTGAACAGAAAGTCATATTGATGTGCGGTTTTTCCTAAATGAAAATACTTGTACCTCCATTATAACTGCCCTGATGACTGTCTTATAAATGTATATCCCCTGAATGGATGATCATTTTAACGTGGGGGTTTTCACTCGAAGACTTCAAATGGTGTCTACTTGGTCCTAAATGAAAATGGTACCAAGCTGACATCCAGTACATTCACCACAGCAGCTAATTTGATAATCTTGTCATCACAGAAGAATATCAGAGATGGTTTCATTGTTTAAAATGAAGAAATGATCTTGTTCTGAATTTCTGGAAGTTCTTTTTGCCGAATAGAGGGACTCTTGTTGACAGTTGGTAGCACAAGACATGCTGGTCTTCGCTTGTAATCGGTTGGTTGCAGGTTCCAATCTTGCACAAACCTTGGTCAGCTTGCTGTGGTATTCTCTATTCTGTCAAAACACCATTTGACCATGCAGGAAATTATTTAATACCTTAAATATACAAAAAATTTTGAAAGCTTAGATGATGAATGAAAACAAGACTTAAAAAAAACAATGGACACGAAGATACTAATTTTTCCTTGTCTTATAATGTATAATTGTAATAGACTATTTACTAATTTCTTTGTAGATAAAATTTTGGATTTAATTTTGGCACTTTGTACTCTTACGAAGTCACTTTCTTTACTGTCTAGTACAAACTTGTACAAACAGAATGTTTTCCTCCGAACTTGCAGATTGGCGTTTTCATTCAGCTTAGTCATCAGTTTTAAACATGAACAGAAGGATTTATTGTTGCATCTTCAGTGAGCTCAGGCAGCATTTTTCCACCCCAAACTTGTGGTGGCGGCAAATACCAGAATTTGGATACATAATTACTCTGACCCTGCACTCCAGCCTAAATATCCAGATGTGACAAATGGGGTTGGAATATTTTGAGGAAACCTGGATTAGAAAAATTTTAAATCTCTGAGCTGAGCTTTGTTGCGAAAATATTACACAGTGACATGTAGCTTGAAGCACTGCTTTCAGATCTTAAATAGAATGCAATAGAAATGGGAAATTGACATCCCTCTTATTATATATTAAGAAATGATAAGAGCCCCTGTATCAATACAGGTTTGGGGACTGGTTTATCGAACTACACGAAGACAAGTTGATTTTACAGAAAATTCGGTCCTTGTTTATACAACAGTATATAATTTTGAAGGTCTTTTGTCAAAATTTAAATCAACCCTTATGTAAATGTTTTTAAATGATGGAATTTTTTGCCAAATTGTCGTAAGGCGTTTAGGTTGTTTGAAAAATCTTGTTTGGGATTTTATTGGCACATAAATTCAGGGTTACACTTTTTCCATTACAAGATAAGATCCTAATACTTTGCATTTATTGGGGTTTTTTCATACTGTGATAGGAAATGTTTACTTTGGATAACATTTACGTATATTATAGAATTCTTTATAATTAAAGGTTTGAAAGGAAATGAAACTAATTTATGCTCATTATGTTGTTTCCACGTAGAACATAATGCAGGTCAGCAAAGTAAAGTTAGAATTTTTATTCTATACATTGAAGTGGCTTTAAATGCCAGTTTATAGGAATATAGTCAAACTTGTTTCGTGTGATAACATCTTGTGGTTTTGTTCAAGATCATCTTTTCTGACATATCTTTTGGAGGGTCTTGAAAGCGAAACATCTTTCGATTTGGAAAATGCATGTTTTAATATCCAGAATGTTCTTTAATTCCATTCAGTAATGGTCATATGTGAACCTTGAAAAAATTAATTTCGTCCTGGAAAAAACCTGGAAATTTATATTAAGAGAGGTGTAGGAACCACAAGTAGTGGAAAGAGGTACATAAAATGTCCCTTTGACAGATTAGCCAAGGTTACCCAATCATAATATCTTACGAGAACTACCACTACCTCGCAAATCCAGCCCTCCCAGGTACTACTTTCAGCTAAAGGGAGCTAAAAGTTGTCTGCCAACCAATTTTGGTGCTCAGGCAGAGTGATCTCCCGTTACATATAAGACTTGGCAGCACAATGTAAGAATATCACCGTTATTACTTCTGCTCAAGCCAAGAAGCACACTCTCGTCATGAGAGACCTCGCAAAAGCCAGAAGGTACATGGAAGATGTACCACTACAAGTTCGAGGAGTTTTTCACTTCGAAGGAAAGTATACTCTCTATATTTCCATCTTTTTCTCTCTTTCTATCATGACAAAGTTCTGCCTTTACAAGCTGCCACACTTTGTCCTCGTCACACATTTAAGTACTTGCACTTGGAACCTAAGCAACTCCAGTCAGTTCGTGCTATACTTATTTATACGTGCAAGTCTCTCATGCTCATATAACTCCTATGGCATGTAATTCCTTTACAAACGGGTACATATGGGCGAGTTCCTATCCAAGGCTTTTGTAGCATCTGGGTGCCAACTTTATTTACTTATACAGGTGATGTCTGGACCCTTTTTCCTACAAGTATTGCCTTATAATGGATTTTGTTGCACCAAGTGTGTATGTCTTCATAACAGTGCCTCAGTTCCCTTTTACTTGAAGGTCTTTTGTGTGTAATGTAGACACTCAGGTACATTTCTATATTTCTTCCGTTCTGGTCAGACAAGTACAGGTCAGCGCTCAATACATGGTTTATTCAGTCACCTACTGGGCATAGGTGACCCTTGAGTCATGCATAAACTTTAAATCATACTTATAAAGCACCTGGTCATGTAGCACATGTAGCCTAGGCGACTTCACAAGTTAGGTTCCAACTACATTATTTCCATGTGTGCATGTCTTTATGTTCTGAAGAACTCGTTATATATGTGTAATTCTGTCCTTGTATATAAAGGTGCATTCTTTTACCACGGTATTTTTAGCCTTGGAACACCTTGCTTCAATGATTCTACCTGTACAGGCTATCCTTGACCTTACCTACAGGTCCGCTTTGTAATTGAAATTGTCTGCAATCACTTTTTCCAGGTAACCATCATTTGTTATAGCTATGCGCCCACATGGTATTCAAACATCGCATGTGTAGGCACACAGATTTATAAACAATTGGTATTGTCATTAGACTTTGCCTGTGTACTCCCTTGCTTTATTAGACTTCTCAATTTCTGGGTCTCCCATTTAATGATTTAGCTCTGCATGGACATTGCATTCTAGACATATGAAGGGCTACAGCTTTATACCTTTTGCTCTCCTTTGTTATGCAGATTAGAACTATGGGCAAAGCGCAGACAACATACAGCTCAGTCTGAAGATGTCACCGGTCTACATACTGATTTTGCCCTCAGTGTGAATCTTAAAAGGGAATAAGGGAGGTAATTAAGCTTACCCTTTAGCCATCGAGTGCTGGACATTGACACGTGCAGAAAAAGTTCCAGCACCCAAGTCACCACAACAGGACTCATTATTTTTCGAAATCCCCCTACCTTGCCTCCTCAGGGTCCGACTTGATTCCTCCAACAGAATGGGACAGAGCTAACAAACAGCCACGTTCCCTCTCATTCAGCAGACATACAGACAAGTTACATGGATCAAATATACCATAACCTGTCCCAACTGATGATCCTAATGATATCCTCCTCACACTGATGGCCTGTTTCTGTTATGACTGGCCTGGGCCATATACTAGGGACCATGACATCAATATTACAGTCTCAATAACAGCCCAGGCTTCCAGTACATCGAACTCGACTTTGCAGATATGTGCAGGGACCAGTCTAACTCATACCACCTCATGATACTCATTTGGCATGATACCACGAGTATATCCTCATGCCTCAACAGATGTTGCTTCGCAATTTCTCTGCACTCTGCCATGAGAAGTGCCGCTTTACTCAGCCATGGTTTCTAATTCAGGACTTTCTATGAGTTTAATGAACGACCTACCTTGTTGCTTTTCACCAGGTAAGTCGCATGCATTACTGAGGACTGTATCCTTGCTCCACACAACCAAGATGATGTTGCTTGTTCAACTAGTACCATCATCTATTCTACCCTACAGGAGGGCACGGGAAGATTCTGCCTTCCAAAACTTCATTATGTTTTTCTGCCCCAGGAGCTTTGTCCTCCTCCTCTGACTCCATCAACAATATGCATCAGCGCTTCAGCATCTGTTGATCTTACAACAAACGGAAGGTTCTGACTTTAGTTACATTTGCAGTCCAGGAGAGTTATGTACTTCTTGGCCCGCCTTCATCATAAGCTCGTTGGCAGTTCTAACATTTGCACTCCCACCAGCTTTTCATTTGAAACCCAGCATTGACAGTGACCACGCCGCATTGGGGATGACATAGCCACATTCCATACATATGGATCGGATGGCCTTTGTTGACACTGCCCAGTTAGTGAGCAATATTGTTACTGTGACTTCATTGTTGGACTTTCCTTCTCTCAGGTTATCTTCCAACCAAGGGAACATAACTTGTCCTCTCCCACTCAAAATACCTCATGGCATGCATAGGAGTCTGTATCTCAGGATTGGGCATTTAAACGACCCATGGTAACACCTTACTTTCCAGGAATTCTGTCCGTATGGATTGCTCCACGCAGCAGCAAACATCATGATCCTAGGTTGCCTTCTATTGCATTGCTACCGTTTTTTTCTGCACAAATGGAGTCCTCATGTATGCCCACTGGACCATCCTCTCAAAGTCTGTACCCAATTGAGGCACCATCAGCAGAATTGGGATCAACCTAACTTGGCTCATGGTGGGTATGCATCTGTGTGTTCACCTGCTTGAGATTACAGTCTGTACCAATGCAAGTAAGAAAGACTGGGGAGTCAGCCTTCTAACTTCATTTCAGGATGTCAGCAGTACATGCTTTCCCCAGGAACAACATCTTCATATCAATAATTCTGGAGAGGATGGCCATTGTGAAAGCCATTCATTGGGTGCAAGAATATTTAGATGGCAAGGGAGTTCTCATTCTGTCTGACAACTCTGCAGTGGTGACTTATCAAAACAAAAAGGATTATCTCAATCCTACAGTGGTGATTTATTGCCACAACAAGGAGGACCCCAGTCCCAAAACTTTTGTGCCATGATGTGAGACTTATCTCAAACAACGAGGAGGAACTCAATCCTAAAATGGTGATTTATCTCAGCAAGGAGGACCCCAGACCTTTGTGTCATTGTGTGAGACTTACCTCAAACAACAAGGAGGACCCCAGACCTTTGCGTCATTGTGTGAGACTTACCTCAAACAACAAGGAGGAACTCAATTCTGTAATGGTGATTTATCTTCAACAACAAGGAGGACCTCAGACTCCAGACCTTTCCGTCATGGTGTGGGATTTATATGGTGATTTATCTTCAACATGGAGGACCCAAGTCCCCAGACCTTTGTGTCATGGTGTGGGACTTTATGAAGTGGTGTTGTCATTAACAGACCATACAGGTTCACCATATCCGGGGACTCCTCAGCGCACTGACCGACCCTTCGTCACAAAGCAATCAACTAGTACAGAAGGAATGGCCTCTCCATCCCTTGGTTCTCACTCAGATCTGTACCTGATGGGACCGATCATTGGTGGGCCTGTTTGCGACAATTGGGAATGCCAAAACCCCATCCTTTGTCTCTCCCACCCTGAACCCAACAACTTGGGCAGTGGACACCCTATTGTTGGATTGGACCAACCTGAACTCATGCACCAACCCCCCAACACCTATGATTCCAAGTGATACAGAAAGCAAGGGAATGAGCCTTTAGCCTCATCCTCATTGCAGCACTCTGTCTGGAGGAGTGGTGGATTAACTACCTCATCAGTCTTGCATTGGAAATCCCGCATAATTCTGGTTTTCCTTCATCTACTTGTATAACCACGATGGCATTTGTTGTCTGGAGCCCCGAATCTGTATGTCCGAATCATTTCAAACAGGCCCTCAGAATTAAACCTTTTCGCAACCAGTGGTAGAAAGAATCACTCAGGTGTGATGGCCCTCCATTCCAAAAGCATATGAAGTCAGTGGCACAGCTTCATCCATTGGTGCACAAACGAATATATCTTACTTCTCCAGGCTTCGATACTATCGATAGCTATCTTCCTCCTCTGGCTCCTCGAAGAGAGCACATTAACACCAAGTATGGTCCAAGGTTAATGCTCTACAATCGCTGACACCTTTCATCATCATCGGAGGGAGGATCCTCTTTCATCGCTGAAAACCATTTCTCTTCCATGGGTAGCTAAACTTTTGTCACAAACCCTCTGTCTCATCTGGACACATCAACTAAAGGCCACCCACAAGACCTAGTCTGGGCTTTTAGGTAATTTGTTAATATGAACAAAACTGTTGCATCGAGGGAAATCATTTCTCTTTCTAGTTCTTATAAAAGGACAGGAGTATCAATCGGAACTGAATATCATGTCCTGGAGTAAAGGGGTTATTGGTTCAGCATATATGGAAATAATCCCAGCTTAATGAACTTTTACACACTTCTGCTCAAGAGGTTCGAGCAGTTGCCACCAACCTTGCATCAGATCAGAAATGTTTGCTAACAGACATGTCAGGTTGTGGGTTGGAGATTGGAGTCCACATTTTCGAGCTTTTATCTCCAAAATCATCCCAAAGAGGCCAATTTGTTTTGATAGGACCTATATCCGCAGCTCAACAGGTCTCCCTTCCAGATCGATCGACAGCTTCCTAAGATGCAGCTTCATGACTTGCTGGAAATATTTTTTCCCTATTGAAGCCGCACCCTGACAGATGGAGTCTCCTCCAATCAGTTACCTGGAAGCTGTCTCAGTACCTTAGGGGACTGAAGATGGTATCTCCAGGGTACCTCCCTCCACCTCCTACCTATTTTCCTAAGGTATTAAGATTGGGTAGTAAAATCTAACAAGTAACCAATTTTTCCTAGTAAAATATGTTTCTTCAAAAATACTTACCCAATCATAATACACATACACCCTCCCAGCCTTCCCACAGTTACATCCATAGGGAGTGTGCCCTTGACTCCAGTAATAACTGGGATATTCTTACACTGTGCTGCCAAGTCTTATGTATAAAGGGAGATCACTCTGCCCAACTGCCTAGGTCGGCAGAACAACGTTTAGCTCCCTTTAGCAAAAAAAAATAGTATCTGGGAAGAATGGATTTGCAAGGTAGTGGTAGTTCTCCTAAGGTATTATGATTGGGTAAGTATTTTCAAAGAAACATATTTTACTAGGAAAAACTGGTTTCCATTCATGCAGAAATGTGTACGAATCACACATGAACAGCCTTTGGCTAGTATAAAACATTGGCCTGATATATTCAGTTTGCAAACAGAAAGAGAAGCCTGTGTTGTACACTAAATTAAGTGTAAGTACTGCTTTTGCAGCTGAGTATTGTTACTCAGTACCTAAATATTGTTCAGTGATATCAAAGAAAACCTGAGGAAATAAGGCTGACGTGTGCAACTTTTATGCCTCATAAATGGTATTTCCTTTTTGGTTGCCAGGTTGATCTCATGAGGAATAGACTTGTTCCTTTGAATCTACTTTATATTCATGCTTTCAGTGCACTGTACAGATCTGAAAAGAAAGATGGAGATAAATAAAGGAGTGGCATTTGGGATTCCTAATGTACAAATTAATGGAGGCAGTGGTATACCATGGGGTTATTTATATTGAAGGAAAACAAGGCTGACCTCATTCTTGGGGAAAAGGAACAGGAAGTGTGATAATATTTGAAGTTAAATACTACTTAATCTTTCTGTTAGCATTACTTTTCTGAAATACTAAATTCAATAAGGTTTTGAAATTTTTATTTATTTATTTCATTTTTTTTTTTGTTCCTACAATGCTGAGCAATGATTCACCCCCAGATTTTATGTTGTACTCCCATTTTAGCTAGTGTCCCTTTGTCAAGTCGAATTGCTTTCACTTTTCCATCAAAACTGAGAATGTCTGATGATTTTCTTCACTTTTTATAATAACTTCTCCATTGGCAACCATACCACTTCAGACTAAATCTTAGCTATTATGGTTAAGTTCAGTGCATAGTTAGCAAATATTCAGAAAGTGCAGTGTTTACAAAGAATGTGAGCTTGTCGGCAGATTTTAGTCTGGAACCCTTTCCTATACATCTTGTAATCTAACAGAGAGAAGAACATACCAGTTTTAATTTACTGTGAATTGAGGCCATGCTGACTTGAGCTGAACAATACTGAACTTCTCAACTGTTAGCTTTTGTCATCTTGATAGTAATAGCCAGGAATTTTCAAAATGAAAAAAGCTGACATCTGAGGAAACAGTATCAATAATTGGATTGATTACCTCTGTTTGGATTAAGTGCCTCTTATATGTTGTTTTCTGGCCTCATTAAAGGGTTGGCCATCCTAACAAGGAACTTTTGAACACAAACTCTTCATTGCAAAGGTCTTCTGGCCATAAAAGTGGGTGTCTGCTGCTGGAGTGGGGGATATTCAAGAGGGGACCACTGTAGTAGCCATGTTTTTCAATCTAATTTTGTAAGACAAAGACAAGACCCAAAATTTCTGATTGAATATTGTCTGATGTAACATATTCTTTCAGGTCCACCTCATGAATGCCCCCACCCCCAGCAACCACCTGCTTTGTACAGCCATAATCACATGGAACCAGCGAGTCTGTGTTAAAAAGTACATGTTTGCAGCATTTCATGGCATTTATAATTTAATGAAAAATTTACTGTCAATATTAAGACCCATATACCACCTTAAAGATTGTAAGCATTATGGAAATGAGCCACAAAAACATGGAATAAAAGCAAAAATTACAAAAATATGATTGTGTGCGATGAAATCTAGATAGTGTCTTATCTTGTACGATTTGGATCCAGGTTTCATATTAGATTCAGTGGAGTTGGTCATGGAACCAGAGTAACTTTACAGGAGTACTTTAGATGCATTAAACTGCATGTATTTTGTGATGCAAAATGTTTGTATGATTGACCTGCTGGTTATTCATTCTTTAAATAGATTACCGAATTATAATACTTTGGGAGAACTACTACTACCTTGCAAATCCAGCCCTCCCAGATAACACTTTTGTTGCTCAAGTGCAATTTGTTGATTTATATCCTTTATCCATCAGAAATTCAAAACTAAGGACATGTCAGTCTGTACTTACGATATCGTTGTCCTTAGCTGTTACGCTCTGCACTTTACTCATGGTCTGATCTGTGAGACAGATAGTGCAGAACATATACACCTGTGTAGCCCTGCACCTGATTTTGAACACAATGTCGGTGCAGAGCTATGTTTATAATGTTTTACTTGGAAATTAATGCAAATAGACAATAATAAAACATGAAGTGTCCAACTATAATTACAATTTTACCTGTACGAAGACTAAATGAAGGTCTGTACAGGTAAAATCACTGAAACTTGACACCTAGAGGCTAAGGATGTATTGAGACAGAAACTCACCTGTATACATCTGTTCGTAGTGGAATTACGCATATATTAAGAATTTTCTATAAGCACTAGAGACATGCACTCACATCAAAAATAATTAACTTAATGTGAAGTCACATAGGCTACCCGTGCGAGTACCTAACTGTGATGAGGACAAAAGTTTTAGAAAATTTTAAAGGTAGGACTTTGTCAGCATAAGAAGAGAGAAAAGCTGTAAATGCTGATGGATTATGCTTTCCTTTGCCACTAAGAACTCCAACAAATAGATTCTGGCTGTTGCAAGGTCTCTCATGATTAGAGCATTCTTCTTAACACAAATGGAAGTAGTAACTGAGATATTCACTGGATTTGATGCTGATCCTGATACTAAGAGGAGATCACTCCACCCAGCCGCCACCTAGAGGGGCAGATAATTTTTAGCTTCTTTTAGCTAAAAGTATTATCTGGGAGGGCTGGATTTGCAAGGTAGTTCTAAGGTATTATGAATAGGTGAGTATTCTTGAAGAAAAAAGTTGCTTGAATTTTTTTTTAAATTGGGGATAATAAACCTCTTAGGGCTGTTCCATTTAAACATACATAGTACCCAGGGAAGGTAGTTTTTAAGAAAGATATCCCAGGGTACTTTGTTTTCACAGAATTCATATTAAAATGATGAGAAATGTCTACATTGCATCTATGGGTGAGTACCCCACATTAAAAGTGCCTTCCCTGGGTCCCATGTATGGAACAGCCCTTAAAAAGTTTTAGTAGTACAGAAGAATAAAAGGGAATATTCAGATTCTTGGGGGGGAAGCAGGAAGGGCAACAATTACATTTAGAGGACATCATGTGTTGATTTGAACATTAAATTTTTTAATGATTACATTAAGTTGAGAGATAGCAAGACGCCATTGAGCTCCGAAGGGTTCAGAACCGCAGTTTGTGAAACAGTACTGGACATGATTAAAGTGCAAGTTAGAAACTATTTTACTTGAACACAATGTTTACCATCGCTGCATCAGTCTTGAATCAAACATCTGGACTTAAAATGCATGTTTTCTTGCTTGACAATAGTAGCACATATTTTATTACACCCTGCTGAGAACTGGTCTAACTTAACGGAAAAATCAACTGCTTTACTGAAAAGGTCTTGTTAGGGTTGGCAGGTCTGCAGATACTGGATTGTGATGCAGAAAGGCATTTGAACTGGGAAATTAGAAGCAGCCCAAAATACAGGTAGATAGACTTTCAAATCAATATATGAAATGTGTTCACATTTTCATATCGTTGTCATTATGATTCATCATGCTACATTTTGCATCTTGCTTTTAACGATGTGTTTTCATATTGCATTCATACAACATGCCATGATTATTCACTCAGCATTCTGCTTTCTTTCATTCTATTTTCCATTTTCATTTCACTGGCAACAATTAACCATTACAGGGTCTGTAATAAGTAGAAGATATACTTTACATAGTGCATCAACAGTTTGAAAACAACACTCATCCACTTGTGTACGTTAATAACTAATTTCAGGAAGTGTGTCAAATTCAACACCAGATTTAAATTTTCCTCTGCCTGGAGAAACAGGAATAGCCTGTCTGGTAAAGGTAAGTCATTGCCATTGTTGTAACCTGCACAATATTTGGCATTCATCTATCTTTACAATCTTTTCTAAAACATGAGGTCATGATAGTGATAGAGGTCATAATAGTGATAGAGGTCATGATAGTGATAGAGGTTATGATAGTGATGTTGTTCCCAAGTTCTTTAATGTGGTTGCAATACAAATGGCAAGTCTGTATCCTAAATGTGGTTACAAAACAAATGACAAGTTGTGTGTTAAATGTGGTTACAATACAAATGGCAAGTCTGTATGTTAAATGTGGTTACAATACAAATGACAAGTCTATATGTTGAATGTGGTTACAATACAAATGACAAGTCTGTATGTTAAATGTTTGTTGTTGTTGTAGGGTTTAATGCCCGATTTCAGCACACGATAGGCTATACATTGCGGCCAGTATTAATGGTGGAGGAAGAACCCGGGAAAACCCCGGAAAGAACCACCGACCCAAGAGAAGCTACTGGCAAGCTTTCTCACATACCCACATTGGCCGAATCTGAGACTCGAACCCACGCAGACAGAGATGATATGTTAAATGTTGTTTCAATACAAATGACAAATCTGTATGTTAAATGGGTTACAATACAAATGACAAGTCTGGATGTTAAATGGGTTACAATACAAATGACAAGTCTGAATGTTAAATGGATTACAATACAATTGACAAGTCTATATGTTAAATGTGGTTTAAATACAAATGACAAGTCTGTATGTTAAATGGGTTACAATACAAATGACAAGTCTGTATGTTAAATATGGTTTCAATACAAATGATAAGTCTGTGTGATAAATGGGTTACATGTGTTTCTTGCAGCAGTAAGTATATAAATACATGTTTCTTTCGGTAAATTGCTGGCTCATCGTGGCTTATTCATAGCTGCCAGATTCCCGTTTTTCCCATATTTGTCCCATATTTTGGACCTTAATATGGGTGTACATTTTTCTTGTTAAAAATCCTTTTTTTTAATTAGACACGCATACATTCATACATACATTACGTATAGGCTCGTACAAATGTAACAAAAGAAAAGAGTGAAGTCAACAAGCTTTGTAAATTTTAACAAAATAATTTATTTCCCTTGAAAACAATGTAAAAGTAGAAAATAGGACTTACAGTTTGTAAATATAATCCAAAATTTAATCCTAGGATTGAAAAATATAAAAAAAAGTCCTATCACTAAACAGTTCTAATTGAATCCAGGTTCGAATCTCGATGAAATTCCAATATGGAGGCGATGACGTCAGATGAAGTAGTTGTACTTATGGCAACAGATCCTTGTTGAATCACAGTTTATAATGTTTGTGTTTAGAATTCCAGAATAAATTTCCACTTAACATCTTTGTCCCAGAATTTTCATAAAGAAAAGCACTTGTTTTGTTTTCTAGAGAATATGAGTTATTAAATCCCAAAACACAGATGAGCTTCGAAACAATCTGGCATCAACAATTGAAACACCTTGTACCTTCAAGGTGTAAACATACGACTGCCTAATTTTAATACCAATTGGCTGTTTTAAGCCTCGATTTTAGATCACATGGTGGCTCATGTGATGGACTTACATGACCACTAATTTGAACATCGCATAAAAAAAAAATGCCATTTAGCACGAATCTAGAATAGCCCTATGTAAGAATCAAATTCCCACATGAAAATATGTAAAAAAAGAAAGACTGTTTACAATTTAGCTAACACGTGGGCCAAAAATGACATTGGTAATAGCCAATCGTTTTATCTTGATGTTTATGAAATCTGGGAACTAAAAATAGTGCTGAAGTAACTTATAATTTAATCAGGTCAAGCCAATTTTCGGAAAAGAGATTCAAATACAATGAAAATTATCATTACAATAAAATGTAATGAAATAAAAATAAAATAAAAACGAATTTTAAAACTAACACACAAGCAATTTAATTACATATACGTAACAATACATACATACATACATAATTACATACATACATACATACCAACATACATGCATGCATGCATACATTACAGGTTGTGAAATATTCTAAAAGTGTCATTGTGAATTTGATGTAAATAAAAAGTAATTGTATTTGAAAGTTTTGTATATTTAACCTTTGAAGCATTTTGCATTGTATCTTAACACCCATCTTTATGAAAAGTTAGTGGAGGGAGTAAAAAAATGTTATTCATATTTATAGTTGCCATCTGGAAAAATAATGTATATTTACACTCTGCAGTTTCTTTGGAGATAAAATTACAGATAGATAAGGCTGTCTAGACCTGCCAACCCTTTCAGATAGACTGATAATGGTATCCAGGTCTGCCAATCTTTACAATTTTACTGAAAAAACCTGTAAAGTAAAAGCTTCATGGAACAGTAGCAAAAGAAATAAAAATATGATCAAGCCAGCAAAATGTAGGTATTGGCTTGTTTGCATTTGGTCTGGATCCAGGTTTTGGGAGGGGAGGAAGTTAGTCAGGGAACTAGACCAACTTTACAGGGCCCCTTGCAGGTTATGATTTTTGACACATGTTCATGTAAACCACCTGCATAATTAAGCTTTTGCAATGACTGGAAATGTCCAACAGATAATAACATGTTGAAGGTGAAGGGAACATTTAGCCTTTTAAGGAAAAGATATGTTACATTTATTGGACACAATGTTGTGTTGGAAAAGCATCAATTACATTTATTGGACATATTGTTGTGTCAGGAAAAGTATCAATTACATTTATTGGACATAATGTTGTCACTTGGGTATTGCTCTTGGCAGGCAAGAGAATTTCTCAAAGGCAGTCTTTCCAGTATCCCTAGTTTTTCCAACTTTTCCTACTTTTCCCAAATTTTTTTGCCAGGCTACTTATTTTTCCTACTTTGTCCAGCCCTACAATCCCTACTTCATTTCAGTTTTGTGTGGAGAATAAGTCACACTCTGTATGAATGGCTGTAGCAAAGCAAATTCAGATATTGTCTCTGTGGTGTGAAGCAGAGCTTTTAAGAAGACAGAAGCAAACATGGACTAGAGAGACAATATCTGAGTAAGAGATTGCTTTTGGTTAAGTTTGTAATGGTTTGTCAAGTAAAGGTTTTATTTTTGTCAGTATTTACATAAATTTTATACTGTTTTTATAAACTAGTTTCTGTCACCATGTGAATTAAAAAAAACCAAAAAACCATTACTTGAATTTGAGAGATTTAGCAAGAAGCCATTGACCTCCATGGGGCTGGAAGTGCAGTTTCTGAAATTTAACTGGTGTCGATAATGGCCGAAGCATACTTTACAAACTTTTCAGTTGAACATAATGTTGCCTTTTCCGCATCAGACTACAATTCTAATCTTTTCAAAGTTATGTTTTCCAAATAAAAAGAATACTGCACAACACGTTTACACCTTACTGAAAATTGGTCTTACTTGACTGTTTACCAAGGCCCATTTAGGGTTGGCAGATCAAGTATCACACTATCCCAGAAGTCTTTGAATAAAAAAATATCTTTCAGCTAGGAAAGGGAATCGTCTAAAAACAACAAACTAGGGACCATTATTCCCAGTTTTGAGCCAGTAATTTACATTCATGTTCTTATTTTTTTGCAGTTGTATGATGGGATAGACAGTTTCAAGGTAAATGACATGGTTGAATTCATTGGTGTGTTATCGGTGGACCCATCTTTAGCTCATTTCCATGAGACAGTTTCAAGGTAAATGACATGGCTGAATTCATAGGTGTGTTATAAGTGGACCTTTCTTTAGCTTATTTCCACGAGACATGCTTCAAGGTAAATGACATGGTAAATTCATCAATGTGTTGTCAGTGAACCCATCTTTTGTTCATTTCCATGAGATGGTTTAAGGTAAATGACAAGGTTGAATTCATTGGTTTGTTATCAATGGACCCATCTTTAGTTCATTTCCATGAGATGGTTTAAGGTAAATGACATGGTTGAATTAAGAGATGTATTTTCATTTGAAACCATCTTTAGCTCATTTCCGTGAGACTGAAAGGTTTGTATTCACATTAAAACCAGAGAAGTTTTGTGAAAGGCCTGTTCATTAAAATTTGATGTAGTTTGTGGGTTTGCATGTAGCCACCTCTTGATGGTATTAATGTTACTTAACATGATAAATAGCTGTCTTCTCTTTGCCACAGCTTTCCATGGTAAATTTTAAAACGGTAAAGCAATCATTGAAATTATACAGTATTATTAATTAGGTGGTTTTATACACTTGCAATAATTTGGAGTGTATCATGTAGTGATATACATCTATCTGTTCCCTGTTTTGTTTCTCTATCATCTATTATTACCAAACTGTGTAAGTAGCTTGCAGTTGTGGGAAGGAAGAAACTTATTGATCTGAGATTTAAAATGTCAAAGATCAAGGTCACAAGGACTAAAAGAAAGAAAAATGTTTCTACACAATAACTTGACTTGTATACCAGATACCTAGACCAAACTTTACAAAGTCTTGCATTTGACATGAGAATGACCATTGATTTTATGGTCAGAAATTCAAAGGTCAAGATCACAATGCCTCAGAAGAAAAATGGTTTTGACATGATATTATGAATCATCTAATTTAACCAAACATTTGGGATAGCTTGCATGTGAGATGGGAAAGACTGCTATTCATTTTTGGGGTCAAAAGGTTAAGGTCTTGAAATGAAAATGAGGAATAATGGAATGCTTGATACACATCAGTGTATGATCAGAAATTTCACCTGAGGGTCAGCATTTTGCTTTAAGCTTAAGGGTTTACTGAGTGTCCAATGCAAAATTCTGAGGGTTGGATTTTTCTACCGAATGCTAGTTCATGATGATGAATTATTTGTATCACATGAGCAAAAGATGAGGTTCAAAGTTAAAATGATGTAGTGTGAATACTGATATAACTGTTGAATAGCAGAACGCCCATTGTATCAGCATTCAGAGATCAATGCTTGAGGTGGTTATGGCAGTGGTAATACACACCGTAAAAATTGTGTTCTGCAGATAGTTGATACATATTTGAACAAGTCGTAAAAGAAAGTGCACTGTTGTCCACAAGATTAACTTGAAATGGGCAAAAGTAATCTCAACTCTTATCTGTGTTACGACTCTATGGTCTTAAACTAAGTAACATCAAGAAGTAAAACTAGGGACTGAACTTAAAGGAAGAATGAATATTGTTGATCTCAACCTTATATACACCCCTCTTGACCTATGTTGCGGTAACATTTTCTAAAAAAAACAACATATTAATGGAAAATTACACCTAAAATGTAAACAAGTTGCTTCTGAGGTCATAATTAGGGCTAGGTCTTGAACTCAAACCCAAGTAAACATCTATTCATAACTTCCAAACCAGACAAAAATCATGTATGCACTAAAACTCTTATCCTCAGTCATGGGCAAAGATCAAGCACACAATACAAACTAAATATACATAACATCCATAAAATTAATAGAACAGGCAAAAAGAAAATAAGGTCCACTCTTATCCATAGCATTATTAGAGAAAGGCCAAAATTAATGACACAATTCTCAATTCATCTTTGATCTTGAATTGTTATACCCTTCATAATTAATAATGAGAGTAGGAATTTTGAACAATAAATAATCTGAGACGCTGCCAGGCCACTTTATCACAGGATTCTTGCCAAAAAAAATCATAGTCACACAACTTTTCTTAACAATGGGGGAAAGGTCACTCATATTATTTGTGGTTCTTGCAATTTGTTATAGCCAGTGAGTGCATTTTTTTTATTTGTTTCAGTTTTATTACAGTCAAATTAAAATATACAGTTTTATTACAGTCAAATTAAAATATACAGTTTGTTCAATTAAGTCTTAGTCGTCCATCTTTCTAGTGATCCTAATCAAGGTATACTAAATGTAGATTTAGTGTTTAAATACAAACATATGTATGATGGAGATCTGCTTAAGTTTTTGCAGAAATATCGTTGGGTTCTTATTAAATTGTCTCCTAGATGGGTATTACAAATTGATTCATTGATCAGCCATAACAGAAATTTATAAAGCTTAACAGGCAGCGAGTTTTATGGCAGATAACCCATTTCTTTACAGTAAAATCATCTGCACAGTCAATACTGTAAGAGTTTTATGGCAGATAACCCATTTTTTTACATTAAAATCATCAGCACAGTCAATACTATAAGAGTTTTATGGAAGATAATGTATTTCTTTACAGTAAAATCATCTGCACAGTCAATACTATAAGAGTTTTATGGCAGATAACCCATTTCTTCACAGTAAAATCATCTGCACAGTCAATACTGTAAGAGTTTTATGGCAGATAACCCATTTCTTCACAGTAGAATCATCTGCACAGTCAGTACTATAAGAGTTTTATGGCAGATAACCCATTTCTTCACAGTAAAATCATCTGCACAGTCAATACTATAAGAGTTTTATGGCAGATAACCCATTTCTTTACAGTAAAATCATCTGCACAGTCAATACTATAAGAGTTTCATGGAAGATAACCCATTTCTTTACAGTAAAATCATCTGCACAGTCAATACTATAAGAGTTTCATGGAAGATAACCCATTTCTTTACAGTAAAATCATCTGCACAGTCAATACTATAAGAGTTTCATGGAAGATAACCCATTTCTTTACAGTAAAATCATCTGCACAGTCAATACTATAAGAGTTTCATGGAAGATAACCCATTTCTTTACAGTAAAATCATCTGCACAGTCAGTACTATAAGGGTTTTATGGAAGATAACCCAGAGTTGTATGGAAGATAACCCATTTCTTCACAGTAAAATCATCTGCACAGTCAATACTATAAGAGTTTTACGGAAGATAACCCATTTCTTTACAGTAAAATCATCTGCACAGTCAATTCTATAAGAGTTTTATGGAAGATAACCCATTTCTTTACAGTAAAATCATCTGCACAGTCAATACTATAAGAGCAGTGCTCTTGTGTTCCGACTTGAATTGAAGATGTTGCAGAAAAAGATGACTGTATGATGTCGAGAGTATAAGAAACATAATCCATTCTCTAACAAAAATGGGTGCATTGGTTACATATGTTCATCAAAGGCTGCAACCTTGTCATAAAACCTTGCAACAAAAATTGTGATCATACAAAAGAAATATCCTAAGAACAACATGACTGAATTGTGGAAAAATGTTCGAATAACATGAAGACCAATTCCCTGATTTGTTTAAATTGGCCATAGTCACAGTGGTTCTCGCATTGCAAACAGTAGATTGAAAGCTCTCGAGGATTTAGTTCACAAAACAGAATTTACATTGATCTCATGAGATACAGTGAATAAGCTGATTAGTATTCAGATTCAGTGAATAAGTTGATTAGTATTCAGATTTAGTGAATAAGTTGATTAGTATTCAGATACAAGATGGTTAAATAGACCATATCCTATTTTCAAAGGCTTTGAAGAAACAGAATGATAAGAAGCAAAAATATTTACCAGTGCAGCAGTCTTAATTTGGTATGCAGATACTTTGTACGTTTGTTGTCAAAGAAGTGATGTAAAATCATTAAATGCTCTTCTTAAATTGGGTATGCATCAACTCCCATTCCGTATTGTCCCTACCCCCTGATTCTCCCCCTCTGGAAGTAGGAGCGAGGGACCTCCCCCACATAAGAAAATTCCTGGCAGCATCATTGAATAAATACAGTGATAGCTTTTTCAACTCCATTGGACTATTGAAGCTGAACTTTGAGCTAGCTGACAAGAGTGAAGTGTCCTGTTTTCACTGCAAGAACTTGACCTCATTGAAGTATGGAAATGTGTTATAATTCAGGTCTTTTTTATTAAGGATTGCTATAGTGATGATGGAGTTTTTGTCAGTTCGTATGCACTGTGGTAGCAGTTAAAGGTCATGTAATGAAAATCAGCATCACATGATGAATGACAGATATCCTCAACCATTGTTTTACACTGTGAAACATAATCATTCACATAGGAATGTGAGAAACTTGGTTTTCATAAAATTACACAAGTTGAGTACCACGTGCCTTAACTAAATATATTAAGAGGCTTGCATTTAAGACAAGGATGGTACCTGCTATTTTGGGGTGAAAAGGTTATAAAAATACTCCAAGAGAGAAAACAGTTTTAAAAAGAACTTTAGTCCAATGCAGTAAACCATGAGCAGACTTTGGCGATGGTTTATATTTGAGACTAGAAAGGCACCTAATGATTATAGGGTAATTAGGTCAAAGGGAAAGGTCACCAAGACTTAAAGAAGAAATAATTTCAGCAAAATCACTGGAGCTGTCATTTAACTTGACCATATTTTATTGATGGCTTGCATTGAAGACAAGGCTGATGCCAATGATCTTAGACTTCAAATGTCGTCTGATCAATGAATGATGCTTGTACCTAAAAGAAATACATTAACACTATTTACCATATGGTTGCATATTATGTACTGTTTATAGTACTTTTGATGTATATTGTTTGAAGTGACTAAAAGTGTCCTAATTTTAATATGGATGATGGCATTTAAGGAGAATCTTTCATTATTATGCCTATATTTACTATTCCTTTAAATCATTGCTTGTAGATGTTCACTTGGATGAATTATATTAAGTTAGCATTGTTTTGGATACCTAGTTTCTGAGCATTTAGAAGTTGGTAGACATCATAATATTCTTCCAGAGCAGTGCTGTGGCTTGAGATCGGGAAAACAAATCTTGCTTAAGACATTTTCTTTTTGCTAATCAAATTGGGTAATTTTGTTTGGTTTCTTTATTTCAGTGATGAACAGCCGGAAGGAATGGTTGTAGGATCAGACTTTGAGGAACCTATAGAAGAAAAAAATGCTCATGCCCCACCGCCATCTCTAGTACCACGTTTACATGTTGTACTGTCTTATAAATTGGAACATAATAATCCACACCTGCCCATTAGCATTGCACAGGATGAATTCAACAGAGGTTTGCATACTAATAATCTACACTTGCCTATTTGTGTGTCACAGAATGAATTCAAAAGAGGTTTGCAAAATAATAATCCACACCTGCCCATTAGTGTTTCAGAGGATGAATTCAAAAGAGGATTGCAATAAAACTGCTAGAGAGAGCTACCAAGTAGTTTTCATGTGATGACCCACAAAGAAATCTGGAAAATCCTTTGGCCCCAGAAAGTTTGGGAATTTGTATTGATATACAAGTCTTCCATTGTTCTGTTGAATGTCATTTTTGGTGATTAAATTTTAAGTTGAATTACATTGCTTTCATTGACAGATATGTTATTTCTGATTTATTATGGATTGAGATTGATATTGTTTTAAACTGCACATTCCCTTGTTGGGTTTATGCAGAATAGATGTTGATTGCTGCAAAAAAGAAAATAAGTGATTTAATCGGCCAAAATTGGAGCAAAAACATTCACAAGGCATGTTTGGTTTTTTTTACCTTAATATGCACCAGTCAACCATTAAATGTCCAAGTTGCTTAATAATTCTTTTCATGAAAATGAACAAAATCCAGTTGAACTGGTCACTATTTTTTTTAGACTATTCTAATTCCATCTATGGCAAAACTGAAGACCTTCCAGAAATAATCATGTACACAGTATATCCCATAATATTTGGTTTAGCATAAGCATGGCATGCCACAGAATTGTAAAAGTTTCAATGAAAAAATATGATTTCAAATAAAAGAGAGGTATTTTCCATAATATTTTTTTTTTGCAGTTTTTTTACTAAAATAAAAATTGTGTAGTCCACAATTCTTTTTATTAAGCTGGTGCTTCCATTCCCATGATCCAGCCTTGATGTAACAGCATTTATCATTTGTAAGGTAGCAAGGTTTTGCTCAGAGGTAGTCACAGAATAGCAATTCACTGATTTCCTTACCCCTGTCTGATGTTCAAGTTAAAATAATGACAGATCTGATATTTCTGTAATCCGGCCAGTTAACCCCTCAAAAACCAGGACATCAGTCTGAAAAAGAATTGGATTCCAAAATGGCCAAACCCAAGATGAAAACAGTATCACACACTCACAGAATTGCTTGAAAGCTGAAACTTCACGCAAACTGATTAATATTGTGGACTTAAACTTCATCCGTGTTTTTAGAGTTTTCTCAGAGGCATCAGAATGAAGGTTTTTTATTTGTTTTTTCCTTAGATGTAAAGAGAAATATGTCAAGGATATCGCATTTTATAATGAGGTTGATCTGTAATAATCATATTGTTGACTCGCATTTTCATCCTTGTTTGACATCACTATGCCTCCTAAACAACTTTGATGGTTGCCATAAAACTTTTCACGCATTCATCCCAAGGTCTAGTTGGTTTTAAATAAAAAAGGTGCTGATCTTGAAAATTTTGTTATATCACTATTTCTGTATGTATTGACATTGCATATTCACCAAGAGTTCATGTTTTCATCATGCTAAATGAAAACTGTGCTGATCTGACATCAGTATGGCTACCATGGCAACCATCTTAAATTCTAGTTATCCTGATTTCTTTTGATTAGATTGTCATGTTCACATGTGATTTTCACCAAAAGAATTCTAATGATGTCTAGTTTGTCCTAAATGAAAATGGTGCTGATCTTACTTCCGTTACAGCAGCCACGGCAGCTAATTTGAAATTCCTTTAATTGCTAAAATTTATCAGAGATGGTTTCAGCACTTAACACAAAAAGATAAAGTGGTCTTTAATTCCTGGAAATTGTTTTATGCTATTAGAACATCAGTGATGAACTGTTGGTGAGTTTTGATTTTTGAATTTGGATTTTTTTTAACATAGCTTTAACGATTTTTCAGTCATATCACTTGATGTCTGCAGTGTGGCAGTTTATAGTGATGTCTAGCACTGGGGCATCATGCTGCAGACATGTAGCATGATGTCCCACCCAGTACCATTATCCTGACACCAGGTTGACCAGTCCTAACACTAACCTCTTAATGCTGAGTGCCAAGCGAAGCAGCTGTTAGTGCCATTTTTGTAAGTCTTTGGTATGACTCGGCCAGGGATTGAACCCACAACCTCCCACATCCAAGGCGAACGCTCTAACCACTAGTGGTCGGAGAGTTTTGATATTCATGCAGATTAGACAGATGGAATAGTAAGGAGTCATTACGTTAAGGATAGATGGCAAGAAGGAAGGATAGCAAAAAAGATACTGCTGGCATAATATGAAACAGATAAAACACAGTTTTCATGCTGGAAAAAAACAGATTTATCATCAGTGCAAAATTTGTTTTCTTGGCCATTGTTTTTATTGTAAATTACATGTGCTTAGTTTGCTATACTAATACATGGAATACTATATTAATACATGGTATACCATACTAATACATGGTATACTATACTAATACATGGTATACCATACTAATACATGGAATGTTATATTAACACATGGAATACTATATTAATACATGAAATACTAATACATGGAATGCCATACTAATACATGGTATACTATACTAATACATGGCATATTGTATTAACACATGGAATACTATATTAATACATGGAATACTATATTTATACATGGAATACTATACTAATACATGGCATACTATATTAACACATGCAGTGCTATATTAATACATGGAATACTATACTACTACATGGAATACTATATTAACACATGGAATACTATATTAATACATGGAATACTATATTTATACATGGAATACTATACTAATACATGGCATACTATACTACTACATGGAATACTATATTAATACATGACATACTATATTAACACATGAAATGCTATATTAATACATGGAATACCATACTGATACATGGAATGCTATATTAACACTTGGAATACTATATTAACACATGAAATACTATATTAATACATGGAATACCATACTAGTACATGGTATACTATACTAATACAATGTATACTATACTAATACGTGGCATTCTATATTAATACATGGAATACTATACTAATACATGGCATACTATATTAACATTTGCAATACTATATTAATACATGGAATGCTATATTAATACATGCTATACTATATACATGGAATACTATATTAATACATGGAATACAATATTAATACATGGGATGCTATATTAGCATACTATACTAATACATGGCATACTATAATACCATGGAATCCTATACTAATACATGGAATACTATTGTTACAGATATGTAATTTAATTACTTGTGTGTTAATTTTAAATTCTTTTTATTTTATATTTGTATCATTACATTTTATTGTAATGATTATTTTCACGGGATCTGATATTTTTGAAAGAGATATTTTGTTTATAAAAAACATAGTATGACTCGCATAAGCATGATTTTTGCATGCCAAGGTTTGTCGATTTAAGTAAACCCTATGCGAAAACGATTAGTTATTGTCAAGGTCATTTTTCTGGCCCACGTGAAATTGCATTGTTTATTGCGAAATAGCCATGCGTTCCATTGTGATCACCTGAAATGATGTCTTAGTTCAGTTTAAAAATACTCAGATCCCCGTGAAATATTCAGTCGTATAATATATCTTCAAGAAGAAGGATATATTTCTATTAGGTGCCATAAAGAGTTGTATTTTTACATCTTTGGAGCTCGAGATATTTTATCATAGATGACAGCTTGTTCAGAAGTCCATTTATTCTTTAGAATATAATAATTTATTCCCTGGAGAACTATACAAGTGACAAAGACATTGATGGAAATTTATTCTAAATTGAAACATTACAAGTTGTGGTTCAACGTGGAACTCTTGACATTCGTATAAAGACTTCACCTGATGTCATCATCCTCCATCTTGGAACATTATCAAGATTCGAACCTGGATTCAGTTAAAACTATTTAGTGATAGGACTTGTATTTTTTCAGTACTAGGATAAATGTTTGGATTGTCTTCACAAACTGTAAGTCCTATTTTCTATTTTCACCTTTTCACCATGTTTTCTAGGGAAATAAATTATTTTTGTTAAAACTTACAAAGCTTGTTAGTTTCACTCTTTTCTTGTTGTTACTTTTAAAACGAGCCTATACGTAACACTATACTAACACATGGAATCCTATACTAATACATGGAATACTATGCTAATTTGTGGTATGCTATATTAATATATGGAAAAGTATACTAAACACATGCTATGCTATTTTAGTCCATGGAATAGTATACTAATACATGGTATACTGAACTAGTAAATGGTATACAATACTAATACATGGAGACTGCTCTGGTGGCCTAGTTTTTAGAGCATCCACCTCGGATCAGGGGTCGTGGATTCAAACCCTGGCTGTAACATACTAAAGAAATATAAAAATGGTACTAGCAGCTGCCTCACTAGGTGTTCAGCATTAAGAGGTTAGTGTTAGGACTGGCCGGCCTGGTGTCAGGATAATGTGACTGGGTGGGACATGATGCTACATGTCTGCAGCATGATGCCCCAGTGCTAGACATCACTATAAACTGACACACACACACACTAATGCATGGTATACTATATTAATACATGGTATACCATACTAATATATGGAATACTATATTAATACATGGTATACTATACTAATATATGTTAAATTTATTTTCAGCTTTGAGTAGGCTTCAGTTGGAGATAATCAGCCTTAGGGCAGAACTACTATCTGTCTTTGAGCATGCATTGTTTGGAGACAGTCTTGCTGCAGAATATTTACTCTGTCATCTCTTGGCTTCAGTGTAAGTGAAAAGATTTTTTAAATGCAATATTTGAATATGAATTGAATATGAGTTTTTGCAAATTGTTGTGTCTAGGGGCTTAAACTAAGTAATAGGACAAGGTAAACCCCAACAAGCATTCAGTTTAAAATATACATTTATACAATTTAATAGCAAAGTGAACATATTAAAAATAACTTACAGTGTATGAATTCCTGGAATATTCTAAATTATACTATCAATTTCATACTAGTCTGGAAATTGTCCAAAGGTATTCCAAATAAAGGCTCTAATGTGTTTATGTTCTAACATGCTAGCACCTCTGAAGAATCAAAGTTCTAAATCCAAAAGATTTTTTCTTAAAGGTAATCCCATGAAAGTAGAAGTCCTTGAATAAATTTGCATAATCAGATAGGTATTGACTGTTTAAATCAAATGTTTTCCACTCTGCCATTCCAACAAACAATTATAAATAAATCTCAGTTTCTTCAATCTTACAAAGATGGCATAAACTGTAGAATAACATATGATGTGCTTGTATTTCCTGATACAGTCTCTATGTGCAACCAAAGCAACAAAATCGGAGTCACTAAAAGATCCTCGAACAATTTAAATCATGATATTATAAAATAACTCAGTCATAATCTGACCATCTCATTTTATTGAGCCAGTCAGCTATAAGGGGATGCATTAAAACTAAATGCATGACATACTTGACTGAAATAGATGCAGTCTTGACCTAGGCAATCAGCCTAGATTTATGAAAGAAACTTCTCATGTATTGTGCATATAACTTACTGTAGGACCAGTCAGTCACTGAATTAAAGAATTTAAAATATAAATGTCTTGAACCCAGATTACTTTAATAAACTATAACTTTAATAGATCATACAGATATCCATAACAAAATCAACGTATTATTGCATCAGAAAGTTTATTTTGTTGTACTTCATTTTCTGTTTTCATCAGGTGTTCAGGGCTGAGCAAATCCCATAGCTAGGTGTTAGAGACAAGTGAAAGTTTTGCTGGACTAGAGAATATTTTAGTAATTTATCCAGGACAAGTAAATTTTAGCTCAAATGGTCATAAACCAGAAGAGTTTATGGAATGGTGTGTCGTCCATCATTCATCTATCATCTGTTTTCCATCCACCTGTTAACACAAGTTTGTTATTCCTACTCATTTTAAACAGCTGCTACTATGAAACTTTTCACACACATTGCTCCCACGGTCTGCTTGGTCCCATAGTCTGCTTGGTCCCATGGTCTGCTTGGTCCCATGGTCTACTTGGTCCTAAAGAAAAATGGTACTATTCAGACATCCAATATGGCCACCATGACAGTCATTTTGAACATCTTGTTATCGCTACTCCTGAATGGATGTCACATCAAAATTGGAATTTCACTAAAGACTTCTTATGATTTCTAGTTGGGCCTAAACGAAAATGTTGCTGATCTTTCTTCCATATGGCCACCAGAATGGCCATCTTGAATATCTTTTTATACTTACTCATATTACATGGATGGTGATATCAACATGGGGTTGTCACAGAAAGAACTATTATGATGAATGGTACTGATGTAACATCCAATATGGCAGCCATCTTAAAAATCTTGTTATTGCAACTCTAATCAAACAGAAAGTCATATTGACATGGGGTTATCACAAGAATTCTTATGACAGTGACTTGGTTTGAATAAAACGGTGCCAATCTTGTATCCAATTACGCACCACAGAGTGGCCATCTTGAAAATGTTATTGCTATTCCTTTTGAATGGATGCTTGTATCAACATGAAGTTTCACTAAAAACCTTCTTTTGAGATTTAGTTGGTCTTGTATGAGACTGGTGATCTGACATTCAATATGGCTATCATAGAATCCTTCTTGAAATGTTTGTTATTGCTGCTCTTGAATGGAAGTCATATCTTTTAAGTAATGTCATCAGTACTCCTTCTATTGGATGGCTGTATCAGTATAGAGCTTTCACCAGTAGACTTTTTGTGATAGCTAGTAGGCCCTGAATGAAAATGGTGAAAGTCATACATCCAACATTGCCACCAGAATGACTGTCTTAGAAATCGTACTGTCACTACTTCCCTGGAATAGATGATCAGTTTGACATGGGACTTCAGACAGTGTCTACTTTGCACAAAATGAAAATAGTGCCAAGCTGACAGCCAATATCTTCACCACTGCAACTAATTTGAGAAGTTTATCATGACTGAAGAATATCAGAGATGGATTCAACACTTGATAGTTCAGTGGAAGAAATGGTCCTTTCTTGAATTCCTGGAAATTCAATTTGCCCAGTTGAGCATCAGTCCCATGAAAGAACACTTGTTTTTATTGTGAGAAAGTTAGATAATTGTAGATTTCGTGATATTTCACAACTGTTATATGAAATAATCTCTCAGGTAAATCAGTTGCTTTCACAAGTAAATGGCATTAGTGAATGTGAGTATTTTCAAGGGTTGTTATGACATCTCAAAGCAATATCTGCTAGACATGTATAGTTCAGTCTGTGTCCTATCCACAGTGCTATGAACTGTGCGCTGATACTGAGTTCTGTACATCTTGGACTCACTGTGAGCTGACACTCAGTTGTGTATATTTTGGTCTCACTGTGCTGACACGGAGTTGTGTATGTTTTGGCCTCACTGTGTGCTGACACTGAGTTGTGTATATTGTGGCCTAACTATATACTGACACTCAGTTGTGTAGATCTTCGCTTCGCTGTCTGCTGACAATGAGTTGTGTATATCTTGCTCTCACTGTATGCTGACACTGAGTTGTGTGTATATTGGCCTCACTGTGTGCTGACAGCCGAGTTGTGTACATCTTGTTCTCACTGTGTGCTGACACCGAGTTGTGTATATCTTGGTCTCACTGTGTGCTGACCTGAGTTGTATAATCTTGGTCTCATGGTGCTGACACTTATTGGTGTGTATCTTGGCCTCAGTGTGTGCTGACATTGAATTATGTATATTTTGGCCTCACTGTGTGCTGACACTGCATTGTGTATATCTTGGCCTCACTTGATTGTAAAGATAAGAGGGGTCACCTCATTTTGCAAAGAGACTGGCATCACTCAACTGATGGTTTCATACCTTTGTGACAAGTACAAGACAGCTGTGATTCTGGCAAGATATGGACCCTAACTCCTGGCTTTGATAATATTACTTCAATTGATAAATACTAAATCAGAACATGTATATATTCTGTTTTTGTTCCAGATCTTGGTAGCTAGGAAATGTATTTGAAAATCCTGTTTTTTTTATTTTTCTTCTGTTTTTGTTAAATTTACAGTTACTAGCATCAAGTATGCAGAATCTCCAATATTAGTAATACGTATTCAGAACATATACATCTGGAACATACAGTACATTCAATCCTATAAATTTGGTCAAGCTGCAAACAAGAGAACCAGACTAGTCATTGCATAATACACCAGCACATCAGTCATTTTTATTTGTTGTACATGTTGATCGTAACCAACTGCAGATACCCAGATCTGCCACATGTTAATCCTAACAAACTGCATATACCCAGATCTGTTAATACTTTATGATCCTAACAAACTGCATATATCCAGATCTGTCAATACCTTATCCTAACAAACTGCATATATCCAGATCTGTCAGTACCTTATCCTAACAAACTGCATATATATAGATCTGTCCGTACTTTATGATCCTAACAAACTGCATGTACCCAGATCTGTCAGTACTTTATGATCCTAACATACTGCATATATCCAGATCTGTCAATACTTTATGATCCTAACAAACTGCATATACCCAGATCTGTCAATACCTTATCCTAACAAACTGCATATACCCAGATCTGTCAATACCTTATGCATGGCAGGTGTGTGCAGTTTAATCTGACTGTTATGTGAGTGTATACAGTAGGTTTATATGCAGTCATATTTTTGGTAGATGTTGTAATCTAGATATTCTGATCTTGAATTATTTATAACTTTTAAAAAAAATAACTTATTTACCCAAGAGTCGAAGGCATTTGAACAAAACAGCTGCTGTTATTTAAGCTTACAGCAATGCACACTTTCTGTTGCTGTTATTTAGGCTTACAGCAATGCACACTTTCTGTAGCCGTTATTTAGGCTTACAGCAACGCACACTTTCTGTAGTCTGTAAAAATATATTGGTAATGAAAATAGATTTTTTAATAGGTAATCATGACAAGTAATCACTGGTTTTTTTATGGGTAATCATGATAAGTAATCACTGGTTTTTTATGGGTAATCATGATAAGTAATCACTGATTTTTAATGTGTAATCATGACAAGTAATCACTGACTTTTAATGTGTAATCATGATAAATAATCACTAATTTTCCTTGTGCATACAGTAAGTAGAGTAAGTCCCTTGTGTTTACATGTTGTTGGCAAAGATATTAGAAAGGGAATGGAATTGAGCAAAAAGCATAAAATAGAGGTGTTACTCAGTTATCCAGGAAGAGCATCAGTGCTATGTTAGACAATAAATCTAACATACATTTTATCATTAAAATAAAAAATAAAATAAACATCATACAAATTCCTCTATTCTATGAAATTTTACACTTAATAAAAGAATTTATAAAAAGCTTGCTCTTGAAAAAGCTAGATAAGAAAGTCTGTTGAGTTATGAATTACCATATTAAATTTACAGTTGTGTCAGGAAAATAATTTCAGTATTATTTGTTAATGTTGAGTTCATGTTGCCACAGAAATATTTGTATCATTAATATGGAGAATTTGGTGTTTTATGACATAACATAAAAAGACTTAATGATGAAGTTACCAACCTTTTGATGCATTTTAAATGTGATTTGTGATTTTGATTGTAGTTTTTACAATTTTAGTCATATCGCTATGTCTGCAATGTGGCTGCTGGCACTGAGGCATCATGCTGGAGACATGTAACATCATGTCCGACCCTGTCACATTATCCTGACACCAGGCTGACCAATCCTAACACTAACCTTGTAATGCTGAGCACAAAGCAAAGCAGCTACTAGTGCCATTTTTATAAGTCTTTGGTATGACATGGCAGGGGTTCAAACAAGTGACCTTCCGCATCCAAGGCAGATGCTCCGGCCACTTAGGCCACTCGAGTGATCCATATTAAATGAGAAATAATTTAAACTGTTGTCACATAAAACCTGTTTTGGGGGCAGAGAACCGTTCATTGATTTACCAGAGATCCTTATATGCAGGTTTCGCCAGTCATGTGTGATAGGTCAGTGCCACTGATTTATTTATCATTATACTACCAATTAAACACTCTAACAATGAAAAATTCAAAAATGACTAGATCTAGTTTACAGATTGTTTCGTTGTTTAAAATATTAAGGTAATACCAACTAAGCTTAATTCTAAGGTGACCACATTGTTGGGCAATCAGTATCACAAACTAAGCATGTTTGGTCAATATGTATTCATAATTGTTTAAGCACTCCATATCAGGTGTGTCCAACTTTTTGGGCTGGGCACCAGGATAGATAAAATGCTTAAGGTTGCTGGCCACATGAGCAAGAACAGTTCCTTATCACTATTTTTTCAATGAGAACCACACACTGTGAAGGATTGGGCTGCATATGGTCCACTGGCCACATGTTCAACATGTCTGCCCTATATAAAAGATAAGTCAGAAGAGGAATGAAAGCTTATCTCCTGGACTTGTTAAAATAATAATTGAATGATTGACTCTGGGTCTATACTCCAGACATTACACATACTGCATGTTTTATGCCATGGCCTATCAGCACATGATCACTTCAGTCTATACTACAGACATGTACTGAGTTTTGTGTCATGGCATATCAACATATGATGACTTGAGCCTATACTACAGACATGTACTGAGATTTGTGTCATGGCATATCAGCACATGATGACTTGAGTCTGTACAGCCGACATGTACTGAGTTTTGTGTCATGGTATATCAGCACATGATGACTCAAGTCTGTGCTACAGACATTACACATACCGAGTTTTGTGTCATGGCATATCAACATGTGATGACTTGAGCCTATTCTACAGACATGTACTGAGTTTGTGTCATGACATATCAGCATGTGATCTGAGTCTGTACTACAGACATGTACTGAGATTTGTGTCATGGCATATCAGCACATGATGACTTGAGTCTTTACTACAGATATGTTCTGAGTTTTGTGTCATGGCATATCAACACATGATGACTTGAGTCAATGCTACAGACATTACACATACTGAGTTTTGTGTCATGGCATATCAACACATGATGACTTGAGTCAATGCTGCAGACATTACACATACTGAGTTTTGTGTCATGGCATATCAGCACATGATGACTTGAGTCAATGCTGCAGACATTACACATACTGAGTTTTGTGTCATGGCATATCAACACATGATGACTTGAGTCAATGCTACAGACATTACACATACTGAGTTTTGTGTCATGGCATATCAGCACATGATGACTTGAGTCTATGCTACAGACATTACACAAACCGAGTTTTGTGTCATGGCATATCAGCACGTGATGACTTTAGAAAAACATAGAAGCCTTGGTCTGAATTAAAGAAAAAATATTAGCAAAAAACCTCATTTTTTTTATCTTCCCCAAGATTTATTTGGGGACCTGATGAAATAAAACTTCACAAACCAACTTTACTAGAAATGTGTGTTAATTAGGTGTTTAGTATTTTTTGAGGTAGTCCATCATCTTATTTTTAATTAATAATTCATATTTAAAAACAGTAGAGGGAATAAGATACTGTTGTATGGTATAATTTTTGGAAAGAAAACAAAATGGCATTTTATAAATAATTAGGAAACCAGTTGATCTTACAAGGATAATACCAACATGAAAAAATGAGCAGATCTGGAACTGAAAATGACACATTTTCAGGTGGATTTAATAATTAGCTATGTCTGAGTTGTTTGTATTTTTATATCTTAGTGAAAGTGTTTAAACATAATTATATTAAATTTCACAACTGTTTGGCATAGGTGTTAGTTTTCAGGAAAAAATATCGGGCAAGAGCCATTAGAATTCCAGGATCTCGGGTTCATAAACATACATTGGAAAATTTACCCCTGAGGTGTAAATAGTTAGATTATGGGTACTCATCAGCCAATTTCAGTTATTCCATCGCAGATGTGCACAAAGCATAATTTCTGGAAATGTTGCTGTTTGATTCCTGTTGAATCCCAAGTATTTCATTTGGGATTCTAATGGAATCCAACGAAAAATTCTAGAAAGTATGCTATGTTCACATTTGGAATGGAATTACTAATGTAAATACAATGAAATGCTTTTTTTTTTGGTTTGAAAAAACAAACCATTCATATTTGCTGGAAATATGCACGGGCAAGGTTTTGATTGCTACAGTAAAACCTGTTATGAGAGACCGCCCCTTCTGGCAACAAAAAGTGGTCTCTCAAGACAGGTGGTCTCTCATAGCAGGTTTGTACAAAAAGACCAGTTTCCATGGTCCAATTCCAGAACAATTTTAAGAAAAATAACCACAATTACTGTACATATATTCCATTCTTTATTAATAGTTCTTGCTAAAGTATTGTATGCATTCATCTAAAAACAAAATTATAAGCAATTATGATATACTTCTGTCATTAAACATGAAATCACATTTACATCTGAAGATCACATATTGTAGCATATAGCATTTCTGATTTACTCGTTTTCCTTTATAACAACGTAAATTTGTTTTACTGACATTTAAACCGCTTTTTTGTGAGCAGTCTGCTTTTTTTCACTTCTTTCGGTTACAATAATTATTTTCTCCAGCCTTAAAATTTGTCTCTTTTTAGTTGGAGGTTCATCCATTGTTATTAAGGTTCTAGGTGTTAACATTATTAGTGCTGAGTTGTAATATCGAACGTAAAGACTGGGCTTTGGGAAAATATGAAAAATCTATACATGTGCATTACATATCTAACAATTAATAAAATAAAAAGAAACAATTATCTCATCCAGAACAGAACCATTTACTCAGAGATAAAAGTCAACAGCTTCATTCAAAGAAGACTCACAGGGATTAACTCTATAAACTAAGTGTGTAACATGGTCAAACCAACTTGAATAGATGACAGCTTTGTGATTGGGATGTAATCACTTAACATCGGGAGAAAAAGCAACAAACATCACAAGTCTTGAACACTATCAGTTGAATCCCACAAACGATTCTCTTTTGCTGGTTTAATAGACAATGACCTTATTCACCCCCAGGCAATACAGATTAACTCTAAAGACAAACAATATACACAACCACCACGTCAATTTTGGCACTACAATGGCAATTCGTGACCTGTACATTAGCCTGGTTTACAGACTGTAACACCTATCACCAGTAGCCACAATTATTTTTTTTTTATTTTTTTAATATTTTTTTATTATTCCTTTTATGTTTGTTTTTTTTCAGAGCAATTGTTACTAATCAAGCGGTCATTGTAATTATTGCTTACACATAGGTTAGTGGTATCTATGTTCTTGTGATACAGTCGTTCATAGGGATGCTGGTCCTACTCAGACATACGATCTGCGACAAGGCTGGGAAGCTGGCTAAATCCGGGAATAATTAGTCTGTTTCCCTGTTTCGTATGCTCACTGCGTTGCTCTCCCCTATACCAATAGCTGAGAACAACACACGGAGCATACGAAGCAGGGAACCAGACTTGGGAATAATCTACATGTACTTTAGTCTTGTTTACAGCAGAAACTATAAAACACTATAAGCATACCTACAAAATTCAGATATCGGTAGCCAGCGTATTTTTTTTTTTAATTGTTTGAGTGGTCATTGTTACAGGGAATAAATAAAGGTCGATGGAGTTCATCCTCATTTTTTGCGATGCAGTCGTACATAACAATGTCAAAATGCATATTTTGCCAAGAGATCACGGTTGCTGGTAGCGTTCAGCAGGTGGTCGCTCACAACAGAGCATTTATCTAATAAAATCTATCCGTTCATTACGATTGTGGTCGGAAATGATAGGTGGTTGCTCATAGCAGAGGTCGCTCATAACAGTTTTTACTGTACTAAAATGCAGTTATCAGACATTTGCAGTTTCTAAAAAGAAACTTGTATTTAGGCATGAAAAATACTCAAACTGAAATTTATTTAGGTGATAAAGATATTGACCTTGTCATGAATTTGAGATGGACAATTCAGTGATTAAACTATTCAGTTTAATTAAGAGTTATCTCCACAAAAATAGATTAGTTATTCCTTAAAAGATGGGAGACAATAAATAAGATAAACTCTGTATTCATTGAAACTTCAGTTTATAACTAAGACTTTGCACTACTGCAGAGCAAAAGTTGGGGGTAATATATTTGATTATAATAGAAAATCCCCCCACCCAAAAATGTAAATGGTTCTGTTCGTGTCAGTGTTTGACTACAGTACAGCTTCACGTGTAACTTTAGCATTTCGATGACAAGTGGCCTGTGTATATTGAAGTGATCTGAAGCTGTTGTCTGCATTGCTTAATAGAAAATAATAAGAATTAAGATGAAGGGGGAAGAGTACATGTATGTGGCAATGCCTTAAAACTGCTATTGATAATTATAGGCAACAGACCTGTTTCAGTTGGCATATATTACAGCTTATTGAGTGGGCAATGATGTTCTATTGTTTTCCCTTAAATAGCCTGATAAATTGATCTATAAATTCAGGTGAGAAATACTTTACACCACTGTTGACCTGGATTTCACTGTATATCTTTTCTGGAATAAAGTCAGATGTTACAGACATAGCTTTACATTATGAAACAATCCCTCTATTAGAACTCACACCAATCAACAGGAATAAAAGTAATCATATCATTTATGGTACTGGGGATTTTGGGGTGAACATTTTCACAGACATCATTGCATGTACATGAACAGACTGACATAGTCTTATAAATAAATAGAAAATCAAACACTAGAACTGCAAGCAGAATTCATTATTTGCTTGAAAAGTCCCACCAAAACATAAGTGTTCTTTATTTGCATGCAAGGATATAGTGCAACCTAGTTTACTTAGCCCACTTCTGTAACTAACATCAAACAAGCTGCATGCATAGGCCTCATTACAGAGATGGTAATTTTCCAGACAAAAATATTCATGATAAATGATCATTTTAATTTAAATGTCCACATATTTATATTGACAATGGTATATCGGTCACTTTCCATCATATATAAGAATGCTACATTCTTTCCACTCTTTCAGAAATAGGATCCATGACTGCTGTTTGTTTCTTGTTTTAGGTATGGTCGAGTTGATGTGATGCCAATGGGAAAACTCTGCATCAACTTAAGCAACTGCCCATCTACATCTGTATATAGTCAGCTGATGCACCACCTTCTGTCAGCTCTTGTAACCAAGGTCAGCAACAAAATACATGTCATGCACAGTGTGCAAAGTTACAGAGTTTTTCAGAACACAAGAGAAGACTTGTACTTCAAGGCTAAGTTAAAAATTCTTTTCCAAATGTTCTAACTTTACAGCAAACATTCTATCATCTGAATGTTGGTTTACATCTGTAGGAATCATGCTAATTATTTTTTTTTAAAGGACCCTGAACTAATCTTCTTGTATTGTTGCTGTTGGAGTATATCATTATGCAAATATACTACTGTATTTGACATAATACTTTGTGTTTATGGGTAGTTATGTGTTGATTGAGGTCATCGTTACAAGTGCACACTGACAATGTTATGAATATCCCCATCAGCTATGTGTACTTACCAGCAGAGTTAGTTCCCTTTTGTTGGGGGATTTCTGTATAGTAGTTGCATAGTCACTCACAATGTGGTCCTGGCAATGGTTGAGTTTTGCATCTTTTGCACAGGGTGGCAGAATTTGAGAAAAGGTATTCTTCATATTTTTTCCACTAATAATCCTTGCTATAAAAAGAAAAATATCCATGGATAGTTTTACAGAACCAATCATTTTTAATATTTTCATATCTGAATGTTGGCATTTATTTTGGTTTGAGAGTACACAGCTAGGCCTTACTTCTGATGTGTGTCTCATAAAAGATTGCTAACTCTGCTTGAATATTTCACTACCAGACCTTACGTGGGAAATTATATTTCTAAAAAGAGAACATTTTCATAGGTTTTGATGCACATTTTACAGTTTCATTGTTCCCATCAGAAAATAGTAATGCACACTGAAAATTAATTTCTTATTTTAAGGACATGCAGAGTTTGTGTACTTGATGTTATTTCCCCATCACAGAGAAGCAGCCATCTTTCATCAGCTGTCTGCTTCAGACAGTACATAGTTTTCCAAACATAGATAAAACAATATGTAAGTTCAAGTAGGTGACAGATATGTAAATAAATGGAAACTTTCTCAACATTGTTCGAGTTGTAAAGCATACAACTTTACCCTGTGTCCTGCCCACTTTCAGTTGTGCTTCCAGACAATTGGGCAGAACCTATATTATAAACATTGCCCCCATCATATGAATGATCATACTTGAAGAGTTAGCTCCCTTTGTGTTGGGATTTCTCCACATTGGAGGTGCATTGTCTCTCACCATAAGGTTGTACTGAGTAAAACATATATGTAAGATATATTTTTGAGATGTATTTTAATCCAGTAAGTTGAGGGGTAATGAGACATCAGTCATGAGTAGTGAAAAGTTCAAATAAAATCATTAATAAACTATAGGCCAATTTTACCTGCTGATTCCTTCCCTATAAGGCAAGCTGTAATTGAGAAATGTGTACTCATTAAGGGAAATTTATGTAAACCTGCCTTCAGGTATATATCCACAACAATGTGATGGTCTGGGGTCCACAAAGTACCATCATGCTATGTACCATATTATGCTGTATACAACCAAGTCATTTAAATAAAGAAAATAGTAAATGTGTATCTTCTTAGCTACATAATATGGGATGAATCTACAGACTTTGATGTAGTTACTAACTGTATGCATATTAAATGAGAAAATGAGCAATACTTAAAGCAGCTATTATATATTTAATGTTTTTAGCACAAAAAAACATTTATTGGAAGATGGATATAGTTTGCATTAGAAAATTGGCAACTGAAGAGTAAATAGTTGTGTGCACTCACCAGTTGGTCTCATGGTCATGAGTGTAATCCCATCATGCACAAATAAGTATGATTTCTAGAATTTTTCTGTTTGAGTCTATTCAAATCCAAATACTTAATTTCATGCAAATATACTAACACTAACTTGTGAAACACTGAATTTTCTTCAACACATTTGCTGGAATCTCCAAAGGTTTTATTTATGCTGACAATAAAATGCATAAAATCAGACCTTCAGAATTTCTAAAATAAACTTGTATTTAGGCTTGAAACAAAATTTAACTGAATTTCATGTAGGAGATAAAATATATTGTTACTTGTCTAGGCTCATACAAAAGTAACAAGAAAAGAGTGAACCCAACAAGCTTTGTAAAATTTAACAAATAATTTATTTCCCTAGAAAAAACAAGGTAAAAATGAGAAAAAGGACCTATGGTTTATGAATCAAATCCAAAAATTAATCCAAGAATTAAGAAAATATAAGTTCTGTCAATGAAGAGTCCTAAATGAGATTCTTGATGGAAGGCTATGACGTATGTCGAAACCTTCAAAGTGTTCCTTGTTGAATCACAAAGATTAATATTATCACAAAGATTAATATTCCAGTTTGGAATTCCAAATAATTTTCAATAAATGTCTTTGTCCAAGAATTCTGTAAGGAGCACTTATATGTATGTTTTCCAGAGAAATGAATTATTAATTCCAAAAAATACAAAAATTCAACTCAAACTGGTCACAACAAAACACCTTTGAGCTTCAAAGGTTTCGTGACCACCTTCTAGAACATCATGGAAACTTTTTCACATGTATAAAATCACATAATACAGTATAGCCTTAACTAAAATCAATGATTCACACCCTGGAAAAAAAAAGTTATTTACTTCAAACTCTATCTGATTTCTAAATCAAGGTCAGCAAATATATAGTGTTTCAACTACTGGCTGTTTACCAGGTCAAACAGAACTGAATTGAATTTCTATTAAAAAAAAATCAAATCCAGTAGACAAATTAATCATTACAATAACATGTAATGGAGTAAAATAAAAATTTGAAACTAACAAACAAACAATTTAATTACATATACACAACAATATTGTCCTCATAATCTACTTGATGAACAATCCAACCCGTGTGTATAACTGCCTGGACCCATTTAGAAAGTAAACCATTTGAGTCATCTCCTTTAAAATATTTGGATCATTCTCTTCAAGACAGGAGGAAAAAAACAAAAGCAGATGCAATAATAATTGAAAAATTTATAACCATGACTTTGCACTACTTTCAAGCAAACACTGGGAGTATTGCGGGGCAAAACTGGGAGTAGTATGTTTGATTATAATCACAAATCCCTTGATCCCTTCAATTTAAACGGTTGTGTTTCATGTTTGACAATAGTAACTTTAAGATTACCATGACAAGTGGATTGTGTATATGGGAGTGACTTGGAGCTACTGTCTGTATTTTTCACTCCGTATATGGTGATGACTAAAACTGCTTTTGACAATTCAGGTAATAAACTTGTTTCAGAGGGTGTGTTTGATGGTTGATTGATAATCCATTTGTGGTTTATTGTTTTCCCTTATATAGATTGGTAATGTTAATTGAACTATAAGTTTATCTGAATACATTTTTTTTCATCAGTGCATTGTTTGTTGCTTGGCAGAGTATGCCAGATAAATGATCAAATATTTGTTTCCAATTGCTAACCCTGGATCGAGTAACATTGTATCCACACATTGTAGACAGACATAAAGAAACTTAATGGTTTCATTGTTCATGTTCAGTAATAATTAGATTAACAATAATCAGCTTTGTAAGGAGCGAACATTTTCAAAATAGGAAGAAGTGGTGATAGATAATTTTGTTTTCTTTAAGAATACATGTTGCCAAATTATTAAATTAAACTCTTTTATTTTGGCACTAAAGATTTGTAGTACTTCAGGAAAATGGGAAATTAAAACCATGCCATGACCATGTTGTATCCAAATTCGTGTTATAACATAACATGTTTCACTCTAGTAATACTTTTCTGTCCATCCATCTTTCTGTCTGTCCATCCTTCTGTTTGGCACTCTTATTTTTGAGATTTTTTATGGATTACCATGAAACTTAGTAAACATTATTGCCATCATCTGAAGATATTCATATCAAAGACCACTTTGCTCCCACAATTTTTTAAATAGAGTTATTGTCCTTTTTTCTAAAGTCATTGTATGACAATTTTGTTAGTGCAACTTGTCTTACAGTGTTAGCTCATGGTATGACCTTCTGATCATCATGCAATATCCATCAATAATTGCTTGTTATCATTCATGAGTCCATATTTCTGATCTGATCTCAGTCAGTCTTGGAATATTGATTTATATCATCAGAATTCAAGCAAGATCAGAATTGAGTGAGATCCAAGCATATTAATGACGTGATCTTACATCATATTACAGTCAGGAGTCCACATTTCGGATCCATTTTCAATCAGACTTGAAATATGTGCTTTTAGTATTAAAATATCAGACAAGTTCTGTAATAACCAAGATCCACATATAATAATGAGGTGATCGTGCATCTGACTGGCTGATCTTCTTACCAATTTGGAGGTTATACTTCTGATCCAATTTTGATTGAACTTAGAACATGTCATTATATTATTAATTGGACAAGTTCAGTAATGAGCAAGATAGATGGATATAATGCAGGTGTTCTTGCAGATGATTAACTGAGCTTGTTATCACTGTGAAAACACAGTCTAATCCAGTTTTGTTCTAACTTGAAATGTGTGCTTACATCTTCAAGACTTTGGTTAAATTCGATAATGATCAAGATCTGTGACTAACACCTGACTAGCTTATGTGGAAGGCATATTTTGTTTTGAGGTTATCTGGATGGCATATTTTTTATTGAGGTTATCTGGATGGCATATTTTGTTCTGAGGTTATCTGGAATGCATATTTTGTATTGAGGTTATCTGGAACACATATTTTGTATTGAGGTCTGGAATGCATATTAATATCAGGCCTATGTGGAAAGCATATTTTGTATTGAGCTTATCTGGATGGATATTTTGTATTGAGCTTATCTGGATGGAATATTTTGCATCAGGTTTATCTGTAAGGCAGATTTTGCACTGGAATTATCTGGAAGGCATATTTTGTACAGAGTTTATTTGGTATGAATATTTTGTGTAGGGCTTATGAGGACGGCATATTTTATATCAGGCTTATCTGAAATGTATATTTTGTATCGGGCTTATCTGGGCAGCATATTTGTATCGGGCTTGTCTAGAAGGCATATTTTGTGTTGGGCTATCTGTAACACATATTTGTATTGGGCTTATCAAGAAAGCATATTTTGTATCGGGCTTGTCTAGAAGGCATATTTTGTATTGAGTTTATCTGGTATGAATATTTTGTGTCGGGCTTATCAGGACAGCATATTTTATATCGGGCTTATCTAGAAGGTATATTTTGTATTGGACTTGTCACGAAAGCATATTTTGTATTGGACTTATCATGAAAGCATATTTTGTATTGGACTTATCACGAAAGCATATTTTGTATTGGACTTATCACGAAAGCATATTTTGTATTGGACTTGTCTGGACAGCATGTTTTGTATCGATCTTATCTGGAAAACAGATTTTGTATCGGGCTTTGATCAAACTTTGAATATAAGCTTATATGATCAAGATGTTGTAAAAATTCAGCGATGTGCAAGATTAACACATTTATTATGCTTTCGTGTATCAGACTGATCGAGATTGTTGCCTTAAAAAAAAACCCAACTATTTTGGATCCAGTTTTGATAAATTAGGAAATAGCACTGAATCATCCAGCTCTTGGATAGGTTCAGCAAAGTGCATGCATAAAAATGATACGATTTTGTATCTGATTGGTTGAGCTTGTTAGTACTTTAAATGATATTATTTTGTGTCTGATTGGTTGAGCTTGTCAGTACTTTAAATGATATTATTTTGTGTCTGATTGGTTGAGCTTGTCAGTACTTTAAATGATATTATTTTGTGTCTGATTGGTTGAGCTTGTCAGTACTTTAAATGATATGATTTTGTGTCTGATTGGTTGAGCTTATCAAAACTTTAGCTACTCTTTTCTGGTATTTTTTTCAAAATGATAAATAGGCTGTCATGAAGATATTCTTGATGTGTTTTATTATAAACAAGGTCGAAGGATCTGCATGTATATGACTGGCTGAGCTTCTTAACACCTGAGAGACTATATTTTTGATTCAATTTTTTCGATCTTGGTAAATAGGCAAATATTGTGAAGATGTATGATAATTTTCAATATGCACGAGATCTATGCATATTTATGAGATGATTGTGCATGTGATTGACTGAGGTTTTACCACTCTATTCCTTCTCACAAATCAGACATGTATAGATTGACAACACTTTTATTTCTTAAATATTATAATCATTCATAATTCAGAATTAGGAATAAAACTCTTGCTTTAGAAAACCACCAAGGAGTCTACAAAATATTCTCAAGAAAAATGATGAATTATTCTTCAGAAATTGGCTGTAATAAAAACATGACTCATTATCATTTTGTAGAGCCTCCTCTTCCAATGAGAACAAATAACTTGAAAACAGAAAAAGACAAAGTTAGACCTCATTCACACTCACATGCCACTACATATTTGTAACTCCACAGACAGAAAAAGGCAGTACCCTTCGTGCTACAGTGAAGGCAGGGTGAGATGAGATGATCTCTCATTGTAGTAGTATATTCATGCTGTTGCGTTTTTGCAAGAGATAAAAATAGGCATCTCTTTCATACTTGTCCTTTAAATACGGAATGGTTACTCATATGATAAAGATTGAAATGACCATGGCATGACATGTACAATGGCATGGCATGACGTGTACAATGGCATGGCATGACGTGTACAATGGCATGGCATGACATGTACAATGGCATGGCAGGACGTGTACAATGGCATGGCATGACATGTACAATGGCATGGCATGACGTGTACAATGGCATGGCATGATGTGTACAATGGCAGTTTCACATGTTCATAAATCTTGTTGACAGTCTTTTAGTCTGACTTCACTCTGGTACAACAAATATTTTACTCAGTTTCTGAAACAGTGAATCATCTTCCTATGGATCCCATGCTGGTAGGTCTCATGTAAGGTCATTTAAATTTGCTTCTCTTGTAGTAAGTGGGTACACTATCCTGACTGTGGTTTCAGTGAATTCCAATTTTTCTGTAGGTAGCGTGTCTTGACTCCAACATAAATGACAAAATATCTACAACAGGGTATACAAGGTCAGTAGAAACTCCAATAACCATCTTGATATACAAATTTGCCATGTAAATCTAACAAGACTAGTAAAGCCTTCTTTTGAAATTGAATTTGTAAAATCTCATTTGTTCTAATCCTCTGATGGACCAATTGAATCATGGTAATTTACATGATTAGCACCAAGAGAACTTGGACATTGCCTGATCATTTGGATTTTTAGCATTATGTACACTAGCATAAGTAAATGTTGGTCAGTAACAACTGAAACATTATAAGACATTGGACTACAAAAATTGTGAAAACTACTAGTCCTACAGGAAATTTCCTACCCTCAGGCTAATTTCCAGCCCTGTTATGTCATACACATGAATTGGAACCAGGATGGAATCAGTGCAGACTGATTGTATTAGCACAGTGTTGTGGATGTTCATGATACATTTTTGTGGTTATACAGAGATCAAGGTCATTGTGACTGAAAGAAAGAAAACTGGTTTCTTACAACTCAAGTTCAGCAGCATGAGAAGTTACCAAATTTTGTGGATGGCTTGCACCTTATATAAGAAAGAACCTTGTTAATTTTGGAACCAAATATTCAAGATCACTGTGACTGAAAGAAGAAAAATAGGTTTCTGCATCACAACCTAAATTGTTCACAATGTAAAAGGTCAAATATTATGGGTACAGTAACTGAAAGGGGAAAAATGGTTGCCACACAATAACTTTAAATGTTTATCATGAACCTGAAACAGACTTTTTGAATGACTTGCATTTGGGGTAAGGAAGAATCATTTAAGTTTGGAGGTCAAGGTCACTGTGACTGCAAGAAGGAAAATGGTTTCAGATGACTTCAGTTCAGCATTACAGACCTGACCAAACATAGTGGATTGCTTGTACTTGGGTAAGGAAGTCACCTATCAATATTGGTGTCAAATAGTTTAAGATCCATGACAGTGTGATTGAAAGAAGAATGGTTCCTGCCCAAAAATTCCAGTTATAAACCATTCACCCTCATTCTAGTTTATGGATGGCATACATATTTGGTAATAAAGAAGCCATCTGACTTTGAATATAGGGTGAAGGATCAAGATCACTGTGATTGAACATAGAAAAATGATTTGGCATAATAAATTTTGTTCTAGACCACTTTCCAGAGTTTCTGGAGAGTTTGCTCTTTAAGTAAGAGACTTGTTGATTGTGATGAGGGGGGAAAGAGGTACTTATCATTGTGGCTCAAAAAAAAAATGGGTTTTTGCAAAATAACTGTTACTTTTTTAGACCAAGTTCCTTAACCAAACTGTGGATGGCTTGCACTTTGAGTAATAAAGAAACCTATTGGTCAATGGGACTAAGGTCCTGGTAAATCTGTTAAGAAAATAATGGTTTCTGCACAGTATGTTTAGTTCAAGACCCCATAACTTTGACCAACAATGGAGGGGATTGAGACCTTCTGGTCACTTATCTCCAGATTGAAAGATACCATACTAGAACCTACAAAATGGATGTGTATTGTGCCACTCTTGTTTTAATTTGGGAAGGTCTGGAATGATTTACTCACTTGAACCTGTTGAAACAGAGTTTTGTAAAATTCATTATTGCAATATGCCACTCTTAAAACTCTATTTATAAATTTTTAGTGTCATCTCCTACCCATATCCCTCAACAATATGAACAACCTGAGATTCAGTCCGCGGAAGGACTACACAGCCAACAGGCTTCAGAGTGGGCTGCTACAGCTGAGTTCCGGAACAGAACTTGTCATAGATGAAATGGCACTACAGCAAGGCCAGCTTAACCCTGATGGTGGGTTTTTGTTTTGCCCAAACTTAAATCAGAGTAAACAAGAGCAAGTAGGCACATTCTTCCATTTTCTGAGAAAATATTTCACAGAATTCAGTACCACTACAAACCCTGACAGAGAGTCATTTCAGTAAACGTATTTTCATTTCAGTTTGATAAAGTTGCAGCTGATAATGGCAAACACATTGTAGATGCCAGCATGAATCTGTACCACATTTTGAGTCCTTGTCAGTACTTTTCTGCAAGGAGTTATGGGGGTGACTTATGTTGTCATTTAAATGATTTTCATTGATACGATGGGTGAGTAATAAAACATGGAAATAGTTTTACCAAAAATGCCATTGTGACATGCAAAAACTCCTGATTTGTACAGAATTTGCATTTTTGCTGTTATTTACTACAATATCATTTTATAACAAAAATTTAAATTCATTTACTTCCTCCCTGAAAACTGCAAGTAATAAGTTGCAGCTGCAACTAAAGAATAAAGGCTTGGCAAAAATAATTTGTCAACTGTTTAACCACTGACCAAGCTTCAGAATCATAATGAATCAACTAGAAAAAGACATCAACAGTTTCAACTTAAAAGTAAGCAAACTGATAGCAGATGAAACTTAATGAACAACATAAATCCTTTTCACTTGTGAGACTGCTGATTCTACATCAAGTCTCCATCATTACATGTGATAGGCGTGGTTCATAGCCTATAAATGGCCATCTAATGCATTACTTTGCAGTCAACCTCAGCTAAGGGTATGGACTCTGAAAAATGTGGACATGGAAAAATACAAGGAGAATTTAGACATAAAATTACTGTCTGTCAAACCACCATAGACACACACACATGTCCAAGGCTTTAATACCGTAAATTGTCATTAGAAAAAGATTAAGAGCCCATTATCATTGAATCTTAGGCCAGGCAATTCAAACTAGTGAATCTGAGGCCTGGCCAGGCAACTCAAAATAGTGAATCTGAGGCCAGACCAGGCAACTCAAAATAGTGAATCTGAGGCCATGCCAGGCAACTCAAAATGGTGAATTTGAGGCCAGGCCAGGCCAGGCCAGGCAACTCAGAATGATGAATTTGAGCCAGACCAGGCCAGGCAACTCAGAATGATGAATTTGAGCCAGACCAGGCCAGGTAACTCAGAATGATGAATTTGAGCCAGACCAGGCCAGGCAACTCAAGAATGATGAATTTGAGCCAGACCAGGCCAGGCAACTCAGAATGATGAATTTGAGCCAGACCAGGCCAGGCAACTCAGAATGATGAATTTGAGGCCAGGCCAGGCAGCTTAAAATAGTGAAACTGAGACCATTCCAAGCAGCTCAAAATGGTGAACTTGAGGATGGGCCAGGCAACTCAAAATGGTGAATTGGAGGCCATTCCAAGCAAATCAAAATAGTGAATCTTAGGCCAAGCAACTCAGAATGGTGAATTGCATTGCCTGGCCTGAGTTTGAAGCAGATAATGATCGTTAATATTTGTCAGATCGGTAGATATACATTTACTGCCAGAAATTATCTTATGCTTGTTTATAATTAACCCATACTTTTTTGTCATCTTCCATAAATTCCTCACTCATTTCATTTCTGCTCTAAATGTCTATAGGGACAAAATTATTAAGTCTTTGCACGCAAAAATTTGAAATGGCCACTAAAATTGTCAAATAGATCTCTGTATGGCTCCTAAAATTGATTGTTACTTCGAGCACTTGCTAAAAATGATTAGATTCTCACATTATCAAGGCCTGTTGCTTTCATTTCTAATTTGGTGAAGTCCTTTTTTTTATCAGACTCGCTTGATGTACCTTCTGTACCCTTTTGAAGCAGTCTTTAAACTTGCTTTACATTTTGATTGTGCTGAATGTTTGTTGTTTATTTTTTATGGCCCACTATGAATACAGCCATGGAATTTTATGTCGTCATGTCCGTCCATCCATCTGCCTTGAGAGTTTATATCAGCAAGCAGCTTGCAATATATTGCAACACATTACTGATGGAATTTTGACACATCATATTAGTAATAAATAATGTTTTTCATATTAGGTATGGCAATTAAAACAAATATTTTCATAATTTTGATTATTACTTGTCCAGCAAATACACAACTGTGTCCATAACACACCTGCCAACCCTTACGATTTTGCCTTAACTCTTACGAAAATTACCCTTAAAATATGGACTTGTGGCATAAGAGCAAAAACTATGGAAAAATGAACATTGTAAAAAAATCCGGAAAATTTGTTCATCCGTGTTTGATTTGGATCCGGGTTTTATATTAGAATTAGTGAAATTAGACAGGGAACCAGACTAACTTTACAGCAGCACCTCAGATGCTTTAAACTGCACCTATTTGTTCATGCGAAGCATCTGCATGATCAAACTGTTGATTATAGAATTGTTTAAACATGGCGTCCAGCAAGAGATGGATGTTTAAGACGAAAGGGAAAATAAGCCTCTTGAAAAGTGTTAATAATTAACACTGAAGAATAAAAAGGAATATTCAGCTTTTTGTGAATAAAAGCTGGAAGTTTATTGGACATCACGTGCCAATTTGAGTATGATTCGTGGTGGGAGATATGATTGCTGTCATCATGTGAAATGGAAAAAGATAAGAATTACATCCAGTTGAGAGATAGCAACAAGCCATTGAGCTGCATAGGGTTTGGAACTTGAGTTTGTGCAACTGTACTAGTGGTAAATAATGTCAACACGTACTTTGCAAACTTTTCAGTTGAACATAATGTTTATTTTCGCTGCATGTTTCAAATACCGAACTTTTAATTACGTTTTCGAGCTTTACAATAGCTGTTTACGATAAATTTTTTTTACACCTTACTGAAAACTGGTCAAACTTACGGGAAAAAATCAGTTGCCTTACTGAGACGGACTCGTCAGGGTTGGCAGGTCTGTCATAAGGATGAGGTACCTTGGATAAATTAACAAGATGGACATAAACATTGTGAAATTGGGGGGTTGGGGTTGGATGAATGTCTGAATACTTGAGTTTTAATTGCATTGGAAATAATTGTCAATAAATAGTAATTTAATAATTAACTTGTTTAGTCTTATGTATAAATTACCATTATTGTCACTATAACCAATCTTTACAACATCATTAAAAACATTGTTCGAAGAGGTTTCAATACATTTCGCATGGATATCGATGTAAACATTATGTATTATGACACTGCCTTTTGCATGTTAATATGAATACATTCAGGTGTTATTGTTGATTCAGAAGAGAACTAGATATCTTTTTCTTTAATTACATTAGCCAATCATAATGCCTTTGGAGAACTACTACTGCCTCACAAATCTAGCCCTCCCAGACACTACTTTATTTAAAGGGAGCTAAATGTTGTCTGCCGACCTACATGGCAGTTATAAAGGTTGGTAGCAAAACCCACGAACCTGTCAGTTAATACTTCCGCTTGTGCCAGAAGCATGCTGTCATCAGAAGAGACCTTGTAAAAACCAGAATCTACATGGAAGATATACCATTACAAGTTGGAGGAGTTTTTAACTTCTAAGGAAAGTATGCTCCATCTCTATTTCCATTTTTTTCTCTTCCTATGCTGACATAGTTCTGCCTTTACAATTTAGTAACACTTGTCGTCATCATTCATTTAGGTAGTTGCACTAAGCCACTTCACATTAAGTTTGGGTTATAATTATTTTATATACGTGCAAGCCTCCAGTGCTTGTATAAAAAAAACTCCCAGTATATTATGTGTAATTCCGTTACAACTCCCAATATGTGTAATTCCATTACAACTTCCAATATATGTGTAATTCCATTACAACTCCCGATATATGTGTAATTCCATTACAAACGGGTACATATGGGTGAGTTTCTATTCCAAAGCATTCATAGCATCCAGGTGCCAACTTCAATGATTTTACTTGTACAGGCAGTCTTTGGGCCTTTTTCCCTGCAGGTAATTGCCTTGTAATGGTCGCACCTACTTTGTATGTATCTAAAACGCTGCCTTAATTGTATTTATGTGAAGGTTTTTGTATATAATAATAGACACTTGGGTACATTTCTGTATTGCTTCTACTCTGGTCAGACAAGTACAGGTAAGCTTTCAATTCATGGTTTACTCTGTTACATCTTGCTCATGTATGTTTCTAATGGTGATACTTCAGTGATGTTTATCTGCATAAGCAATCCATCATACTTAAAGAGCACTTTATCTCTTGCATGGATAGCTTCACAAGATAGGTTTGAGCTACAATATTTATATGCGTGCATGACTTTATGGCCTTAAGAAACTCCTTATATATGTATAATTCCATCATTTCTGGTACATAAGGTGAGTTTTATTTTACCACGGCATCCTTAGACTTGGAACACCATGCTTCAATGATTCTACATATTCATGCTGTCCTTGACCTTCCATATGTTCATTTAGCAAGATGCCAAGATTAGTTTCTCATGGTTTAACAGATGTCACTTTGCAGTCTGTCAACACTACCGTGGGAAGAGACTCATGACTGTATCAAAGTCATGGTTTCTGATTCTGGGCATCTTACAAATTTCGTGAGTGGCAGACTTTTTCACTCTTTGCCAGCTAAGTCTCACGCATTACAGCAGACCTAAACCTGACCTTGTGCAACCAAGAGGATGTTGCTTGCTCTCTAGTGATGTCAGGGGAAGATTCAGCCTTCTGAGCCATCATTGAGGACGTTTTCTACTTTTGACCCCCTATCGATAGATTGGATGCATAAACCTACCCACCAGTACCTCTGATTCCAAAATGATCCAGAAGGCGAGATAATCAGTGTCACCTTGTCCTCATTGCTTCCCTCAGATGGAAGAAGTCATGGATCAGCGACCTTATCAGTCTTGCAACGAAAACTGTTGGAAAATTTGGATTTTCCCTCGTCTACTCTAACAACCACAAGGGCAGTTGTTTCATTCCTACCCTGACCCACTGAACCTGCACATCTGAATCATATTAAACAGGCCCTAAGAAATAAACAAATTCTCACAACCAGTCATGGAGAGAATTGCAAGAAAGCCCTCGACTCAGAAAGCATACAAAGACAAGTAGCATGTTTTCATCCAGTGGTTCACCAACAAACAAAACATAACTCTCCAGGCATTTATAGCTAACTTCCTCTGGCTCTTTGAAGAGAGAAAGTTCACTCTAAGTAGGATAAAAAGTTACTGCTCCACGATTGCTGACACCTTTCGTCACACGGAAGAGAGAATATCAGACAAAACATGGACTTACCTGACCTTCTCTCTATCTTTGAGTATACACAGCCAAAAATGTTAGCCCTGTGCCCAAAGTGTGACCTATCTTGGATATTAATCTTGCTGAACAAAAACCTTTTGCACCACTCAATTGCGTCTCTGGTACTCCTTTCATACAAGACCTGCTTCCTCATGGCATTAGCGACAGCAGGCAGAATTGGCGATTACATTCCGTATCAGCAGACCCGAATTACATTCAGTTCTGACAATCTTACTCATGATGGCATCCTCTCTCATCACCCAAGAACAGACTGCCTTCCATGGGTAACTAGACTTTTGTCATGAAACCTCTGTCTACTCTGGACTGTGGACAAGTCAGCTCAAGACCACCTACAAGACCCAGTTCGTGCTCTGATGTGGTACCTTAATAGAAAAGAACCACTGCATTGAGGGAAATTGTGCCTATTTTTACCTCTCAAGAAGAATATGAGGATGTATCAGCACAGACTATCTCATCCTTGATTAAGTTGGATATTCGCTACGCATATCAGGAAATAACTCCAGCTCAAATGAACTTCTTATGCATTTTGCTCATGAGATTAGAGCAGTTGCCACCAGCATAACATTCAACCCAAACTGTTCTCTAGCCGACATCTTTCAAGTCATGGGATGGACATCTTAGTCCACATTCTCTAGCTTTTATCTCAGAGATCTACAGCTTCTGAAGACATGGCTTCAAGACTTATGTTGGATTTGTGGGGGACATTTTCCCTATATCAAGCTGCGCCCCAACAGATGGAGTCCCCTCCAATTGGGTTACATAGAAGCTGTCTCACATACGTTAGGGGACAGGAGATGGTATCTCCAGGGTAATGAGATGTACCTCTTTTCACCTCTTACCTTTACTCCTAAGGTATTATAATTGGGTAATGTATTTAAAGAAGAAACCAATTTTTCCTAGTAAAATATGTTTCTTCAAGAATACTTACCCAATTATAATACACTTGCACCCTCCCAGTCTCCCCGTAGTTACATCGACAGACGGCGTGCCTTCTGCTCTAGTAGTAACTGACAGGCTCATGGGTTTTGCCGCCAAGCCTAGTATCTAAAGGGAGATCACTCTGCCAGACAGCCATCTGGGTCATCAGACAACTTTTAGCTCCCATCAGCTAAGAGAAGTATCTGGGAGGGCTGGATTTGTGAGGTAGTAGTTCTCCTAAGGTATTTTGATTGAGTAAGTATTCTCAACGGAACATATTTTACTGGATCCATTAGTATATGAATTCACTTGGCAAGAGTCAGAAACACTTCTGCCTTCATCAACACATGAATTCACTTTGCACGAGTCAGAAACAATCAAGCTTTGATCAGTACATGAATTCACTTTGCAGGAGTCAAAAACATTAAAGCCTTGGGAAACTTAATCACTTGGCAGAAAGTGGAATATGATTTCAGCTATCACAGACAAGAATTCCATGCAAATGTTTCCATCCTGACTTTATCCGAGGGCAAGTCCATACTTCCAGTAAGTAGAATCAACACTTTTCTTATCACTGCTTTCATTTAATTGCATATATACCAGCAAATTTAAGTTCCTACTGCATAAATTTGAGGGAGAAAACGAAAATTGTATAAATTATATTTAGAGGAATATATCTATTTTCCTAAATCTTGGAACTTTAATTTTTTTGTTCTTAAATATGTTCTTACTGAAATATCTCGTTGATATGTCATTGTGCAATTTATTGTCATGCTGTAATGGGATTAATTTGTGACATTGTCACCAGGCTGAATTTCAGGTTACAGACTTGAAAAAAATTGCATGAAAGTGCATATTTTCATTTGTTTATTCTTGAGCACAGCTTTTGTTGTAATTCAATATCAGTGTCAGACTGAAAATATGGATTTTTAATTTTTGAATAACTTTCCCCAGAAAAATTTGAACTCAAATTCAGAACTAGCTCAGGTGTATTTGCTTGACTTGTTCCCATAGTTTTCCTGATATTAAAAATGGTTGTTCCTAATTTTTGGGGGTTGAGTTTTACCTGAGGTTGGGTGATCAGGCAGCATTTCTGATTTGATTTTGATGAGATTGTATTTAAATCAATAAAATACTGGACAGGTACAGTTACAAGTCAGATTCACACATATTACTAAGCCATTTTCTGTCATACATACATATTTTAGGAACTTGATTTTTATCAAATTTGTTAAATCAGCTTATATCATCAAGACAGATGGATTTTACTTTGAGCCAGATGAATGCATAATGTTTCTTACCTTTCTAGCAACAGTGTTTCTGACCCCATTTAAATTTCACTTGGTAAAATGGCTAATGCAATTAAGATGTTGGATGAGTTTTATTATGAGTGAGTCCAGTCCATATTTATGAGGTGCTCTTGCATCTGATTTGCAGAGTTCCTTTGCCATTCTTGCATCTGATTAGCTGAGTTCCTTTACCATTCTTGCATCTGATTGGCTGAGTTCCTTTACCACTTTTGTGGCTGTTATTTTGATGGGATTTTGATCAGACTTTGTAAATAGACTTACGATCAGTTTTAGGCAGATCCATACATAATAATGATTTGATCTTGCATCTGATTGAGCTTTGCAACACTAGCAGCCATATTTCTGTTTTAAATGGCCATTATCTTACTTAAGTTTGATCATGAACGAGATGTCGACATATTTATATAGTAATCTTGTATCTGATCAACTGAGCTTGTTACCACTCTTGATATCAAACTTTGGATTTTACTTAAACTTGGTAAGCACTCCCCTCCTGCAGCAAAAGATGTGGTTGTTGTGGTGGTGGAGAGGCTTTCCAATTTAGATCATACAGATATGAGTAGTAATGTTATGGAATCAGTATGATAATTATTCATGTTATTTTAAATAATTATGAATAATCATCAATCGCCATGTAAAACCTTGTCAGGGTACTAGCATCTGGCTGTAACTATCATTCCCATCCATTCCATTTTCCTGCTGCTCTAGGGCTGACGATGTTTATTTGACTCTTTCTGGCTTCCAATTTCTCATTAGTGTTCAGATAACTCCCTCGTTTTGTTAGATGAGTTGTGCTTTTTATTTCTGAATGGATAAAGCTAGATGACATTTTGCACTCTCTGCAACATTTTGCTCATTCTGTGTTTATAAAAGAAGTAAGCTTCTCTCCGGCTTTAGTTTGGTACCATTTCAAAAACATTTTTTAATCTTTGAGAGAAAAGCAACAAAGGCTAACATACCATTTTTAACTCTATGGGTCATACATCATAAAACATGAGATGGCCTGTTGGCCATCATTTGATATCTGTCTGTTCATTAGCACAAGTTTGTTATCACTACTTCTGCTAAACTGCTTGGAGGATTGCCATGAAACTTTACACAGATGTTCATCCCAAGGTCTTGTTGTCCCTTAATGAAAATGGAGCTGTTCAGACATCCAGTATGATTTCCATAGAAGCCATCTTTATAATCTTCTTATCACTACTCCATCATGTCAGCAAGGGGTTTTCACAGAAAGATGTATTATGATGTTTAGTTGGTCCTAAATGTAGCTACTCCTTCTAAATGGAAAGTCCAGTCAACTTGGAATTTTCACCAGAAGACTTTTTATGGTATTTAGTTAATTCCAAATGAAAATAATGCAGATGCAACATCTACTATGTGGCTGTCTTGAAATTCTTGTTATAGCTACTCCTTCAGAATTGATGGTACAGTGGTCCCCGTCTTATACAGCCACCCCTTCTGCACCAGGAAAGTGGCCATATAAGATGGGTGACCTTTCCAGAGGGGATCTATATTTGTAAGAAGTATTATATGTACATGTACATGTATGTAGTAAAAAAAGTCACATATAACTTCAAAACATTTAATATCCTCATTTAAAAGGATCATTAATTATTAAAAGGCTCTTCTTGTCTTAAGAACAGTCTTATTTCAAGATAACATAAATTAATAGTTTTTGTTCTTAAGCATGAAATGCAAGTGGGGTATTACTGACATGCACATTGCAAAACCATTCAAAAATGTCATTTAAATCTTGGTACATATATTGCTTGGCATTTAAAATTATAATCTTTCCATTTACTCCATTTTCCCACTGCTACAGAATATTCTCCTATTTATTACGATGCTGTTTATTAGACAACATAACATTTTTCGACAAGAACTTGTGAACTCTCCCTATTGTCATCAAGTCAGATAACTTGTATTTTTCTTCTAAAGAGCTAATTCTCTGTGTATGTGAGGACTTGTTGGAGTTTTGTAACAGTTTATTCCTGTGTTGCTAATTCTACAGTACTACAATTTCATTATGCAGACAAAACTTTTGTAGAGTAGATGGAATGACTTGTTTATAAAGGAAGTGATACATATACTGTCACATGATTTTGGGGTCTTTATCTGGTACCATGTATCGTTCAAGGTTCATATCTATCTGTGTGTTAAAATCTATACTTAGCTTATACTGACCATGTTATGATCTTGACAATTATGTCCAGTGGTAATCATCAAATGAAAAAAAACTCAACTGCTATCTGAAGCTGAAAACTCTATCATAGTATTGTTGACCCCATTTCCTGTAAATGTCGGCATTAATGATATAATATTAACCTTTGTGGTACATGTACTTTAGCCAGCACTTCTTTCAGATATTGAAAACCTGACATCGGGAAACAGACACCAGTAAATATATTGGAATAACTTGTCATGAACTAAATATTAGTTTTGGACACATACTAAAATAAAATGTGGCCGCTTGTGAGGGGTAACTTTTACATTTTTGCACTAATATGCAGGCCTCTGGTTGTGTTAGAGGGGTTGCCCATCTTGAGGGGTACTTTTGAACATGAACTCATCGGTGCCTAGAGATCCTGGCCATAAAAAGTGGGTCGCCACTGGTCAGGGGGGCCATTCATGAGGAGTACCACTGTACTGTTGACATAGGGTATTCACCAAAAGACTTCTTACGATATCTAAATGGTCTGAAATGAAACTTGTGCCCCACAAGCATATAGTATGGCTGGTACAATGAATATATTGAAAATCTTTTTACTATTTCTGAGTGGTTGGTCATATTGACATGGGGTTTTCACCAAAAGTTTTCTAATGGGGTTTAATTCATTCTAAATGAAAATGATACCAATGTTACATCCACTATGACTACCACAGTGACTAATTTGAAAATCTTGTCACAGAAATATATCATAGATGGTTTCAGCACTCCACGGTTAAAAATTATCTATCTTGAATTCCTGGAAATTCCTTTCAGATTGTTGAGTATCACTCTGTTCAAGGGATTCTTGTTACTTTATGTTGACTAGTGAAGGACTTTTGTTACCTTATGTTCACCAGACATCACACTGACTTGAACTGAACAATACTTGCATGTCAGCTGTTTACTTTTGTCTTCTTTATAATATTGGTAGTAATAATAGCCAGTAATTGTCATAGCAACACAATCTGAGGAATAGGTAGCAGAAGGGTTAAAAGATTACAGTAATCTCTATATGGATTAAAGTTAGATAATCCACATTATCACTGTGTTGGAAGAAATGTAAAGAAATCAGCAAAAATGTTCATGAGGTTTTCATCTCTAAACCCTACTGCTTGTGAGGGATAAAACATTTTGTACTAAGACACGAGTTGTATTGGAGGGGTAGCCATACTAATGCACTATCTGTGTTTGATGGGTGGCCTTACTGATACCCAAGCTGTATTGGAGGGGTCACTATCCTATTAACACCAGTTCACCACTGCCAGCGGATTATGGCCCTACAAAGCAGGTGGCCATGGGCCACGTTAACCATGCAAGAGCGGGACCACAGTATTATCTCCCATACAATTTTGACTGCATAATAATTATGTCCGTCTTTTGAATAAATTTTTATCGTAATAGATAAGTAAAATTTGACATGATATAAAGTTTTAGAGAAAGTTAACACAGGTTTCAGTTTTTTGCCTAAGAATATAGACCTGCTTAATGGAATGATTACAGTTATGTGAGTTGAACAATAACAGATCCACTCGTGCCTCTTGTTAAGTTCAGAATTCAGTTACTTGATTTTTAAAGCTGGGATTTCTGGTTTAAATATGTAGACATTGTCATTTGCATTATTTACACATCATACTTTTCTCATTTCCTTGTTGAGTTAGCTTGCTGTATGTACTTGCCTTTAATCAAGTCAAACTGTAAACAACATAGATCCTGATTTGCTGTTACATAATGTGCCAGGAGAGCAGGGTCTGTTCTGTTTGTTTTACTGATTACTCCCAACAAACTACATATACCCAGATGTGTCAACACATTATGTGACTGCAGATCTAGTCTGTACAGTTTGCATTCAGACTCAATTTATACACCAGTATACATGGTACTATGTTCCGTTTCTTGCAGAGTGACTGCTTGGTGCCATTATGCCAGAAAATTATGCCAGAAAATCTGAGACAGCATTTTACACTCCTGGATCCTAAGCTTACACCAGATTTTTTGACCAAGGTTCGAACTTATCTTGGATTGACCAAGCTACTCAACTACTGCTTGACTGAAGACATTCAGAAGGTAATAATAAACTACACAGTGTGATTTTATTAGGTTTTGCAGTGTGATGAGGTTCATATTTATTATGTTCTGCATAGCATGATGAGGCTCTACATAGTGTGATGAGGTTCTACATAGCATGACGATGTTCTACATAGTGTGATGAGGTTCTACATAGTGTGGTTATGTTTATTGGATTCTACATTGTGTGGTAAGGTTCAAATTTATTAGGTTCTACATAATGTGATGAGGTTCATGTTTATGAGGTTCTGTATAGTGTGATGAGGTTCTACATGGTGTGATGAGGTTCAATATTTATTAGGTTCTACATAGTGTGATGAGGTTGTTTATGAGGTTCTACATGGTGTGATGAGGTTTGTGTTTATGAGGTTCTACATAGTGTGATGAGATTCATGTGTACAAGGTTCTGCATAATGTGACAAGGTTCTACATGGTGTGATGAGGTTCATGTTTATTAGGTTCTACATAGTGTGATGAGGTTGTTTATGAGGTTCTACATAGTGTGATGAGATTCATGTATTCAAGGTTCTGCATAATGTGACAAGGTTCTACATAGTGTGATGAGGTTTATGTTTATTAGGTTCTACAAAGTGTGATGAGGTTGTTTATGAGGTTCTGCATAGTGTGATGAGGTTTGTGTTTATGAGGTTCTACATAGTGTGATGAGATTCATGTGTACAAGGTTCTGCATAATGTGACAAGGTTCTACATAGTGTGATGAGATATATGTAGTGTAAAGTTATTCATGTGTGTTCTACATAGTGTGATGTGGTTCATGTTTATTAGGTTCTGCGCAGTGTGATGAGGTTCATGTTTATTAGGTTCTGCATACTGTGACAAGGTTCTGTATAGTGAGATGAAGTTCATGTTTATGAAGTTATGGATGTTAATTAGATAATTTTCAATGTCGTCAAAAGGAGGAGGTGAATAATCATGACAGATGTTATAGAATCGGATGTCCGTCAAGATCAGTAGACAAGAATAGTTTGTTAAACTGCAATACAGTGTTTGAAAATTAACTTGCTTGAAATGACAGGTAAACATTTCCAGTGGTCAAGTTAAGTTTACATAGATTCAGGGTTGACAATTGTTTCACTTTAATGAAAAAGATGTTCTGTGAAGAATATTGCCAGCTTTGACTGTGCATACCTTTTTTTCCAGAATTTTTTTTTTTCTATTTGTTTGGATCAAGTTAATGCATGTACTTTCCACTTTCAGACTGGTCTCACTTTATAAATACATGGTTACGTATCTTGTTAGAGGGGTCACAGGACAAGTTTTCAAAAACAACCAGTCACTTGATTAATTTAAGGTTACTAACATTGTCACCGTTTATATAATAGATGAATGAATAAGAGTTTATTCTGGAGAGTAAACATTTTTATTGCTTGCCTGACTTGGATAGAGAATTTTTTGAGACTTTCAACCCCAGCAGTATTTTTTAAGTAAGAGTAGAAACATAATTACTGTTTTTTATAAGCCATTTATATTTTTAATTTTCAGAAACATGCATAGTAGTAAGTATATCATGATATACAAAGAGCACATAAGTATATTGGTCTAAAAAATTGACTGTAATGATACTTTCCATTACACATGCATGTACTTGTACATTTTTAGGTGATTCAAGATGACTTTGTGGAGCTGAGGAAGAACGACGCCAAGAATATGACTGTTGATGATTTTCATCGTCACCTGAATCTTGTCAGGTACATATTTCCTGTTATTGTAAATGTTGGAAATTCTGCTATTTTTAGACATTTTATTTGGTAATGTCTGCTTATTTAATGATAGAAATATATATATTTTTCACATGTAGGTAGCAGACTTTTCTTACTGTTACATTCCTAGCAATCAGAACAGTTAGGTGCATTTCAGCATGACTGCAGTAATAAAATCTTGCATTTGTTTTATTTTAATCTGAAAAGAACATGTATAAGTATTTATCAAGCATTTTATTTTGTTCCAATCCACATATTTCTACAGTATCAATTTACTGTTTCCAAATCCATGTATGTATACAGTTTCTAGTAACTGCTGATTTCAACCTATGTATGTCTACAGTATACACTAAATGTTGTTTCCAATTTGTATATATGTATACAGTATCCAGTAACTGTGGAGTCCAATCTGTATATGTGTAGGTTATCCACTGTTGTTTCTAATCAACATATGTGTACAATGTTCAGTAACTGTTGTTTCCAAACTGTACATTAATACAGTATCCACTATTGTTTCCAATCAACATATGTATACAGTATCCATTAATGGTTGATTCCAGTCTACATATTTATATACTGAATACAGTTATTGTTGTTTCCAATTTGTGTGTGTTACTGCATCCAGTAACTTGGTTTCCAATCCATATATGTATACAGTATCCAGTAACTGTTGTTTCCAATCTGCATATATGCAGACCTGCCAAACCTTATGATTTTGCCATCAAGTCTTACAAAAATTACCCTTAGATACGGACTAATGTCATGAAAGCAAAAACTATGGAAAAATGACCATTGCCGAAAAATGGGGAAAATTTGTTCATCCTTGTTTGATTTTGATCCTGGTTTCATATTAGAATTAGTGACATTAGTCAGGAACCAGACTAACTTCACAGCAGCACCTCAGATGCTTTAAACTGCACCTATTTGTTCATGCTAAGCATCTGCATGATCAGACTGTTGATTATTGAATTTTTTTTAAAATGGTGTCAAGCAAGCGATGCAATTTTAAGATGAAAGGGAAAATAAACCTCTTGAAAAATGTTAATAATCAACACATAAGAATAAAAAGGAATATTCAGATTCTTGTGAATAAAAGCTGGAAAGGACACAATTACATTTATTGGACATCACATGCCAATTTGAGTATGACTCATGGCAGGAGATATAATTGCTGTCGTCATGTGAAATGGAAAAAGAATTTCAAATAATTACTTCAAGTTGAGAGATATCAACAGGCCATTGAGCTGCAGGGGGTTTGGAACTAGAGTTTGTGCAACTGTACTTATGGTAAATAAAGTCTACGTGTACTTTACGAACTTTTCAGTTGAACATAATGTTTATCTTGGCTTCATGTTTTGAATACCAAACTTTTAATTACGTTTTCCAGCTTTACCATAGCAGTTTATATTTTTTTTACACCTTACTGAAAAATGGTCAAACTTACAGAAAAAATCAACTGTCTTACTGAGACAAAGTCGTCAGGATTGGCAGGTCTGTATATGGGTACTATATCCAGTAACTGCAGTTTCCAATCCACATATTTATACGGTGCCCAGTAACTTTTGTCTCCAAACTATACATGTATAAAGTATCCACTATTGTTTCCAATCCACATATGTGTACAGTATTCAGTAACTGTTGTTTCCAATTTGTTTATGTTATTGCATCCAGTAACTTGTTTCCAATCTGCATATATGTGTACAGTATTCATTACTTGTTGTTTCCATGCAATATATGAATAGAGTGTCTAGTAAGTGTTATTTCCAATCAGCATTTATGTATACAGTATCCAGTAATTGTTGTTTCCAATAGACACATTAATACAGTAACTCCACATTCCACATAACGGATGCAGGAGGTCATGGGTTCGATCCCCAGCCAAGTCATACCAATGACTTATAAAAATGGTACTAACAGCTGCTTCGCTAGGCACTCAGCATTAAGAGGTTAGTGTTAGGACTGGTCGGCCTGGTGTCAGGATAATGTGACTGGGTGTGATATCATGCTACATGTCTGCGGCATGATGCCCCAGTGCTAGAGATCGTGATAAACTGCTACACTGCAGACATCATAGCGATATGACTGAAAAATTGTTAAAGCTACGTTAAAAATGCCCCAAAACAACTAACACCCAATCCACATATACGTGTTCAGTATCCAGTAACTGTTGGTTCTATGCTGCACATATGTGTGTGTGTGTGTGTGTGTGTATGTGTATATATATATATATATATATCTATTGTCCAGTAACTGTTCGTTCCAATCTGCATACAGTGGTCATGAACGGCCCCCCTGACCAGCAGCCACCCACTCTTTACCACCAGAATCTCTTGGCACCGACAAGTTTGTGCTCAAAAGTACCCCCTAAAGAAAGGCCATCCCACTAATGCGACCAGTGGCCACCATATTAGTGCACAAATGTAAAATTTACCCCTCACAAGCAGCCACATTTTATTATTAATTTGTTCAGAACCAATATTTAATTACGGTGAGGTAAGTAATCTGATTATCTTTCCCGATGTCTGTTTCCGCATGTCAGGTTTTCGTTACTGAAGAAGTGTTGGCTAAAATACATGTACCACTAATGTTATTATTATATTATGAACGCCAACATTTGCAGGAAATGGGGTCAGCAATATTGTGATAGAGCTTTGGGCTTTACACAGCGAATTTTTTGTTGTTGTTGTTTTGGGTTTTTTTAAATTAACAATTATGACCGATATAATTGTCAAGATTATAACATGGTCAGATAGGCTAAAAATCAATTTTGTGGATTAACACACACACGCAAGGAGAAACAATTAACATTAAACAAAACAGGGTACCAGACAAAGACCGAAATATCACATGGCAGTTCATGTATCACTTCCTGTATAATAAGGCATTTCGTTTACAAATGTTTCGTTTGCAAAATTAAATTGCAGTATTGTACAATTAGCCACATAGGAATAAATCATTACAAAACTTTGTCATCACATAAATGAAGAAATAATACTTTAGAAGAAAATAAGAGTTATTCGACTTGATGACAATGGGGAGAGTTCATATGCTGAAAAAATTTATGTTGGGAAGACTCAAATAAACAAGTGCGTAAAATAAGAGGAACATTCTGTAGCAGTGGGAAAATGGAGTAAATGGAAAGAGAATTATTTAAATACGAAACAGCATATGTACCAAGACTCAAATAATGTTTTTGTAATGCACATGCCAACAATACCCCACTCAAATTTCATGCCTAAAAATACGAACAATTAATTTATGTTACCTTGAAATAAATTTGTTTTTAAGACAAGAACATTTGAATAATTAATGCTACTTTTAAATGAAGATATTAACTGCGTTAAGTTTTATGTAGCTTTCCTACAATATACACATATACATACACATCTCAAAAATATAGTCCCCCTCTGGAAAGGCCACTCTCCCAGAGCAGAAGGGGTGGTCGTGTATGAGAGGGACCACTGTATGTATACAGCATCTAGTGACTGTAATTTTGAAACTATGTATGTATACAGTATCCAGTAACTGCTGGTTCCAATCTGTCTGTGTGTATACAGTATCTAGTAACCGTTGGTTCCAATCTTTATGTATGTATACAGTATCCAGTAACTGCTGGGTCGAAACTTTATGTATGTATACATTATCCTGTAACTGTTGGTTCTAATCTTTATGTATGTATACAGTATCCAGTAACTGTTGGTTCCAATCTTTATGTATGTATACAGTATACAGTAACTGTTTCTAATCTGCTTACATGTATACATTACCTAGTAACTGTTGGTTCCAATCTGCACACACATGCACACACACACACATATTTATTTCCAGTCTCTTCATGTATACAGTATCCAGTAACTGTTGGTTCCAATTGAAACATGTTTACTGTATCCAGTAGCTGTTGGTTCCATTTGACACGTGTACACAGTATCTCCAGTTCACATATATGTATACAGTATGTAGTAAATGTTACTTCCAATCTGCATATATGTATACAACATGCAGTAATTGCTGGTTCCAATCCACACATATGTATACAGCATCCAGTAACTGTAACTTCCAATCTGCATAAATGTATACAGTGTCCAGTAAATGTGGCTTCCAATCCACATGTTTGTATACAGAATCCAGTAACTGTTATTTTTCAGTCTGCATATATGTATACAGTAACCAGTAACTGTTATTTCCATTCCACATCTATGTGTACAGTGTCCAGTAAATGTTATTTTTAAATTCACATATATGTATACTGTATTCAGTAAATGTTGTTTTGAATCTATATAATATGTATACAGTATCCAGAAACCATTTAAAATACACATAAATGTATACAGTATCCAGTAACTGTTGTTTTCAATCAGCATATCACAAAATGTTTCTGAATTCATGAACTTGGAAAGCAGCGGTGTGCAAAAGGACTCCGTACAACATACTATTTTTATTAAACTTTTATCCCATAAAGTTCCTGTCATGATATAGGTCATGCCCCCAGCAGAGGTCTCAGTGCTTGTCATGACCTCATTTTTTCAGGTAGGCAACTGGTTAAATGTCTGGGTTCTTCAGCTTGACATGAATGGTTGTTAAACTAAATTTGATTGGCACATTGGGCACTGGAACAAGCATCCTTGCATAGTTTAATCATTACATCAAGGAAGTTTTACAAATTTATGTTTAAAATGCAGGCTACCTAGGAAACATTAAATGGATGATTCCCAGCATGGTTCATCTGCAGATGATGGTTTCTTGAAAATGCTAGCTGAGTGATCTTCAAAGTTTTGAAATAGATCATTGGCAAAGTGTTAATGGAAACACCATTGACTGATTTTTAACACAAAAGTGATGTTGAATGTTCAGTGTACATAATAGATGAATTGAAACAGATGGCATGCTGGTCAGCATTCCCCCCTTCAGCAGTATTTTGAAATTAAATGTGGAAAAGGCAAAATGCCAGATTAAAATAACGGGCAATTTAAAAGCAGAGTCTGATATTATTTCTGTTTCAAACAGTTTAGCCCTGTAGGATCTTGTGCTACAAAACTTTATAAGAGTTAAGAAAAACTGAAATATAAGGATATTTATTGATTAAAAAATACTTGTCTGAACAAGCAGATACAGAACAATGTGGCATTGTTCAGGTTTGGATTTTCTCGATCGAATGAACAAAAGGAATTAGCTGTATCAGGTGAGCAGAAGGACTCTTGTGAAGCTGTCTTAACTGATCAAACTATCGATGTTTCCTCGACATCACAACCAAAGCCCTAAGGAATTTTCAACAATGATGGAAGCCCAAATTCAGTTGGCTTTCTCTTACAGAAAAGGGAGTAATGGTGTGCACCCGGTCTAAAAGCAGAGGGAAAAGCATGTTTGGCTTACCAGAGGGATCATATAATTTCCAGTGGTCAGCTTTGATACGAGACCTGGTAATGGTGGGGGGAGAAGGATTTTGTTGATATTTACATATAAAATTTACCCCCAGAAATTTGAAAACTTTTCTGAGAATAGAAATCTTTTTGCTTCAGAAAGTGTTTATATCTACTTTTTCAAACTTAATGTCTACATTGCTGGGGTGTAAAGATTACCTATTGGGATTAAAACCCCTTGAGGTTCAGACAAACCCCTCAACAAAACATGAAGGAGTACAAAAATCCCTTGACCTGAAAAGTATGGGAACCACAGCTTAAAGAACAGTTTCCCGACTTGTTCAGGCTAGCTAACTACATATGCCCTTCATACAGCAGACTGAAAGGTTCTTAGCACAATACTCGGACACTCAAAGCTTTCCTTCACAATAAACTCAAAATAATAATTTAGTCCAAAAGTCAATGAGCACTTTGTAATTCCAATGAATGTGACTTAAACAAATGATTCTTCTCAAATTTTATCTGAACATAACTGAAATTGATTCCACAGACTGAACTTAAAATGGGAATGAATAGTTTTGCTTACCACAACTTTATATAAAAACCATAAAAGAAAATAAACTGGCCAAGATGTGGGTCAGAAGTTCGCTTCTAGAATATTCCAAGTTTGTAAATAAAGCTAGATCTTGAATTCAGTATGGTGATTACCTGACAAGATTTTTCAGACTGTTACAACAATTATTAAATAGAATTTTGAACATTTGACTTAAGGTTTTCCATTGAATACTTTGTAAGCAGGAGTTTGAAATGATAAGAAAGCCGAGTTTGAGCACAAGTGGAGAGAGAGAGTTGAAACCATAAATAATGGCTATAGAAATGCTTTTGTTTAATAGAGTCAAAGACATTTACAAAAATTAGATAATATGGAATTACTGTATTTAATAGAGGTATCAGCATTCACACAAATGATGTGATGAAAATTGCTGAATATTGTTACTGTTCTGTTATTTTCAGCTACTGCTTTCCCTTCTAAGGACTCCTTATAGATTTTCTAATTATTTTTTTTTTCTGTCTTCTGTTTTTTTCACTAACTCTTAGTTATGCTCTAAAATATTCTTCTATTCCGTTGAATCTTCTCTATCTGTATTCAGAATATTGTTTATATTTGAATATATATCTGTGTTGTTAATTCTAGATATTAATAAATAATTTTTGTACAGTGATGTGTAAGGCCTCCTAACCTTGGCACTGCTATCTTTTTCAGGCATCTAAAAAAAAATCTCTTGAGGTCCACAAATGAAATGAAATTTTGTATGCATAGTTGTATCCTAATGTGGATCCCTAATTAGATTTTCATGCCATTATAGTAATTCTTGATGTATGTATGCTCTGGAGGATGAAGATGCATGGTAATCCTTCCATCTATCCATCCATCCTTCCATCCAGCACAGTCTCATTAGCACAGTTATTGTACTCACAGTTTTGACAACATATTTGTTTGTTTCCCATTAAAATCTTACCGAGTTAAATGCCATATTTTTCTTGGAAACTTTGCTGGACCATGTCCTGAAATTGTTCTTCAACCTAATTTAGCATGAGGTTTTACATTAAGACAACCACATTGGGTTTTGACTTTTTTCCAGTAGCATTTTGTGGAGTTATGGCCCCTGTTTGACTTGGAAATTTGAGCTTAAGTTCCATCAAATTTTGGGGACATCCATGCTATATTGACATATTTCTAGTGCTACCCATGCTTTAAGTCAGTGGTTCCCAACCTTTTTCAACCGCAACCCCAACAAATATATTTATTTAGAGCAAAACGTCCCTATTTCCACAATTTTGATAAGTTTCGCAACCCTAAGAAGAAAAAAAGAAAAACCTGGCAACCCTCCAGAACGTTCTTGCAGTCTGGGGTTTGGGAACCACTGCTTCAAGTGAAATTAAGTCTGATGTCATACTGACTCAGCTGCATAATTCACAAGTGTATCAAGTCTCCTGATTGGACTCGTTTCAGACTGATGTCCCTCAGCCATCTGCAAACAACACCAGATCTTAAACTATGGAGAAGAGTTAAAGCTATGGAACGAGAACGAAAGTGTCGGGTAGCCCAAACACCTACATCATCTCCAAGTTCCTAGAAATATCTTTTACATTAGATCTTGAATAAACAATGAGAATCCAATACACTCGGGTGTAATCATTTTCAGTGACACTTAGGTGTAATCATTTTCAGTGACATAGTTTCATGTTCATTGTTGTTTATTCATGGACTGGATGCATAGTGCTGTACAGAGCCCTATTCGAGGACTCTGGTGAGGGACATTTGTTTATCACTGCAATTTACTGTCAATTTAAAACTTTGTAAGAATATGAATTTTCAAGAGGGAAATTATTAAATGCGAAAATTATAGCAACATTGTTTTACACTATGGACATTTTAAAAAATTGTTCAAATTGAGTCTTATATCTAGGGTGAATTTACTTCAGTTTTGGAAAATGTCATGCAAGTGTAATGGTTACCCATAAATTCATATACAAGTCTCATATCCTGCATTATTGTTTTCTTGAACCTTGTTACAATTTTATATATGGCAATAATCTCATCTGCCTCCCTGCATTGTTTGAAGACAGTCGATTATGGCCTGTACAAGGGCCCATATCAATCACTTTTTCAGCCATCGGTCTTTCTGCCAGTCCATCCTTTCACACTTACAACTACCAAAGTTCAGCAAGTCCTTAAATGGAATTGCCTATTGCATGTAGATGTGCCTTTTCAAGGTTTCTTCATGTTCAGTTACTGCCCTTTTTTGCACGAGTATTGAACCTTCACTACAGCAAATCCATGCAGCTAGCATTGGTCAGAAACCATTGAATACGAGGAGCAATTTAGTGTGTACATGGCCTCAAGACCTATATGTGCCATTTTTTACTTTTGTCTCTACTCCATCATGGATAGTTACAGCCCTTGACAGAACTCGCTTTTGGATAGTTATGGCCCTTGACAGAACTCCCTTTTGGATAGTTATGGCCCTTGACTTAACTCCCTTTTGGATAGTTATGGCCCATGACAGTAAACTTTATATCTTCATATTGGATGTTGTTAGTAACTGGATAGTTTAACAGGGTTTGTACAGTTTTAAAAAGTGCTTAAATTGGTGGTTACCTTGAAAAGTGTTTGAATTTAAGGTCCATAAAAAATTTCTGAAACTCCAGCTTCCTGGAATTTTACCCGTGTTGGGTCAATTAAATATTCACAAAGACTTAAGTTGTGTCATTAATGTGATCATTATTACTCTGCCTTGTTTGAGATTGTAACCAACTTGCAATGCTTAAATGAACAGATGCTGTATTAATGATGGCATTGAGGCTGATAAAATAAAAGTCAGCCATGTACCATGTAGTGAGAAGCATTTTTCAAAAGCACTTTGTTGCAAGTACTATATATGGGCAAGATGGCAAAGCTTTAAGCGAGTGTTGTTGTTTATTGAAAAGAACCTGACATGGGTCAGTGGGTGAAAGTACTCTAAAATCACATGCCATGGGCCATGGAAAGGGGGAAAAGCACAAAAAGAATGAAATATTAACAACTGACATGAATTTAGAATACCATTTCATGAAAACATTAGTCCAGCAGCCAGCATATTAGTGCAAAAATATCAAATTTACCCCTCACAAGCGGCTACATTTCATTTTGTAATGTGTATCAAGAACCAGTATTTTATTCATAACGTGTGTTAAGTAATCCGATTTCTGTTTCCCGATGTCGGATTTTCGTTACTGACAGAAGTATTGACTGAAGTACATGTACCACCAAGGTTAATATTACATCATTTACCCCTCACGAGAAGCCACATTTACCCATAAAGCCGAGTAAGACTCAAATTTTATTCCATACAAAATGGTAAGTACACGTAATCTAATTAGCCTTACTGCTGTGTTATCATGAGATGTCCGGTTTAGTCACTCGGATAATTGTTAAGATTACAATTATTAAACAGAAGTAACAGCTGAGAAGTGGCGGTATTGATGTACAATACACAAGTCAGTGGGAAAATGGTTTGATAGCCTTTATGGCTTCCCTTAGTAAGAAGTTGAGCTTGTTCATTTTCATAATTAGTGGCTATTACTACTGAAAATAATTGCCAAGTTTACAAATCCTAATGGCCGCGAGGTGCTATTGTTCAGGTTAAATCTGCGTACATATTGAAGCCGTTTTGGCTTCTCTTAGTGTAAAGAAATGTAAAAACAATAGGGTACCAGACTGCGACTAATGAATCACATGACAAGATCGCTGCCTTTAAAAACACATGGCATTTTGTTTAAATGCAGAAAAATTGTTTTATCAGTCTTATAGTTGGCAACATTGATGATTACAACTGGACGTAATTGTCAAGATCGTAACAGGGTCAGCATACGCTAAAAATAGATTTTGTGCAGACACAGGCACACACACAGAAATTAACCTTGAATAAAACAGGATACCAGACAAAGACCAAAAATCACATGACCACACATTTATTGCTTCCTTTACAAAGAAGGCATTTCATCCGCTCTACAAAAGTTTCGTCTGCATAATTAAATCGCATTCAGTTAGCAACATCCGAATAAATCATTACCAAACATTAACAGGTCATCACGTAAACGGAGACGATTATTTTAGAAAAAAGTCGGTTATTCTACTCTATGACATCAGGTGCGGTGGGGAGGGGGGACTTGCTGAACAATTTTAGGTAGAAAAGACTTGAATAAAACAATTTTATGTTGAAAAGACTCGAATAAACATCGTAACCGACAAGGAGGTTATTCAGCAGCAGTGGGAAAATGGAGCAAATGGAAAGAGAATTATGTGTGTACCAAGATTTAAATGACATTCTTGAATGGTTTTGCAATGTGCATGACAGCAACACACGCTCGCATAACACGCTTATGCCAAAAATAAGAACCATTAATGCATATTTAGTTGAAATAAGTCTATTATTATATGAAGAAGAACCTTTTAATAATTAATGTTACTTTTAAACGAAGATATTAAATGAAGATATTAAATGCTTTGAAGAATGTAGCTTTCTTACTACATACATTGCATATACTTCTCACAAAAAATTAGTCTCCCTCTGGAAAGGCCACCCGTCTTATAAGGCCACTTTCCCAGTGCAGAATGGGTGGCCGTATAAGAGGGGGACTACTGTAATTCCAATTTTTACGAATGAAACGGATTTTCTGCAATATGATAGGATGTAAACGGTCACATGTTACTGATCAGGAATTTTTTACACATCGATAAATTCTGGACTACTTTCGGTTTACCATATAAACAAACATTGCAGACACATCATTGTGAAATGATTGTTACATCTTTTAAATTTTTAATTCAGCAAATAAATATAACTAATACCCTTTTTTATACTTTTTCCAATATTCTTCGATTGAAATGCATAGTTTACTATACAATTTAGCGTTCGTCTGCTACATAGTCGAGCAAAATGGCCAATTACGGTGATTTTTCACTGCAATTTTCTGTGGAGTTTTATGAACAATTAGATGACAAGGACTTAAAAGAAATAATAGCAGCAGTTGAAGCAGATGGAGATGGATTTGATGATATTGCGATGGATGTTACAAGCGCTGAAAATGAAACAGAACAACAGATTGATACATTCCCTCACCGAGCGCCCCATGACCTCCGTCACCCTAGCCATACACAACAACAATAATAATAGCATGGGAACTGGGACAGTCAGTTTTGAGGCCCCTGATGGATATAAACCAAGATTCAAGAAATTATCTGAGGACGACTTAAAATTTATTGAAATAAATCAATACTCTGAGGCTACTAAATGAAACACAAAATGGGGCATTGTTGTTTTCAATGGTAAAATTTTTAATTTTTTAAAAATTTTGTTTGCTTATTTTCAAATGTGTGTGGGTGTTGGTGGCATAGTGTGAATAGGACCACTTACACAAAAATAAAAAAAAATATGAGACCATTATTCAAAGACTGAATAAAAATTTTAAATGGTAAAACTACAAGAAAAAAGATAGTCAGATTATTCGCATGAAATATCTTTGATGGATAGATCCTGAACATACATGTTAACATAGTGCATACTTTGTTGACATGATAATGTTATCATGATATCTCCAAAATGTAACTTAACACCATTGAAAAATGTATATAATAATCCATAAAGTGATTGTTTTGCCAAGTTAAATTATTTTGGATGTGTAGTCATTAATTTCAATGAAAAAGAAATTACATAACTTTTTGCATTGCAGTTATTCTTCTCGAGAAATAAATATTCTGTTTAAATTGGAAAGACTTTAAATGTTGAAGGATATAATTACTAATGTCACCATATTACATACATAAATCCCACCCATAAGTGTACCATATATGTACAAATTGCAGGACATGTTGTCTTTATGTGTATTTCAAAATGATCTTGCCAGGTGTAAGAATTGTATTGCTATGAATATTTTTCTATTTACTTACAGCTTGGTGTATTGAAATTATTGGATACAAACTTGACTTCAACACAGTCAGACCAGACGAGCTGAGTGGCCACTTAAGAAGGTTCTACACTGAGGCCCAACCAAAATTTTTATCATCAAGGGTCACAAAAATGCCAGCCAATCAGGCACAAGAATATCACAAGAATTCCTTGAAAAATGTTAGTGCAGCCATAAACAGATACTTGAAGGACAATGGAAAAGATATTGACATTATCAGGGACGAAGAATTAAAAAATGCTAATTCAATGTTAAATGCAAAACTGAAATTGAATTTAAAATCAGGTATTTCAAGGCCAACCCAGCACTACCAAGTAATTTCACTGGAAGAATTAGGAAAAATCAATGCGTATCTTCAAAAATTTGACCCTGTTGCCCTTCGATTCAAAATATGGTATCTGCTGGCTATTCATTTTGAGACCAGAGGTATAGAATTTCACCATCAACTGACCCCAACTTCCTTAAAATTTGAAAATGATGAATCTGGCATGGAGTACATTACTCTAAATCTTGAAACACTTCAAAAAAACCACCAAGGTAGTGTTGATGAGAAGCTTGAAGAAACATCAGACAAAAGAATGTATGCAACTGGTACAAACACTTGCCTGTGAAATCTGTTTAAAAAAAAAAAAAATTCAGAAATGTGACAAAGCAGCAAAGGCCTTATTTACGCAATGCAGTAAAGAATCACTAAGATCTCCTGAATTTGCTGACAAATGGTATATTTGTGAACCGGTCAAACTAAAACAATTCTCATTCATGCCAGATATATGTAAGAATGCAGGAGTGCAAAGCTATACTGGTCACTCGCTCCGTGCAACAGCAGTTCAAGCTTAGAGTGATGCTGGATTTGAAACCAGAAAGATTTTGTTTATGACAGACCACAAATGTGAGGAGTCTCTAAAAACTTGCAGTCAAAGACCTAGCACTGAACAAAAACAACTAATTAGTTCAGTTTTGGAAAATATGGTTAATGGTGGTCGAGCTCTGTCTGTATCAGACCCTAAGACCAACCACCCTTTCACTTCAGATCAAAGTCAGTAACCATTGATAAACTCTCCAATCCGAAGTTCGAACACTCTAATCGCACAGTCCTTCCAGCACTCCAATACTCAACTATGCAACCAAACAAAAAATATGGCCGGTTTTGTGAGCAACTCTATATTTAACAACTGCACATTTAATTTCACCTTAGATAATTAAAAGGGTCTTGTTAAGTATTAATGCTGTTGAAAATGATATAAAATGTTGTTCCTGTATAAAATGTATTTAATTATTACCTTTATTTTGGAAAGGGATAATATCATCTTGTTCATATTTCCATGTTGTTCATTGATAAAATCCATAATGACTTAAGGTTGCTTGGAAATTTCATTTAGCACACTTGTTCTATCCCCATCAGTTTGTTATTATGTAAGGTCATTGTCATCTGACGTAGCAGATAGGATTGACTAAAAGTAAACAAGAATGTTGTTATTTTTTTATATAAAAAGAAATGTGCTGACACTAAGGGTAGCCATTGCCTAAGATGTGAAGTATGAAGTTTATGAATAAACATAATTGTGACAGTAGTCACATTTCATTTCACATTAGATCACTGAACTGGCCTTGTTAAGTATTAACGCTGTTGAGAATGACATAAAATGTTATTCCTGTATACAAATTTATTTCATTGTTACCTTTATTTTAGTAAGGGATAGCATCATCTTGTTCAAATTTCCATGTTGTTCATTGATAAAATTCATAATGATTTCGGGTTTGATTGGAAATTTAATTTAGCACACTTGTTCAATCCATATCGGCTGTTACTATGTAAGGTCATGGTCATCTGACATAGCAGATGGCACTGACTAAAATTGAACAAGAGTGTTGTAAATAAACTAAATGTGTTGAAACCAGGGGTAGCCATTGCCTAAGATGCAAAGTATATAGTTTCTGAATAACCGTAACTGTGACAGTAGTCAATCTGTTCTCGTGATTCTCTACAGGTTATGTATAATGGGGCAATGTGAAGCGGCGAATGAAAGGAAACTATGCGCTAGTTCAATTCGAATGCATTGTTGATAGAATACGTTGATTTGACGATAAAAAGGACGAAATTGGAATTATAAGGATTAAATGATCATGATGTGTAAATTTTACCTAATCACTCACAAAGTTAAATAAAGTCCGAAGGACTTTATGTTATTTTGTGAGTGATTAGGTAAAATTTACACATCAATAAATACCCAACCATGATCATTTAATCCTATAATTATATATATATATATATATATATATATATATATATATATATATATATATATATAGTGGTATGTTTTGAATGAATTAAATTTCAGGTGTTCCACAGAATCATTGAGAAGAGTTATGGCCCTTACAAAGTAATTTCACAAGTGCTGTTGCTTTTAACTGGCATAACTAAAAAACCATTCAGCATATCTGATGCAGCTTGGTGTGTTTCAAGACCTGGCTGTGCTCTTTGTTGGTTTTGTCTTGTAAACTCCATTTTTCATAAGAGTATAGCTCTTGTAAAATAACTTCCCATCTTCACTTGGGATGTTACTTGTGACAAGAAAGCTCAAAAACCATTCACTATATTGTCATGCAATTTGAATAAACACTGCATCATAGACTTGCATGTGCCTTATATGGAATTGGTATGAACATTGTCTCAGACTTGGATCTACCTTATATGGGTTTGGTATGAACAGTGTCTCATAGACATACACATGCCTTCTGTGGGTTTGGTATGAATATTGATTTCATAAACTTACATGTGCCTTACATTGGTTTGGTATGAACACTGGCTCATTGACTTAAATATGCCTTATATGGATTCAGTCTTATTTAGACAAGTTATGACTCCCTAGTTGTCCTCCTGACTTGGTTTGTCACAAGTAAAACTTAATGAAAATTTGCTCTTCAACCAGCTTTGTCATTGTGTGGCTTTAGATTGATGACATGATGAGCAATTTTAATTTCCAATACTACACTACATCATTTACAGGAGTTTTAGACCCTGATTACCCATTCCCCCTCCCCCAAACATGGGTTTCCGTAGCATACATTTTCAGAACAGTGTTATATTTCAACCTAATCTAGAAGCAGCTTTTTAGTGATGTGGCCTTGATTGAGTTGAATTTCAAGTGTTTTACATTATCATTTAGAAGAGTTATGGCCACTGATTGCCTATTTTACCCCACCACCCCCCCCTCAACTTGGGTTTCCTAAACATACATTTCTAGAACTTCATTCTATTTCAGCTTAATCTAGGAAGCATTTTTTAGTAATGAGGTCTTGACCGAGTTGAATTTCAAGTGTTCCACATTATCCTTTAGAACAGTTATGGCCCCTGATCGCCCGTCCTCCTAACTAGCCTCTTAGTAAGCATAACTTGTGTTTCATCCAGAGTTATTATGCACTTTATTTTGATGAGACCTACAATGAGTTGAATTCTATCCTTCCATGTCATCATTTAGAAGAGTTATGGCCCTGAATGCCCATTTAAATATCTTTTGTTTTCCAACAGTTCTTATGTTTATGGTCTTGCATTCATTGCTGCTAGCTCTAGTTTTACATGTTATCACATTTATTGCATCAATAAGATAACCAGTCTGTTTTACAAATGCCTGTTGGTCCATCAGAAAGCTACTTTTTATCTGCATCATTATATGGGATTAGCAGCAACTCTTTAATTATTGCTTAGATAGCTTAAAAAATACAAGCTTGCAGTAGGAAATGTCTTAAAATCAAGCACTTATCGTCTTGTTTGTACTAGCAAGGAGAGGCATAGCTGTAACTTTTCTGATGGCAGCATCAGCAACATTTTGTTTTGGTAGGTCAGATATAAGAACACAACATGCTAATGATGTAGAGAGGCTTAGTTCTGAACATTTTTCATAAATTAATTTCTTTAATCATTAGGTTATTAAATAATATGATTCTAGTTCCTTTCATTTTCAATATTTAACAATTTGCATTGGTCACTGATTTGATTTTAGTGAACCATGAGGGACAAGTGGAATTTAATTCTTAGAACAACAAAAAATGGGAAGAATAGTAGGTAATACATGTACTGAACTAAATTAGATACCATCCAAATGAGTAACAAATTGTGGGGGAATTGAAAGGTAGTGGATTGGTAGATGAAATTTTGGAAAGGATGGTAGTAGCAGTAGGTAGGTGTGTTCTTTAACTCATTCAGCCCTGGAGACTTCTGTCATGTTTGCCTGAAATGGACATAGGAAACGCATTGCAGAGGTTAATTCTGAATACATCCAATTCCATACGCTTCTAAGAATTTTTCACTTAAACTGATGCCTAGTTGTGCTAGAAATGTTTTTCATTTGGCTCGCGCATGTGCTGAAGGGTAAAAGTTGGAGTTCTTTGTTTCTATTTTGTTTTGTTTATTGGATCCATCATTTTCAACTCCTGGTCGCTTCTTACTCCCAGTGCCCAACTTATCCTACTTTTTGCAAAGGTTCACCTGTGTTTGTGCAGCTCAGACCAGTCTGCCTTAGATCACAGGCCAAAAAGTCTAAAATCAGGACACAAAATCCGATTCCAACACCAGGTAAATTGTTGGTGTAAAAAAAATTGAGTCTCAAAAGAGATGTTTTCCTCAGTATTTTGCAAAGTAGAAAGCCCCAATTATTTGGTATCATTGTAGAGCTACATCTGTCTGTAATACCACCCACTTTGGTATATCTTAAATGACCTTGACGCTACAGATCTCGAAAGTAGGGTACAGCCTCATCACGCCAACAATAGTCTTGGGGGGTGTGTGGTTTATTTATTTTTGTATCTGGACATTGCAACTCTAACTAGGGATAAAGATACTGTCTGATGACAAAAGAATCTTAGTACATAAAGCATAACAGAAAAACCTAAAACTCAAGTCTTTTATTGCATCTCAATAAATGAGCAAAATCACAGATAAGCTGCATATATTCAAACCAATTGTGTATACAAGATTCAAAATATTTTATTTCATTCCTTCTCTATGTAAGACAAGGGATATAGGTATCACTACTACATTTCTGTAGTACAACTCTCAAAGGTATTTCAAACTTGTACACATCAAGCATGTTGTGTAGAGATGCCTTTTCATACTTAAATTTTCAGAATTATTATTTTAGTTACCATGGAAACAAAGAGTTGCATAATTAATATATAGATTGACAGTGGTAGACCATAGGGTTCTTTCAGTAAGAGTCCTTACATAGCAAGGGGAACAAAGGAACTCTACACAAGGAGGGGGAATGGGGGTACATACGTCTCAACAAGTTGAAAACATGTTGAAAAATTTGTAATCTGCCAAATCTTGTAGCCTTTTTAATGCCTCTTGTGTTGTCTGTCTCTTTAGTTTGTGTTCCAATAAACTTAATGCAAATAACTTGAGTTTAAAAACCCAGCATTCATTTTTTTTTTAAATATATCTGTAGAAATGATTTGTTAATGTTCCTCTCTGAAACATTATTTATGAATTAAGCACAACAAAGAATACAACTAAACACTGTGTACTCATGTACAATTCTAGAACATCAATGAGTACAAAATATAAATGTCCTATTGGATCGCAGGGGGTCCATTAGACCTATCTGGACTGTCTAAATAACATGACTAATTTAAAAGCTCCCTTTGTCCAAACTATAAACTGAACTAAAAAAAAAAAAACCATCTCGCATGAAAAGGGTTTACCATCATACAATTCAGTTAGTTACTGCACATGCTAATGCTTCTGATCTGACCAAAAATAAATGAATTACAAATAATCTGGATCAAAACTGCTTTAATAACAGTGGCAGCACCCCATCTTTAAGTACAGCTGATATCTCCAATACACATTTGTAAAACCTGATCATGTAAGAATAAAATCACATTTCATATGGCCTAAAATAACAATAGTAGCAGCGCATTACTGAAAAAACATCAAGCTTGCCTTTATTGCACAAACATAAATGCATCAAAATGCATTAAGCACTGCAGGTCTTGTTTTTAAAACTGTATAGTGACATGGCAAATAATGAGTCTTGTTTGTGTTTCCAACATCCATCTGCCTAGTATCATTCTGAATTTTTAATCTTAACTGTTCTATTCTAAATATTTGATGAGGGTTCAGGAAAATAAATTCATCCCTGAGATGAGTTGTGAAAGTTACTCATTCCTGCCATTGTATTCAACACCATATACTTCACTACACTACTTACACTTTTACTACGTAACCAAAGGCACCTGCAGCAAGCTCAACACTCAGATGGGTCAAACCCATGAAAATTAACATATGACCCCTCAAATAAACAATAAAGAGACAAGGTGCACAATACAAGATTTTGCTTTTGCACACATAGCTTTTGATTTCTAAGTGGCATTATCATTTACACTGACTCTTTTCCATAATTGGTTGTCATTTTAATGTCTAGAATGTTGGCTTTTCAACCAGCCATCAAACATCTTTATGAGCTAGATATGGGAAAAATTAAGAGATGATGACAGTCAAAATTTTTGTTAGTTCAGTCTGGTCAGTGTTATGTTTACCCCATATTCATTCTGTCAGAGATTTCTGCTTTAATCAGATTGGTATTTCGCTTGCCCCACATTAACAGTGTTTTCAAGAATGTGCAGCTTTAATAACGCATATACCAATAGATATTTATGTAAGCATGTAATTTTCACCAAAAATATTGGTAATTTGCATTTGAAAAACTTCTAACCATCTCAGTTTTCACCAGCATTCATACTTAATGATTGTTTAAGTCAAACCTCCATTCTACAGAGCTACTCAACAATGATAACACAAGTCAGATGCTGATTGAACAAAAGAGCTGGAATGGTTCTAGGGGATGACCCAAATAAATTTTCAACTAATCAGTTATTGACATGTATTTGGTAGACTGACTTGCATTGCGTGACTGTGTGAATCCACATAAACTCATTTAAAAAAATTCTACTGTAAGCTGGCAACATTTTGACAGCTGTTCCTTGTCTGACCTGTAAAGATGTATGACAGCTTGCCAAAAGGGAAACTTTCTTTGCATCAGAATGATGCCTATTGTACTGAGAAGTGTCACTGTCAATAAGTGCCACTAAGAAATCAAGAGTTAGGTGTAATATTTTCTCACTCATTTTAGTATCATGCTTTCACTGGGTAACTGTGTAAAAGAAACAAAGCTTCCTTAGCAACATGTTCTAGGCTGACTAGGAAAATTTGGCCCAACTAATTTATAACTGATGCATACTAAATACTTTTGATTTTATTTTGTTCAATGAAGCAGCATGTACTCATTCCAGGGATGAGTAGATAGTACAGTTTTACTCAACCCAGCCAATTTTTACCCAGTGAGGATGAGAAGTGGTTTTCCTGAGCCCAGTTAGTGCTACCACGAAAAGAGAAAAACTTGAAATGATATCTGCTACTAACCTGAACACAAATGGAAAGACAAATGTTGGGAAAACAAATGCATTATGTAAAAGTTTGCATAGACAAATTAATTACATAAGAGCTTGCATAGAATATGTGACACATGATACACATGCATAAAAGTCACTTTTGAGCATCATGGTTAACAAAACTGATCATGATGCAAACCATTTATTTTGGTTAGCTACTATGTCCATTAAAAACATCAGAAACAATTTGATTTCAAGACGTGGAAAAAGGGCAGGTGCAGGAAGCACCAATGGATTTATAGGTACTTGTTACTGTTTTCAAATTCCACAGTATAGATCGGAACATTCTCAGAATTCATAAATATATTGCTTGCATAGAAAATGGATTTCCAGTAAAGATCTGCCCATGAAGGGTGGGTTTTCTACCAGAGTGTCCATGGAGGCTGCCGTACACTGTGAAGAGGAATACCTGTGATATTTACTGGAATGTTTACAACTGCCGCACTTAGACCATTCTCCTCCAGGGACTGCCGTATCATGTGGCTAGGTGAAGGAAAAAAAATAATGTAATGACATTTCAACCATAACAAATACTATTTAAAACTCTCTTCAACCAATTGTTTTGGTGTCAAAATAACTTAATACACGAGTTGCCTCCCTTTCGAAGCAAGACCATTTACTTTCTGTAGGGATAAGCATGCAAGGTAAGTCAGATTAACATTTATTAGAAATAAACTGAAAAAGCTTGTAAAATAAATTATATTTACAAAACTTAAAATGCTTATGGTATGTTTGATTTTACAACAATCTGTATGTATGTCAAGTTATTAAGAAATTGTTATAATTCTATTTCCCAGCACTCATCAAGATAACGAATTTGTTGATATTTTTCAAAACATTAACTCTAAAGAAACAACTATTATATAAATTAGTTTTCTTCTGCACAAAAAAGTGAAAAGGAGAGAGGATCATGCTATTTTTTGCTCCTTTGTTTTACATGGATGATAGTTGGTATTTAATTTTCACATTGCATGATAATTTTTTTTCTTCAGCGAACTGAAACAGAATTTCCTAATTATCGGAGCATTTATCCTTTTGGAAAAAACTTGCAAATTTGAGAACAAAATGTTAAAGAGCCAATACACTGCTAATATTAGGAACCTTACACGAATCTGAAGTTTTATTAGAGTTCATTTACTTGCAGATGCGATTTCTGGTCTCCTAGCACCTAAGTCATTGGAGATTAAATTGCATACCCATCCTTTCCTAACAAAAATAGTGCTGGAATGTTGACTGATCTTTCTGTTCCATCTGTAATCATATCGATGTAGTTTTCATCATTTTTCAAATCATTGTCCATAATGATTGCTGCTATGGCACCAGCTTGCTGAACATTGTAAGTCTTGGTCACAAAGGAACATCCACTGTAAATAGATGAAATATTGATTACACAACATTGTAAGTCTTGGTAACAAAGGAACATCCACTGTAAATAGATGAAATATTAATTACACAACATTATAAGTTATGATCTACAAAAATATTGTCCAAGTGAGAATATGTTATCTTTCCAAATAAACATGTATATAATTACTGGAAATTCAAATTTGATTTTAAAAAACTTTTTCTTGGAAGCATTTAATATACTTAAAAAACAAATAGTTGGTAGACTTAGCATTTTCCAATATTAACACAACACAGATGCCCACACAGACATTAAATAAAATAAAAATAAGAAAATATAAAAAGTTTCTGTCTTCAAAGACTGCTGGATGGTAGAGTATTTGCTTAATTAGATGTAGTCTTTTATGCTCAATATTTTCATGTGCAGCTGAAGGTAATTCAAACATTATTTGTGTTTATCTTTGCACTCATTTGAGATTGGATGGTACTGTTGTTCAAAATTCCATGAAGATCATGTTGAATTTTTCTCAGCTTAGAAAATGATTTATCTGCATCTTTATTTCTGTGAGGGAGTGGCAAATATGCTTTGTTAATTGATGTCATACACTCCAGAATGACTCATTTCAATATATTGTTTGCTATGTGTGCAAAAAAAGTAAAATGCCTCACATAACTGCTGCACTTCACAAACTCAGAAATTTAGTTTTGCTCATTTTGAAGATTACTCACCAATTTCTAAATTGCAGCATTTGAACATTTTGCCTTGAAATATGCATCACTTTGTTCACTATCCAGAGAATTGAAATAATCGTGTTTTGCATTTTATATATGGAGTAAAATCTCACTTAAAAAGAAATGTTGCTGATGTTCACAAACTTGCCAGTAATCGTTAACACAGATTAAACATTCTCATTAAAAGCAATGATGTATAATAACTTTTATTTAACACACATCTGTGATTGTACTTAACTTGAATGAATTGGGCTGTTCCACTTAGTATACTTTACCAATGCAAATTAGCATAATGAGCTTGCCAACAGCAGTGTTCAAACAACATGACCAGGCAACAACCTAGCTATTCTCTGACAATTATATAATCTGTCAAATAGTGGTTCTTAATCTCTGAATGCCTTATCTTTTAATGGAATCCATGATAATCAGCTGTAAAAACAGTCCCAGACAACAGTTTTACATGGGGTCCTAGCAGGACTGTTAACTGTTTATATAGATTACAAGCTTCAAACATGTGTAGTGGTGGTCACAAAATGTCAGATTTTTTTCCCCCTAAAATTATTAAAAAAAACTCATTTTTCGAAACAACTGTGCTTGAGGGCTTGTAAGTAAAATCTTGTTTTTCACATAATCATCACTTTGCATGTTAAAGGAGCTATTTTTAAAGATAAATTTCCAGTTATTTCCATGTTTTTTCCGGGATGAATTTTTTTTTTTTTACGGTTCACAGATGACCATTACTGAATGGAATTAAAGAACATTTTAGCTTAGAAAAAATTAATTTTTAAAAATCCAAAGATGTTTTTATTTCAAGACTCTCTCAAAGCATCTGAATCTAATATATTATCATACACTAAACCAGATAATGTACAAGAAACAAATTTGACCACTATTTTCATACAAAATTGGCATGTAATTTCATAACAAGAAACAAGTTTGACCACTGTATTTTCATACAAAATTGGCATGTAATTTCATTTCAATTTACAGAATAAATAACATAAAGAACATAAATTTGTTTGTTTCCTTTCAAGCCTTTAATTCTAAAGAAATCAAAATAATGAGTTGTAAATCAAAACAGCGATCTGTATCTATAAGCATGTTATACAAAGTATATTTCCTATCATGATATAAAAACAATGCAAAGTATTAGAATCTTATCTCGTAAAAAACAAAGTTTAAAGCCTGAATTAATCTGTGCCAAAAACAAATAAAGCTAACAAGATTTTTCAAACATCCTAAAATCTAGACGATCTGGTTAAAAATTCACATGGTATCAACAACAAACCCCTTTCTGATGTTGGACCAAAGTTCAAAAATATTAAATAGAAGTCACATACCTTTGTAAAAACCTGAAAGGACACAAAGTTCCCAAAATATTTATTCAAAGAATGAAGACCAGAAGCCTGTTGCTGTCGCAGCAACTTGGGCAGAGCCAGATTCTTAAAGGAAAGCACATGTCAAAGGGGCATCACATGATGCAACAAAACCATAATTGACATGTGTGCTATGTTTCATCAATCTTACCCAGGTTGTAATTGGAACAAATACATACAGAATTTTGTGTTCTTTATTTTGTTTAATTATAAACAGTGTGCGACTTTCGTTTAATATTTTTTATTTGTTTCTACATTTGAAACGGGTTATTGTTGACTACTGGACCTATGATGTCATGATCAATACAGGTTGTGAGATTTGTGTACTTGTGTGACTAGCAAATCAAATGGCGAGTGAGAAAATAAATATTTTTCCTAATAATTTCATGCAGGTATGACTCGATGTTATATCTCAAGTTTGCTATTCCAACTGGTAAGCGGTCACCCTAATGGATCTAATCCACTGAACATTTTGATTGACAATGTAAATATTTTTATGGCAAGCACCAAAATGATCTGTATGCAACCTCTGAATATTCTGGTCAGAACTCAAATAAATTTAACTCGCAATCAGTTCAGTTACGAATCAATTATGTAATTGTTTCTGTCATCAATTACTGGCAGAAAATTCCTGGCTTTTCCGAACTTTCATTAATATTTGTAAAATTCAAGGACTTTTCATGGTTGGGAAATAAATCCTATCATTTACCCAGACTTTTTCCTGATTTCCCAGTAGCATAGGAACCCTGGTCAAAGCTAAATGCTGATGCCCTTTAAACTAAATAAATGGGAAAATCATTTTTATCTTCTGTGCAACTAAATACTCATGTTTTGTTACAATGCTCATCTGGTTCTACCCACTCCACAACTTTGTTAAAAATCATTTTAAAAAGAATTCACTTGTTATTTATAATTTCATGAAGAATAATATTCAGAATGCCGAAAATTAAGTTTACAGGAATATTTACTCCAACAAATAAGTGTACTTTCTTTTTTCAATTCTTAAATACGCTGAATACATCAAATCCCATGGCATGACATCCCAGATTCATCACTTTCTAAGACTGGATACCCAGGACTGATCAAATCCCATGGCATGACATCCCCGAGTCATCACTTTCTAAGTCTGAATACCCAGGACTGATCAAATCCCATGGCATGACATCCCAGAGTCATTACTTTCTAAGTCTGAATACCCAGGACTGATCAAATCCCATGGCATGACATCCCAGATTCATTACTTTCTAAGTCTGAATACCCAGGATCAAATCCCATGGCATGACATCCCAGATTCATCGCTTTCTAAGTCTGAATACCCAGGACTGATCAAATCCCATGGCATGACATCCCAGAGTCATCACTTTCTAAGTCTGAAAAGTAAATTTTCCAAGGGGCTAGCTTGGGACAATTGCATTTTCCCCAATTTAAAATAAGTTAATAAAGCACCAACTGTCATGCTCTAATAACCTAAATCTACTTTCATGTAATAACCTAAGTCTACCTTTATGTGTGTGATGTGATTTGGATTTTTAATGTAGCTTTAACAATTTTTCAGTCATATCGCTATGATGTCGGCAGTGTGGCAGTTTATAGTGATGTCTAGCACTGGGGCGTCATGCCGCAGACATGTGGCATGATGTCCCACCCAGTCACATTATTCTGACACCAGGCCGACCAGTCCTAACACAAACGTCTTAATGCTGAGCGCCAAGCGAGGCAGCTGTTAGTACCATTTTTGTAAGTCTTTGGTATGACTCGGCCGGGGATCGAACCCGCAACCTCCCACATCTGAGGCGGACACTCTAACCACTAGGCCACCGGAGCGGTCTACTACCTTTATGTAATAACCTAAATCTACCTTTATCTGGACTTTCATGCTCTCTAGGCATCCTGAATGCTCAATTCTACGCGTTTCCATTTATTTACACAAATACCATGATATATCGCCTACTAAGGGGTCATTGATAACTGTAGCATGTGCACGTTTAAATTGCCACAAACTGCATAGGCTAAATGACCAAATTATCAGCTAACAAAAGCATCTAAAACAAAACCAGTATGATTAGTTGGCACTGTAGAGTGTTCATTCAACCCAGAGACAAGAACTGTCCAGTAATTTCAATCATGCGAATCAATGCAGTTAACTCATTAACCCCTGGAGGTTTTTGTCATTTTCACCTGAATACAAGTAGGAAACATTCTGGGGGCTATTTCTGAATACATCCTAATACACTGACCTCCAAGAGATTTCTGGTTAACCTAATGCCTAGTTTTCTTAGAAACATCGTTTATCATTGGCTATTTCACCCGCGCATGAGCAGAAGGGTAAACGCTGGAGTTATTTTTTTTTTTTTGCTTAACGGACCTATCATTTTTGTATCGAGACCACTCTTTATTCCAAATGCCCATCTTGTCCTACTTTTTGCAAAGGGTTTGCCTGTCTGTGTCCAGTTCAGACCAGTCTGCCTTAGATCCAAGTCCAAAAAGTCTAAAATCCAGACACAAAATCAGATTCTGACCTCTGGTGAATTTTGGGTGGAAAAAACTCTGGTCCAAAAAATTATGTTTTTCCATCTGTATTTTGTAGTGCAACAAGAATGTCCAGATTATTTGGTATTACTGTAGAGCTACATCTGTCTAACTTTCTATAATACCACTTTAGTGAATCATACATGACCTTGACGCTACAGAGCCTGGAAGTAGGCTACTACCTCCTGCCACATAAACACGGTGTCAGGGGTTAATGAGTTAAATTACTGACAGGTATTTTACCAACATCAGTGTCAGATTCCTTCATGAACTGATTAACAAAGAGTAATGATTCTCTAATATTTTAATTAAATATACAAAGGATCCACCGTGCACACACAGTATTTCAATGAAACAATTACACCAATTAAGCAGCTGTATTAATATTTAAACTACTAAATGTATGTCACGAGTTTACTAAGCTATTTTCATGGAAAGGGATAATGAGCATTCTGTGATGAAAACTTCACATGAATAAATTATGAGTGTAACTGAGTCTGGTAACTATTTCTGCAAAGAGGCAAGTCAGACTGTGGCAGCAAAAAAAATTTTAAATATGATGAAACTAACCAGCAGAGTCATACCAAAGACTTTAAAAAATGGTACAAACAGCTGTCTCGCTTGGCGCTCAGCATTAAGAGGTTAGTGTTAGAACTGGTCGGCCTGGTGTCAAGATAATGTGACTGGGTGGGACATCATGCTACATGTCTGCGGCATAATGCCCCAGTACGGGACATCACTATAAACTGTCACACTGCAGATATCATAGCGATATGACTGAAAAATTGTTAAAGCTACGTTAAAAATCTAAATCACACACACACACACACAAAACTAAGCAACGGATAAATTTTCAAATTGGGATGATAATTCTCTTTGGCTTAAAGGAAAGATGTTGTAGTTGCAAAGAATATGCGAGACAGTTATCAATGCTGGCATGGTGCATTAAAAACACCAAGCATTAAAGGGACATAACTCTGGTTAAAGGTCTCAAAGTACAATACTTACCTATATGTACATTTAAAAGTAACATTCACACTGTCCATAATAGAACTTCACTATAATTAATCAATATTTCTTTAGTTGTCTCCCAAAGAATATTTTTTCAATCGACAAATGCACCAACAAAGAAAATTACATAACTGATTCTATCTGCCTATGTGACAACAGCAGCTAAGAACATGTAAGCATATCAGATACTTCTCCAAAATAAAGCTGAAAAATAGCAACTGAGTTCATGACATTTTCAGTATTTATTGAGAAACATACCTACCCTCTTTCTACTAAGACAACTGTATTTTCCAATCTGGCAGAATTAGAAAATGGGGAGCATCCATGAAATGGTTCACCAAACAACAAATTTATGCCAAAATACTGATGATGCTGTAAAGATATAAATGAAAAATGGACATTATTTTGATCCAATGATAAAATTATTCAACTAGAATTGAATTTACTTTACAAATATTATGCTAATGACAAATGTATCAGTAATGAATAAACTGTTAAATAATAGGCATGAAATAACAAGAGGCTGAAGTGGGCCTGATATCACTTATCTAGTTAGCTGACATATGTAACCTTGTGATACAAATTTCACTTCACACATACAGTATATTAAAACTAGAATAACTTTGGAGTGCATAGTGGCTACATTATCCATTCATGTTGGTGTAACTTTTCTTCCTGTGTATTATTTATAAAATCCCTTACACAGCATAGAATGGACCAGTCAATTTTTTTACCAGCATTGTCCTTTGATCTTTTCTAGTAATGGGCAGCTTGGTCACAATTCACAACATGGAAACTGTTTGTAGCCTTACCTTTCAAATATATGCACTTGCTGGGCAATATAAGGGGAATCAATCCAGGAGGCATAAATTTCTTGGGTTTGTCCTTACCCTCCTGGGGCCCAACCCCTAAAGTCATAGCTTGGAAAGCATTGAGACCTGCACCCAGTGGCATACCTGACAACCTTCCTGACGGTGTTGGGAAGACTTGAGACTAAAAACTGTGTATTGTGTGGTCCAATAGGGAAAGAGAGGATATCAGTGTGTCACCAAGTAAGTGATGTTGTTATCTACTTGTATAAGCCAATAAAAAATGACTGAAAATTCAAATCTGAATTAAAGAAAATAAAATATCAGTTTTCTTTGAAGCATTTAATACACTTTAAAACAAAACTAAGTAGATCTAGATTTATCTAAGATCAACCCATGCACATAATCACAACGAAACAGACATTTTTAAAAAATATGTCTTTAAAATCTACTTATTTGTGGAATACAGTAAAAACCTGTAGTCACTGATTTGGCTACCGTCAGTAGTTCATTGAAGGTTTTGAGTCTTCTTTCAGTCACAGTGACCTTAAACTGGTGACTTTTTAGCCTTGAAATCAATCGGGGTCTTCCTAAATCTTAGTGCAAGCCATCTGCAAAGTTTGGTAACTGTAGTTTTTGGACACCTTGAGTTATTGTGGAAACAAAATTGGTAAGCAATGGACAGACACCATTACACCTTGTGCATGGGCATATAAAAATTATATAGTTACAAATACTATAATTTCATACTTTTTAAATCACATAAAAATAATGATCCAAACTGAAAATTAAATGAAGCTATATTTTAAACAAGTGGATGTGTAGAAAGTATTGTCAATGTATAAAACTATAGTTCAGAACTTAACCATTGCAAACTACTTTTGCCTATTATGTGGAAATTAAATTTGTGATAAAAGTTTTTTATTAATATGCCAAGTATATTGAATTTGCACATTCACAAATAACTGACAAAGTTAAAATTTTGTGTGTTACAATAAGTATATGAACAAGTTAAAATATTGTGTTTTATAGTAAATAAAACATAGCAAAACTTGTGTCTTTGTCGAGGGCCTACTATTTAAAAAATTTTGACATATTACCCACTCGAATGTTGCTTAATGGTAATTATTAATAAAAGTGTACAAGAAAACCAAACAAGATGAAAGACAATAGTCGGCCACAACTTGTCAGGAACTGACATATGGCATAAAGCCAATCTCTATTATCTCTACAAGACATATGTAAACACATGGTTTCAATTTAGCCATTAATATATTCAATCATTTGTTTATTACACCAAGATCTCAGTCTGGGTAAATTTTCTTTTAATGTTCAAAATGTAGTAATATAGTGCAACATTTAAACCCAAGAGAAAGAAAAAAAGTTAGTTGGAAAAATGCAGTAATAGACCAAAAAAATTTGTTTTTCAATCAGAAATGTGCAAAATTGTAAAAATACAAGACGTTTTATTTTTTTTAAGCTTGAGACATTTGACACTGCCCCAACATTAACTTTATAACTCCATTCCTGAATTAGTTTTTTACTTCTTCAATTTCTCAAGAATTTTTTTATCAACATGTAACATAAAAAGTCCATCATACTTATTTGACTTCTATCAATCAACCTGACAAATTACATGACCCTTCTGTAAATAAGTTGTAAATATTATAAAATAATTAAAAAGCCTGTGCCAAACTAATCTGCTGATCTGTGTAAAAAAAGGTAATCACAATAATTACAAAGCCTGTACCAAACTAATTTGCTCATCTGTGTAAAAAAGTTGTAAACATAAAAATTACAAAGCCTGTGCCAAAATCCTTTGCTGGTCTAATTCTGAAAGTGTATCCAATATCCTCTGGCTCTACTATCTCCATATACAATGCAGTGTCCAAGTAAACTCGTAAATTTGGAACTGTTCCAATTTCACATTCTGAAATATGAAACATGTGTGTAAAAGAATTTTATATTTTTCAGTCAAATTAAAACAGCAAAGCATTTTTATGTAATCTTATATTTAATGACAATAAAGTTATGTGAACTCTTTAAAAAAAGGAAACGCAAGAAAGTACAACATAAAAGGCCGTTATTTGGTACCAGGGTATGGATTTCAAGGATTTGGACTGAGGTTTACATTTATTAAGCTATACAGACCTAGGCTTGAGGTTTTAGGTCAGTGATCACGAGTCTTGCATTGGCAAGCTTTTGGACACAGACACCTCAAATAAAGTGTGCAAAGGTTCTACATTATAAAGTTAGGTCTCGGTCATAGGAATCCACACCCTTATGCCCATAACCACCTTTTAATATACTACTATGGATATGTTAAATATGTAAGTCAGTGGTTCAAAAATGTAATGTACTGACAATTTTAAAAGTTCTGTTGATGAGCCATCAAAACTTGTGGCCATTAAATTAGACAGCTTTTAGTATTTCCTTTCTGACAAAATTCTTAGTAATATGTCACATATAAAAAAAAAGTTTTGTTTCATACAAGTTCAGTATCCAGTAGTAATGAATCCAAGTCCTTACCAAGGTCTAACCCCATATTGCATACTTGTATGCATGGAAGATAAGGTAATATCATTAATCCAGGGCATGACAAATCTACTTGCTGGATGCCAGAGACAAGCTCAGATAAACTCAAGGTACTTGTCCATGTGCAAGCCAAATCTATTTAGAGAGAGAGAGAAGGGTATTGTTCAGTTCACAGTGCTTGAGGCTCTGAAAGGTTTATTCCCTGCAATGTAGTACATATATCAGCACCTTCATTTAACATGTGTGTACATATATTTAGGTGTTGTACATGCTGTATATCAATTTCCCTCAGTTTCATTCAGATGCTGATACTTTATAGCACTGTCAAATTATGTTACATCCATTTTGAAGTCATTGTCAAGGTCAGTCTCACAACATGTGAATACTTGATACCTTGAAGCAAGTTTTGACAAATAGCGAAGATATATTTCTATTTTAACTTGTTATTACATGTAGTTACAATCATAACATTTGCAAGAGTGTGGGATATGCCAACTTTCAAACCGAAAGGGTATGGGTGGTTAGGTTCTTCCATAATCACTATGGAGACCAATGAAACTGCCAGTCTAGATCAAGCTTAGCCTATTAACTCAAAAGCTGATTTGTCAAAGATTGGTTTAATGCAACAAAGACTAATTTGATGCATGTTAGCCTGGGTCTATTCTAAAGCTAAAAATATTGGGGGGAAAGTCACCCCTTCATTTGAAGAAAAGAGGAATTTTTTAATATAAGAAAAATTTAATGAAGAACTAAATGTAGGGCTTGAAAGTGCAACTTTGAAAGTGAAAGTTGACTTTCTGTGCAAACTTTTTGGAAATAGTGCAAATTCCACAAATGCACACCCTAGAAAAGACCCTAGTTGCAAATTTCAAGATGTCTAGGTGGTAATTACTAATAATTCAACTCAAGACATTTCTGTTACAGGTGTATAAAGCGTGAATGGCTTAGTATGTAAACATAACTGGTAAATGTGTTAACTTTCTGTCAGTAATGCTGGAACTACCCATTACATTGAAATGATAAATTTATAAGTCTCTGCTTAAGAGAACTATTTATTAAGAATTTTTCTATGAATTCTTTTCTTAAAGTATGGATGATTTTCAAATCGAATGTGGCATCACTAGGAAAAAGCTATGTTTATAAGAACATACTGTACTGGTTGTACTGATTGTACATACTGTACTGGTTGTACGTACTGTACTGGTTGTACTGATTGTACATACTGTACTGGTTGTACTGATTGTGCTAGTTGTTTTGATTGTACATACTGTACTGATTGTACATACTGTACTGGTTGTACTGATTGTACATACTGTACTGGTTGTACAGAACATACAAGATTAGTAATGTTACACTTCAGGCTGTTGACAAAAGGAGGTAAAACTACATTAACTTTTGAAAAATGTGTTCCTTAACATAACCTTTTAACTTTTGAAAAATGTGTTCCTAAACATACCCTTTTAACTATTGAAAAATGTGTTCTTTAACATAACCTATGATGAGTGTCATTTTTTTTAAGAAAAAGAAACATCATTTCAAGTTTAGTCATTGTAAATCCTGCAAACATATCATGTGCACATATACAGGTATTATTACATCCAGTTCAATATCATAATCATCATCATCATCATCAACATCATCATCATTCCTCTTCTCACTACAGCTCTTCATTTGTCACATTCTTTGGCTCCCTCCAGGATATGCAGATGGTCACAAGTTCAGTGTACTGGGTTCTTTGCTAAATCACGGCTGGTTGTCCTCTTCTATGGTTGTCTTGAGGGTTCCAGGGCATGGCAAGCGATGTTGGACTGATCTCTCCACCAGATATTCCAATCCATCTCCACTTGTGCTATTTGATTGCATCAGATATGGGGATTTGCTTTGACCATCTGATACGCAGGATCTGTTGGAGACTAGCGTTGACAAAGACCGGTAGCTTAGGTTCCAAGTTCTTTGTGTGTCTCCAGGTCTCTGCCCCATAAAGCAGCACTGATCTGACAGTTGAACAGTCTAAGCTTTGTTTTCAGGTAGACATTATCAACCCTCCCGACTGGTCTGTGAGTGGTAAAGGTATGGCATACCTTGCCAATCCTTGCTGTGACATCCTAATCTGTTCCTCCTGACTTGTTCACAATGCTGCCAAGTCTCAACAGCTTGTCCCTGCAAGAGAATCGATGCATCCTGGTTTGTATGGACTCACAGGCATTTTCTCTGTCTATAATTACATGTGCAGGATTATGTGTGACAGCAGTTCAATATCATCTGCAATGTTCGTATCTTCCAGTTTTGGGGTCAAGGTCTACTGAATTCCTCATGGTTGATTCATTGCCATATCACTGGTGAGAAGATCACTGGTGAAAGTATGCATCCTTGCCTGATGCCATTGTCATCAGAGAAAGAAGGAGACTTGTATGTGTTGTGTACAACATGACAGGTTGTGTCTTTGTAGAGGCACTGGATAATCATGACAGTCTTCTTTGGGATGCTGTAGTACCTCAGGATTTTTCAGATGATGCTTCTATCCATTATGTCAAATGCTTTCCTGATGTCTACAAAACTTACATACAGGAATGAATGCAATTCTAGGGTATGTTCTATGATAATATGGAGTGTTGACATGTAGTCATGACTTCCCTGCCTGGATTCATACTTGTTCTTCTCTCAGCCTGGAATCTATTGTAGATCTGGTCTTCTTCAAATCAGCCTTGTGAGAATCTTGCACTCTTGTGGTACTTCTTCTTTGTCCTATACTTCCTGTGGAAGGTCAGTCAAGGTGCCTGCTGTAACTGTGGCATCTAGTTTTAAGACTTCTGGTGGGATGTTATCCAAGCCAGATGCTTTACCACTCTTGATTTTCCTGATTGCCTGTGAAACCTTTTATTTGATAATGGGCCTTGTGTTGATGTCTGTATCTTCTCCCTCCTCAATAATTGGTGGGTTTCATACAGGCATGCCCCTGAACAAACTGCTGAAATATTCCTTCCATATGCCAAGTTGATCTGCTGATTTACTCAGGATATTCTCATAATTTCCATGTACAGGCTTCATTATATATGTTTTCCTTCCTGATAGTTGTCATGTGAAGTTGTAGAGGTTCTTCATGTTATTTATTTTCACTGCTTTCTCTGCATCTGTGGCAAATTTGTTGGCATGTTCATGCTTACCTTTCCTCAACCTATTCTTGACTTCCTTATTCACTGAATTGTATTCCTCCTGAAGAAACTGTTTCTGTGTTCTGGCATTTGCCTATACATGTCTCTGCTTGATTTCTTGTCTGCCTTCAATCTACTTGATTTTATCCTCTGACAGCCAGCTCCTGAGCTTGTTGTTTTCTGAATCCTAGCATCTCCTCACAGTCGACATGAATGTACTTCTAACTCATTCCCACTTCTTTCCTATGAAGCCATCATCAAGGTCAGCAAGAGCCTGCAATCTATTGGAGAGGGAAATGGTGAACTCATGTTGCTTCTCAAAAGTCATGAGCCTGGAGGTTTCATATCATGGGTATTTCTGCAATCTTCTTTATGCTGCTGATTCTTGTCTTTAGCTTTGCCATCAGCAAGACAGGCTGTGAGCCAACTTCTCTACAGGCTCTCACATCCATCAGAGTCCTCATCCATCTGCAGCGAGTTGACAAGGTTGTTGATCAGACTCTCTGTTGCTGAATCTGCAGATGTCCATGTAACCTTGTAGATATACAATGGGGAAAACTGTCCTATCAATTGTATGGTAATTCAGCCCACAGAAGTCAGCAAAGAGCTCTCTGTTGTCATTCATATCACATAGAATCTCTTTGCCCTTGATGATTTCCTTACTGATGTTGTCAATGTCCACTTCTGCATTCATGTTATCCATCACACGTGTGACATCCATCTTTGGTCCTCCGTTACAACTCCAGATGGTGTCCTGGTCTGCACGGTTCACTGTAGCATATTACTGCACAATGGTTATCTCTTGAAATTTTGACTGGAAGTGAGCTGTCAAAATCTTCTCAATGACTGGCTCCCGCTCTGTCAGGCTTCATTTTGCTTTCATGCTCAACATCAGTCCCATTCCATTCCTGCAGTCGTCATCCTCACTGGGTGGTCCTGAGTAAAGGAGATGTCCTGATGCTAAGGTAATTTGGCCTGATGTTGTCCATCAAACCTCCCTCAATCCTAGAATTTCCAAAATGTATCTGTCCATCTCTTTGGCAATTTGTGCTGTTGTCCCTGTCTTATACAGTGTTCTCACATTCCATGTCCCAACCCTTGTAACAGTCTTGGTGGTGAGAAGATTTGTCAGCGTGTCAGCTCCATGTCGGGTTTGACGGGTCTGCTTCATATGCTTTCCATGTCATTTCTGTTGATCCAATGAGTTGTCTGCTGTCTTGGTTTCTGTAGAATGAATGTTTTATAGGGTGGAGGTGTTATCCCGAGGAACAACCCACCTCCTTTCCCACATGGGCTTCAGCCATGATACAGGGCTTTCCTTATCAATTGTTAGCCAGGTGATTTACCTGGATATTTTTACTTGACAGCTGGTTAATTAAAAAAAAAATGTATCCCTATTGGGGGAGCTTCCCCCCAAACCCCATGCCTACTTTGGTAACTCACCCTCCAACTTTAAATCTAATGTATTGCAAAGTTGTTACATCCAGTTGCATTGTATGTAGCTGTGAGAAACAATATCATGATGGTCATAAAATGTTTTACCAAAATTGTCAGATATATTAAAGAGATAGATGAATGAATCCTGTCATAATATGAGGTAATTTGAGCTAGGTACAGTTTATGCATTATCAATGCTTACATATAAATACCTGTCAGCTGTGAGAGTAACATGCTGATCAAAGGAGCTTCAAATTGGTCTAGTTAAATGGCATTGTTTCAGTTACTATATATTATGTGCATGTTTAGAAGTTTTGGTAAATGTTGTAGTTTTACATGTGTGTTCACAATAAAAGTAACTAACTGCTAATAATGGGCCATAGGGCTTTCTCAAAAACTGGTTTAATCTCTTGTTTACATTGTAATTGCATGAGAAGGCTATATACCTGCAGCTTGGCAAATAATTACATGGATAAAACTAAGTATTCTCAAATCATTCAGGTGTTTAAATAAATTTAATCATTACAAAGCCAATCTCCATGACAAGCTTTACTGATGTGATTCAAGAGCTGAGTCTGGTAGTGTCTCTGTCTATCTTGCAGTAACAAATAATTTAGCATTAACCTGATGAATTAGAAAAAGGTGAAAATGTTAATTAAAACAAGACATGAAATTAATAATTGGAGAAAATGCTGAAAACCACAGAACAATATACTAAACCTCAAGTTCTATACTATAACCCCACCAAAATGGTAACAATCAACTAAACCCCCAGTTCAAAATATACCCCAGCAAATCTAGAAATGATTTTCTTGACCAACAATCTGCAATGTCTGAAATCTTGTAAAAACTAAATTTAAATAAGCACAAGTCTTGAAAAATTTCACATTCTGGTAAAACAAAACATGTCAAAGCTATTTCATGGAACCAAAACTCGTGTGCTAACTTACATATTCCCATGATAGACCCTTTATGGTAAAGCTGATATGGTTTGAAACAAAACTAATTGGTACCATTTATACTTTTAATACAAGATATTTCAACATAACTATAAAGGTTGAAAATTTAACAACTATTTATTGGCAGATCACATTAAAACATGTTTGTTTTCAAAGCTTTACAAATTTTATAAATGTCAGCTTGCCCCAGATGAGTGGAAAATTGAATTAGCAGTTGGGAGATTTTAGCTTGCCCATAATTACAACAACATATTATCACAACAAAGTTAAATTACAGGAAATGTAAAATATAAGATGTTTTCTGGAAATCACATTATGATTATTTTACAAACAAAATACTAGTTTTTCTTTATTTTATTTTCCACATTAAAATTATATGCTGGTAATTTAAGTTATCACAAAACAAGAAGTGTAAATTTCTTTGCAGCCAAAAGAACAGAATGAGAAATTTACCACTCCTGCCGAATCTTCACATCTTTCCCACAAAACACTGACTAGCAACACAACTGACACATTACAAAGACAGAATATTGACATTATAAATACTTATCTGACAGGAGATTTAGTAGCCTTGGACTAGCAGACTACCACTAATCTGACCGGAAATTTAGTAGCCTTGGGCTAGAAGACTACCAATAATTTTTTAGCCTTGTGAAAGCAGGAACTTTTCAGTGGTTTATTTATACTTTAACTAAATGATTTGCAAATACTAATTTTCAGCTATGAATTATTTGCCAGTCAGCAAGTATGCATCAGTCTCCCCTATTTATTATGAATACAAAAGATTGCTGGTGTTGGAGTCATTGGTAGCTCTTTTACAGAATTCCTGGTGGCTGATCATATCATAAGCTTGGCATATATCAGACCATGATTAGATTTGGACTTGGCATACTACCCTGTATACTTGGCATACTACTCTGTATACTTGGCATACTACCCTGTATACTTGGCATACTACCCTGTATACTTAACACAGTATTACATGCACTATTAAAAGATGTTTAACTGGTAAGTTAAAAATAGTAACATGCATTCACTATCTATAAAATCTTGCTTCAAACAATGCAAGACTGATCCTGACACGGACTAAAATTTACAAGATGGAAATGACAGACATTGCGTATCATTTGAATCTGTGCAGTTATGTAATATAATATAAGAACGTGGTACATATAAACACTAAATAAAGGTGTTGATATATGTACTGTGGTGAGATTACAGCACCTAAAATTTGTCGAACACATTACAAAATGAAGACAACCAACTTATCTCTCTAAATTCCCATTTAAGTTTCTGAACTTTCCTACAGGCAAGAACCTTGCCAATTTGAGCATGCCCAGGCCAATTTGAGCTTGCCCTGGCCAAATTTGCACTGTGACTATGTCCTGCAACTATGACAAGCAAATTGCCAAATTAAATAAGAAGTTGATCTGGTTACACTGAGTAAAAAGTTAGGGTCAATATGTTGGTACAAACGTTTTTTCTGGTAGTGGGAGAGTGGTCTTGATGGATTTAAATAAGGCATAAACTAGAAAATAAAATTTATTTCAATCCTGAATTTAACTCATTGTAGTTAAATCCCTTTATTAAAATTTTTTCACCTGAAACTTTTTCTCTTCCAAAACCCCTACCCCCCATCTCCTCTTAACTTCTAGTACCTCATTTCTCCTGATGTCACTATTTTTATCCAGTGAAAAAGTTTAGCTGCATGCAGTATACTATTATCTTGTCTGTTAATCATTGACACTATGCATAATTTTAAGCATTAAAATATTCATATTCCATATTTAAATTTGTGATGTTAAAAAAAAATGCATTCTGCATTGCATTGTCTATTGTGTATTTTAATTTTATGCAGTACTATCTTTTATATACTGTTGTATTTATTCCTACAACATTAGACATATTACATGATATTTTGTTTTAATACTACCAAAACATAAATAACATGTGATACATCTTACATTGTAGATCTACTGCTGTATTGTCTTTTAATCAGCTGTTGTCTTGTCTTTTATCTAATGTTGCATTGTCTTTTAAATCTGCCATTACCATTTGTACTAAAATGTCTGCATGTATACTGTTATGCTAGACCAAAAAGTAGATCTGGTAACAGAAATGTCAGGTAAAACATGGAGATCTACTTGTTGGTCTAACTATTATGCTGTAAGTATTTGTGTACCTGTTTGCTTAATTATGAAATGCTGTTGTTCTATCAGTAAAATAGCTCATACAAAACTAGTGTTTTATGTATTTTACTCAAACCAACTACATTAAACAAAATTTCTTCTATCTTGTAACGAAACAAGCTCCTATACTGACATTTATTGATTATGGCCTATAGAAGAGTTGGCCCATTAACGACCTCAACCCATAACAAACTCGGACTACCCAAATGGGCCCATAATGTACTTGGTCCATATAAGAAACTCAGCCCTTTACGTACTCTGCCCATTATATGTTCTGTCAGCTATACAGTCCAAGATTTATATAAATAATATGTGGATGTAATGTTCTTTCTTCAATGGCCATTTCTTTTCTTTTTATATTCTTTGTACATTTCTTTCAATGGTCATTTATTCTGCAATAGAAATATAGTGGGAAAAAAATCATAATTCCAGATTAATTAAATTACATACTGCATAATCAACATTTTGAAACTGTCACTGTTCTCCCGCTGTTAATTGTTAATTGAGTTTACAATGGCACAGTAAATATTTTCCGTTATTCTATGTGTAAAACATCTTTGTCCTTGTAAGGCTGTTAATTTAATTGACTTAAATAGATATTATTTTTTTTAAAAGATCAGCACATTGACAAAGCAAACATTTCAAATTCTTATGCATTTATTTTTTAGTATATAAAATTTTTTATCTTTGCAAATCTTTGCCCTGTCTTACTCCTTCTCTCAATACAAAACATAATGTTTCATCATATAACGGTACTCAGTTTGAGAAATCTCTGAAATATAATAAATAAATTTATAAACCCTAGGATTCCTTAGCGTAGAATGATAGAATAAACAGTGAAGGACACAAAGCATTATGATGAAATAATGAGATGCTAAATTTTTCTTCTTAACATGATACAATTTACTGAATAACCAAAAGAATTTTTAGCAAAGATGTTATATTTTTAACATCAAGAAGGAAAAGTGGAACTTATTACTGTATTGATTTGTAACAAGGGAAAATTTTATTTATTACTGTATGGGTTGTTTTCACAGACGTCATGATTGAGTACATAAATACCCACAATGCAATGCGCATGTACCTTGCGCCGCCATTTTGAGTCCCTAACAAACCTTTATCAACACGAGTCATCACATATACATGTATTCAAGATAATAATTTGATTTAATTGTCGATAAGGATATTTACTTAATCAAAATGATACATAGATGATACTTGAAATTATGTGTCCCTATAGCACGAAAATAAAAATGAAACTAAGTTCCCTGTCTTATATTGAAAGAAAGAAAAGTAAAGTTGAACCGTAATTGCTATTAAACAGAAATGCTATTAATTTTTATACAAACAGACAATACTGTCTTTTTTTTTTTTTTTTAAATTATTTTGTACGATGTCCCTAAGCTTGTCACCTTGAAAGAGTATTTCCAGGCATTGATCTTCAGGATAGAATAACAGTTATGGAATTAAAATTTCATAGCATATGCATTATGCCAGAACTATTAGTACAAATACTTTTCGAGAAACATGTGCTTGTGCCAAAGATAGCAGACAAATCAATTTTAATAAGTACTGTCAAAGATTCTGTTTGTGGTGGAGATGATGGACATAGGATGATATTGAATTTATGCGATAATCGTTCAAAGTTTCATTTTCAATGTATTAAAACGAAACATTTGCCTAATGGAGCATGACTTTATACCAAATTTCAAAACCGATTATTCTTGAAATGCTTTTAGAAATATGAAACTATATATTAACGATTGTTTTTTTAACTTGAACTATAACCAAATGATTGATTTCAGTCCATGTAAATTGAAAATCATTACAAGTTTCTACTTGTTTGTGTATCCATTTGTTTCTGCATCTGTTTATTGATGGATCTATTTGTTTATGAAAGAATAACAAAGATGGTTGGAATTTCAATGTTTTATTTGAAGAAAAAATGAGAAAAGACACGCATTTGGTCTTGTGCAGTTGACATACAAAATAGAATGTGATGTATTATTATATCCTTGTGCACAAAATGAGATGTGCCTTCATAATTATGTAGAAAGAACAAAGTTCTAAGGTGCTGTTTTGCATGGTTAGAGACTCAAAATGGCCAATATGTAAGTACACGTTTTGCGACATCACGTGAAAACAACAGATTGATTTGTTCTGCTTTATTAATCTTTCACCAGGTGTTAATCCTATCAAAACCAACAAAAAGTTACAATTTCTTAAATGTAGAATATAATGAACAAAATTTTTAATGAATTTATCAGTTATACTGACATATAGTGTTCAGACATACAGATATCCTTTACCAATTTGTACCAGTTATCATTCAATTGATAAAATAAAGACAAAAGGTTTTAATTCTATTTGACCAAATGCTGAATTTCAAGTAGCTGTAAAATAGTTTTTCAACATTTTCAGTTATGATAAAAAAAAACATCATTGAGCAAAAGATAATTAACCGTCATTGTGAAGGAAATATGGGTACCAAAATTTTATTGTTACATACCTGTATTATAAACTCTGTGTTGCCATGAGTTGCAGAAATGACAAGCAAGTGCAAGCTGCTTTTTTAGTTACTAATCTTGAACACTCCAAACAATGGTCATTACCCATGTATGTGTGACATGATCATTTAATTTTGTTGGCATTATATATATATATATATATATATATATATATATATATATATATGCTTTTTCAGTTGACCATTTACAAAAGAATGTGACTTTTCACATAGTTATTAAAACCTGCAAAGTTTGCATACACATTAATAACTAATTAGCTATTAAATAACATGTTTGGATTATATATTTCTTGTTCAATAACCAGAGTTGACAAATACATACAAATCACCTAAAATACAAACTTTGTTCCAAATGGACATTTTTGGCCATTTATTGTTCAATAGCAACAAATGTTACAAAGCCATACAAGATCAAACATAAGGCAGACTTTGATGTTTTGTTTAATCATTTCTTGTTTAACAACAACAGGTGTTACAAAGTCACACAAGATTACAAACAATACATAAATGGGTCCAAAATGACACTGTTGTACAAAGTCATACAAGATCTCTCACAAAACAAAATTGAGTCCGAAACTTTGTTTTACGAAGCTATACACGGTCAAGGATAAGGCCAACTCTGTATTGTGGGTCGAGTATGTTATAGGGAAATTTCTTAATTAAATCTGTATTGGCCAAATCTGTAATGGGCCGACTCTGTTATGGACCGACTCCGTTATGGGCCGACTCCATTATGGGCCGAAACCCTGTTACCACTATCATCAGATCTTTGTGGCCAACTTCTTATAAAACATCACAGGCACTTGATTCCGGGGTAAACTAATGTGTACACTCACCAATTAATTGGTGAGTGTACACATTAGTTTACCCCGGAATCAAGTGCCTGTGTAAAACATGTATCATCAATAAAGCAGAATACCTATCAACAAAGTGTTGAGGCTTAAAAGTAAAGCACACAGTAAAAACTGCAGAATTATTCTGTAATGGTTCGGACTCATGTTCTTCAGAATCGACTCGAATTAACAGCTGCCACTTTCTCGAAACATCTTACTTTATCTGTTATTACCGGAAGTTAATAATCGCTTAATCGGTACGCCTAATCACTGGAACAAACATAGCACAAACAAAACACAAGCGGAAGGTATGGGTGAAAACAAAAATTTCACGCATAAATGATGCGCAACAAACACGTTCTTCCGCAACATATTAATGATACGATATTTGTTTCAAGTTCCAAAGAACGGGGTGAGTTTCTCTTGTTTTAACACTTTTATGGACACAAAAGTAACAGGACCACTCTGGAAATCCCAATAACTACACATAATAAGAATATGCATTGATTAATGCATAGTATTTGAATATTGATATTAAACTGGTCTTATTTAACATATCAAAACACAATAGATACAATTTTAGATATTCAAATATTCTAAATGTCCCTGGATTTAAAACGTCAACACATGGCAAGAGTCTTTTAGATATGCAGCAGCAGCAGGCAAGGTGAGCAGACCTTTGTCTGAATCGTCATTTGTCTAAAACATAAGGTTCCTACGAAGGCTGAAAAAAAAATAATGTCAATAATTATAAACCAAAACCTCTAACCGATATTATTTCCATATAGTTAAAAACGGATAATAAATTGTTTGGATTAGCTCATTTTTGTTATTTTATTTTTGACTTTTTGTTTTTATTTTTATAGTGCGTTTAGTTTACTCGCCGGGTCAATTAATTTTGGTTGTTTTTCACCTTGCCTGCTGCTATAATTAACCAAAGATTTTATCCAGACCTATACGATATCTGGATCTTGGGTCATGTAAATTTATTGTAATAAATCCGAACGGAACAGCATGTGCTTTTGAAAAGAAGTTTTTAAACTTAATCATGTCCATATCCCTTGAACACCAAGTATAATAAATATTCTGTAAAGTATAATTATCTACTCCATTAAACACGACTAAAATATTGCAGTTGTCTCTGATCACTTTAGGTATTTGTGTATATCGTTGTGTAACATAAATCACGTCAGTATTTTTATGTCTACCTCGAGAAAATATTCTAGCTGGATTTGATTGTCTGTCCAGCATAACGTCATCGTACACCACTAAATTATTAATAAATCCATCTACAGATGGGGCCTCATCACTATCGGTAATAAAGTCAACAACATCATTACCGTTTTCATTCAGCAATTTTGCATTTTCATTAAAATCTTTAAGTACTTCATAACACCGTTGATCATCTACAGATGGTGCTACCAAATATAATTTATCCCACTTGAGCCATCGCATTATCAGATTAAGTAATAATTGTGTCTTACCAGATCCAGATGGACCTATTATAATCATTCTGATAGAATTTGGTAATGCTGGATGGTGTTTTACTTGTTCCTGTTTTTGTGTCGCAGAAAAGTCAATTATATCCATATAGTAAATAATATGAGTCTATATTGTGTTCGGTGTAAAATTCCTACACCCACTGCTGAATTAACTACAATAACAACGAAGAATAAATGACGTGCTCTGACAGGCAAATGCGTTAAATGTGGCACGAAGAAATACAAATTTGTCTCCATGACTAAGTCAGGAACAAAAACAGGTGGAGATATCGCCGCATCATTAAGGAAATTACCAGGAACTCCATGGGCTAAATACCCCGGTGAGAAACATCTTCCTGGATATAATTATTGTGGTCCTGGAACTCGA